>JAKWIY010003058.1:62986033-63386033 GCA_027704805.1 Solanum corneliomulleri
GACATATCCTTATAGTCATAAATTAAAATAACAGATACCTTTTTAGTTAAATTTCATGTCCACCCACACACCAAATGTGAAATATAATTGAAACACATTTTGACTACAGCAAGTGAAAGTCCTTATTATATTACACAGTAAACATTATTATTATTGTTATTACTCACTCTTATAATGATATAATAATCACACATAATTAATTTATGTTCAAAAATATAAAAGCTCTAATATTATAAGGAAAAAAAAGATTGTGTCCAAAAATCGTCGAATAATGGTTCAGACCAAAAATTAAAATCAAAGGTTTCTATCTGAAAATTGTTTGGAAGTGATTGTTCCACTAATGTATTATTGATACTTGAAAGTTGTTCCATTGTCTTAATTTGATTATTATTTTCTTCGATCCAATCCATTCCATTTATCGTATTCGATAAATTATAGCCATCTTCATAAGATTGTTGATCATGATTTTGAGAATCAAATTGCGAAGATTCAGTAAATTGCTCTGATGTTGATGAATAGGTATTAGTTAAACTCGGACGTTTCTTAAGATGAGCATGCCAATGATTTTTTACATCGTTGTCTGATCTTCCTGGTAATTTTGCAGCTATCTCTGACCATCTGTAACATTTGACACGTATTATAAAAGGAATTACTGTGTATGACTTAATTAATTTAATTAATAATGTAATGTCTTAGTGCAATCTATATGCCTGTTTCCAAGTTCGTTGTGTAATTTAATAATGAGTTGTTTTTCTTCATGACTATAATTTCCTTTCTTCAAACCGGGCCTTAAGTAATTCATCCATCTCAATCTACAACTTTTCCCGCATCTCATTAGACCTGAAAAATATCCCCCAAAAAATAATTAGTAAGAATTGAACTTTTGATGGGCAAGCAATTTTTTTTTAATTCATGCTTTTGTAAAAGAAAGTTTGACGCTCATAACTCAACCTTCTTTTTAGTTGTCATATTTTCTGTATTATTTAAGCATTCTTATTCGTAATATCATCATAGAGCGATTACATACTCCTGTGGTGATCACAAAATATGTTTTTCTTTTTAACTCTTATTTTCTTCATGCGTGTTAGTTAGGGCCCGTTTGGATGAACTTAATAAAAACATCTTTAAAAAGTACTTTTGAAAGTGCTGAAACTTATTTTTAAAATAAGCAGTTATGTGTTTGGATAAAAGTGCTGAAGTTGCTATGCCAAACATGAAAAGGGAAAAAATGGAAGAAAGAGATGTTAGGGTTATGTGGATAATTTCGAGATTGTATAAAAATATTAAGGGCAAAAAGATAAAAATGTGGTCAACTTAAAACAGCTTACAAGCTAAAAAAAAACACTCATACCCTAGCTTTTAACTTTTGGCTTAAAATAAGTTTTTTTTTAACTTAAAATAAGTTATTTTGAGTATTGCCAAACAACTAAATAAGTCAAAAATCAGCTTTTAAGTCAGTTTGACCAGCTTTTAAGCTGAGCCAAACATGCTCTTAGTAGAGATCAGATGCTTTATGTTAAAATTGGTAAGGTAAAATCTAACTCTCTTTGCTTGCACCTATCCGTATTTATATCTTTTTTATTTTTAATAAAAGGCCGCTAGACACTCTGTCTAATGATAAATTTGCTTCTTTTAAAAGAACTTTACATCTCTTCCCAAAATCTATACTTCCTCTATTTCAATTTACGTGCTTTAATTCTCTAAACTTTGTTAATTCCAACATTACACATAACATATTTTAAATCACAAGATTCAAAAGTTTTTTACCTGATCAAAACTGTACACATAAAATAGAATGGGTGGAGTATTAATCGAGTAATACTAAGAAGCATATAGAAATCTATATGCTAAAAAAGTTAAAAAGGATACAACATGAATGAGAAAAAAGTTTGGGCTAAAATATATATATATATACACTAACCAGCATATTTAGGCAATTGCCTCCAATTGGGATGACCAAATTTTTGAATAAAAGCTCTTAATTTATTGTCTTCATCTTCACTCCATGCACCTCTTTTTATTCCATTTTTATCAATAAAAGGAGTTCTCACCATTTTCTTGATTTGATTTGTTTACCTTTAACACTTAGTTTGCAGTGTAAAGTTTGTGCTTTTATATACATATCTGTTAAGCCGTGTTTTGTCATTATTTAAATCCTCTTCAACTAATTTCTAGTGAGAATCTGTTTTTGGAATAAATAATGGGAACTCCCAATTAAAATTAGCCATCAATGGTCAAGGCACGCATACATCCAATAAAGTGACGCTTGACTTTTAGTGGTAACACAATTTATTATTTTTTATATTTAGCGATAATTAGTTAATAATAATAATAATTTAATTATTATTTTAAAGGTACTTAATATTTTTTTTATGAATGTCGTTAAAGTCTATAGCGATATTAAATTGAATAATAATTAATTAATATTTTAAACATTTTTTGTTCATGTGTATATTTTATAATCGCGACCTCATAAATTAAGATTAAAAAAATAATTCATGAAAATATAATTTGCCAGTTTATGACTGGATTATTGATTAGTCAAACTTATTTTTAACTATTATAATTCAGCTCATTCAGAATTGACATGTAGCTCAAAGTTAACTCTTTATACTAAAACTATAATTTATTACATATAAAAAGTTTGATATCCCTTTTTGAACGTAAAATGAAATATATCAACAACTTCTTAAGCTTATCGATAAAAATTATTTAGATGTTTGAGTTATAATGTGTATCACTCGGGGAGTCAACTTGAATTATACATGATCAAATTACATACTTATATATATATATATATATATATATATATATATATATATATATATATATATATATATTAAAAATGCAATGTAACAATTAAAGATATTTTTAGAAAAATATAGTTAAAAATATATGAAATCTGGTTGACTCTTTCATTTTATCGAAACGAAAAAAATTGCATATATTATTTTAAAATAATGTAAAAAGTAAAAAGTACTATGAATATAGTAATGACAATTAAAAATATGTGAGAATCATATAAGAAATTTCGCTGACTTTTCTAAAATCACATAAAATAAAATAGATGTAGTAACATATGTATTCGAAAATAACATAAAATGTACATAAATTAGTAATTTAAAATATTTTTTTTAAAAAACACATATAAAAGAATTAGTTCATTTTTTTAAATTTCATTTGCGTCACATAAATTGAAAGAAAAAAACTAACATACATTGAGTCTGCACTAGTACGAGCACATGAATATATATTAGTTCGTATATTTATTTCTTCAAATTTTAACTTCAAAATAAAAATAGTCTATCACCGGTGTATCACAATTTATTAGTCCCTCCTTCAGCTTTAAGTTTAGAAAGTATGAATGTTGTACTTTTTAAATTAAATATGTGTATCAAATATCTTTTTGGAACATACCCCCACCAAATATGTTATCTAAAGTTAAGTTAAATATTAAATATAAATACTACTTTTTCATTTTTTTTCCAACGAACTTAGAAAAAGTTCCCATTGAGTTGGAAATCAATAAAATATTTGCACCTAGTTATATTTTTTACGTATATATAGCTAGTAAAATAAAGTAATTAATGGGACCTACTATTGTAGAAGTCTTCTGCTTTTCACATTTTGTCTGCCACATTTCTCTGTTCACATTTGAGTCTAATACCCCAACGTGCCAGCAGTCAACGACATAAATACTCTCAAACAAATTTTGGCATTATTACACCTTTATATATTGACACCATTGATTACTTGTATATAATAGAATGTCGGAGATTTCAATTTTATGAGTTATGATTTTTAAATACCGTTATAGTAATTAAGTTTAAAATTTATATTATATATAATTTTTAAATAAAAATATTTTATTTAAAAAAAGTTACTGAATTCGATTAAATCGCGTTCTAACCTTCTAACTCCATTTATATCTTTGGCATAATATATAAATATGCACTTCCATTTGGTATTAAATTATATTTATGTCCTTTAATTTTGGGTATGCACAATTAGACACTTTAGCTTGTATAAAATTGAACAAATAGACACACATATCCTATATGTCGTCCTACATGTCATTTTTTATCCTACGTGGTGCATAACGTGTATTTTGCTATGTAGGGCTCATTGTTTATTTATTTAAAAGTTGAATCGTTAAAGTGTCTGATTCTGCATTATGAAAATTGGAGGTCAAAATTAAAATCTGAAACCAAGTCCTATATGTTGTCTTACATGTCATTTTTTGTCTTACGTGATGTACTACGTGTATTTTGTTATATAAGACTTATGCATTTATTTATTTAAAAGCAAGATAATTAAAGTGTCTGTATCTGCAATGCAAAAATTAAAAATTAAAATTAAAATTTGAAATCAAATTTAAGATTCAATATATATGTATTATGCTTATATCTTTTGAAGATTAAAAATTTCAAAACATATACTACCTACGCTGTAAATCAAATTTAAGATTCAATATATATGTATTATACTTATATCTTTTGAAGATTAAAAATTTCAAAACATATACTACCTACGCTGTACTTATGTATCCATAATATTATTTATTGGGATTGGGGAGTTTTATAGGACATAATGTTTAAAAGTATTTATCTGGACAAATGAAAAAAGGATACATGTTTAATTAATATTCAATTAAACATTATATTTAATATTTAATGTAAGACAAAAAGTTTCATCTTAAAAAGGAATATACATGAAATGAGGTACATATTTATCCTTCCATACACCTTTTATCTTAACTCATATTGGTAATTGACGGACAATTTTGAGTATGAAAATAACATTAGGGGCAAATTATTTAATTTTGAAAATTAATTTATTAAAGTCATTAAACTTGTTTTGTATCAATAAAATTACTCAATTTATACTTTTATATATAAAAAGAATCATTCAATATAGTAGGATTAACATGCTAAATCAATATTTTATCCGTGATAGATATTCAACCCAATAGACCTTTATTATTGCTTAATTAAATGAAGTGATTTTTTTTTTTTTTATATAAAGTGCATGTTGAGTGATTTTATTGATACTAAACAAAGTCAAATAACTTTGCTAAATAAATTTTCAAAATTGAGTGACCTCGTGAAATATTAACTTCATAAGTAATTTCTAATATATTAAGGATATTTTTTTTTATCTCAAACTTAAGAGGGGAAAATTTAAAAATCGATAGATGAAAGAATATACATTTTAAAATGATTTTTAATACGTTAGGAGCATATTTAAATTTTTTGAAATCTGTTTACAAATAAGAAACTTACTTGGCTATAAGTTGTATAAATATATATTTTTTTGTTGTGACTTTCAATCGTATATGTTATTATATGTACATAAATATAGAATAATGGATGAAATGAAGAGTTGATGATTACATAAGTTACTAAAAACTAATAACCATTTTCTTCCACAATTGATGAGAGTAAAGAGACAAATGAAATGTCCATAGACATAACATGATATATAATGTGACATATAATATATAATTTTATTAATATTAAAATGTCACACCAACAAAAGTTAAATTATTTTTTATCACCCATCTATAATATTTGCGAGCTATTATATAGAAGTGGAGTTTTACCTTGTGCTCACCCAAAATAATTTTAGTATGCAGACGGAAATTAACTCCAAGAATAACAATACATACAATTTCATTTTTGATATTATATTAAAATAAATAAAATCTCAAAAAAAGAGTATAAATCAACTATTTATAAAAAGTTTGTAGAGTGTCAACCGGAATTATATTAATAACTTCAGTTTCAGTTTATATAATTTACGTAAATTGATTGAACAAGAGTATTAAGAAATATTAAAAAAGAAATTATAATTTTTCAAAAACTATCTTTAAGAAATAAATTTTTAAATAAAAGAATTGCATTTATGAACTTTTTTTTTCTCAAATAAGTGAGACCTAAGATGAGCAAAAATGATAAATTTATTAAATATTTGTCAATTAAGAAAGAAAAAAAATCAGTCTCTCTAGAATTCAAATTAGCCCTCTCTTCCGTTGTCTGCTCCTAACGGTCAATTCAAATCGCATATGTATTATAGTAACTTTCTTCTTCGTTTTCTTGGAGACGACAACTAAGAGAAGGCGAAGAGACAAGCAATGGCTTTCTCTGTTTTTGGTCACAGATTGGAAAACTGAATACAATTGTCTCTGCTTGATTTCTCATTCCTCCGAACTTGTGAGTCTTTCTCTGATTTTGATCTCTCTTTATTATGGAAAATAATTGGGGTACTGGTTTTTTTTTTTTATCTTTGATGATTCACTTCTTTGTTTGTTGGTTATGGGGTTTCTTGAGTAAAATTTGTTTATGGAAGGAAAATGCAGGTGGGTTTTGTGATTTCTTTTTGGGGGGTTTCTTTCTTGGATTAAATAAGTAGAATGGTTAATGTTTCATGTAAAATTGATTGAGAAAATGGCTAATTCTGTTTTTATGTGACCTTGAATGGTGTATTCCACTTCAAAATTTGGATATGGCTTTCTGTTTAGCTACTATTTGGACTTTGTAGTTCATGTATCATCTTATGAACGTTGGCAAGAAATCATGAATGTGGTTTTTGGTAACAGAAATCTCCTTGAATTGTTTGGACTTTATACTTCATCTTATCTTAGGATCCGCAGAAAAAAGTGAAGTAGAAAACTAGTAGCTGATTGTGGGCTGTTGTAAAGAACAAAGTTAAGACGACTGGTTGAATTGAGCCGATTGAAAGAAGCCTAATTTCCATATCTCAGTGGTGATCTGTAATGGGCCTACCGGAATGAATCGAGAAAGTTCTCGACATCTGCATCTGGAACATCTACTTGGCTCTAGAATGTCTCAGTGTATAGTAGAAGTATGGAGGAAGTGCTAAACACTCATCTAATGAAGCTAAGTAAAGCCTGTACAGTTGAAGATTTTCAGTTTTTTTTTTTTTTATTTCTGGCTGTGTCTTATGCTGGGTCGTTTTCCTAGTTGGTTATGAACTGTTAACTTTTTTATGTATTTCCCTTGAGTACTCTATATGATATGCCATTGAATTTCCTGTAATAGTTTGATTTTAAAGAATGATCAAATTTATCTGTGTAACTAAGTTTGTCTAGAATCAGTGTTTTGATCAATATTTTGATTTCAAGTGTATTCTTTAATTGATTTTTCTCCAGTTAATAGTTGTCTCTTTTCTGAGAGCATGAATGTATATTTGGATGTAGATTGTGTTTATTTCTTCCTTCTCATTTTATGAATTTTGAAGTGAATCGTGAAGTAACTTCTTAAATGATATATTGTAAACCTTTCCATTTCGTAACTTCATAAATGATATATTGTAAACATTTCCATTTCGTCAAGTGAGTTTGTGTTATTTCTTCCTTCTCTTAGATACTGTCAAGGTAGAAGTTGCCAGGGCCTGCAGCCTTGTCCCAAATGAAGCTTGAGGTTGAGAGTTTGGGTAGAGATTGCAGGGACAGCCATGTAAAGAAATCCCAACAAAGGCCTTCTATAGTCCAGAGTTTTCCAGTTTGCCAGATTTTTCGTTTGATAGTGTGCAGAAGTTCCATAAAGAGAATGAGCAGTTAACGGAATGCCTTTTGGCAATGGAAGAGGAAACAAAGCTATTGAAAGAAGCTTTGGCAAACCAGAACAGTGAATTTCAGATATCTCGAATCATATCGTAACTCGATTTCTCATTCCCCTAAACTTGTAAGTGTTTCTTAGATTTTGTTCTTTATTTGTATAAATGGCTTGATAATGATTTTGTATCTTGAAATGTTTTTGGGCCTTATTACAGTTGGAATTTGCCATGTATTGTATTTTCTGCTTGTTTTCATGGGTTTCAAGATGGTGTCAAATTTGGATTTTCTCGTGATATGTTGTTGCTAACTGTTTAGTGTTGCTGATTCTTTGCTTCTATGTTTATGCTTATTTGATCTCTTTCTTTCTCTAGTCTTTTACTCGCAAATAAATTAGTATAAATGTAGAATTTTTCTTCTCGACTTGAGTCCATTTCTAGCTCTAGTCTTCTTTCAAGTTCCTTGTTTATGATGGTTCTTCCTCAGGTTTTGCACTCATGGCTTTGGCTAATGTCCAAAGTGGCAATTAATGCCATGTCCTTTCTTTCTAGTTGTTGTTGTTGTTTCATTAGCATGATCCAAGTTTCTTGTAAGATGCATTTGTTTATTAATATCCTTAAATTGATTGTGAGTTTGGTTAACTATGTGGTAGCTAGTATTCATTTCGATGCAAAATATGGAGTTGTTACTTGTGAGGTGGATTGTAAATGTTCTTTCGGGTTTTGATGTAGTTTGTGAGATTGATTGAGTCAATGCATATCTTCATGATGAATTAATATGCTTTTCTTTTCGATTGTTTTTAACGTTTTTTTAGTTGTGAATGTATCTGAACTTTTGTCAAAAGGGTGCAAATGTAAGCATAAATCTTAGCTATTTCTTTTTTGTTTCGAGTCACTGCCTCAATACAATAGATGTGTCTAATATCTGTTCTCGAGGGGCAAGTTCCAACTCATGATTTAGTGTTTCTATTGGGTTGAATCAAATGATTGTGTTATTGTTGGTTGCAAATAGAGTGTCCGGATACTAGTCAGTGGCTAAGTCTTTATGATTTGTTGAATATTGAAGCCAACCTATTTTTCTTTCTTAATCCCAATTTAATTTGTATTAGCCTAAGTTATAGTTTATATTTCTTTTCTTGTGATTAGTTTCCATGTATTGTTCTTTTCTTGTGATTAGTTTCCATGGGAATTAATTTTCTTCAAGTATAATATTAGGAAATATCTTTGTCTAGAAAAATGGGTATATTTGTTTGATTTTCGGTATAATATTCATGGTAGTATATCTCAACATTCTCGTGTAATTAATGCGTAAGCAACAAACACTTAGTTTTAAAGATCCTTTCGATTACTCTAATCTTTATATTTTATTTTCCTTGCATGTGATACCAATTCAAGTCCACTTCTGGACTAATTCCTTGCATTTCATCAAGTGGAATTCCTTTGAGTGGAAGGGAGGGAAGCTGAAATACAGGGCAAACGAAAGCAAAAAAATGCAGGGAAGGGGCTGCTATACAAGCCTGTATACACTAAATACAGTTTTCTGTATACACTGAAATTTGGCTCAAGTCAGCAGCAATTTAGACCCAAAGAGGACCAAATCAGCAACAGTTTGGGCACAAAAGGCCCAAACTGCTTCTCTCTCTCTCTCTCTCTCTCTCTCTCTCTCTCTATTGCTCTCTATCCACTAATTCTAACTATATATAACTTTACTTTAACTTCACTAAATCTCTTAAAAATCAAAAGGTTTTGGTTAGTTTTGACCTACTCATTAGTTAGCAAAACCCATTCCAACCCACATGTAATTTTTCAAATTAATTATTGAATTTTTACTTCAAAAGCATTTTACACTATTGCAAACAAAATTCATCTAGGTACTAAAACAAAAAATTAAAATTAAGAATTCCATTAGGGTAAGGGGACCTCGGAGCACGGCGCTCCGAGGTTCGGGTTGGGGGGGGTAGGGGGGGCCTCGGAGCACGGCGCTCGGAGGTCCGGGGGGGTAGGGGTAGGGTAGGGGGCCTCGGAGCACGGCGCTTCGAGGTCCGGGGGGGGGTCGGGGGTAGGGTAGGGGGCCTCGGAGCACGGCGCTTCGAGGTCCGGGGGTAGGGGGTAGGGTAGGGGGCCTCGGAGCACGGCGCTTCGAGGTCCGGGGGGGTAGGGTAGGGGGCCTCGGAGCACGGCGCTCCGAGGTCCGGGGGGGTAGGGTAGGGGCCTCGGAGCACGGCGCTCCGAGGTCCGGGGGGTAGGGTAGGGGGCCTCGGAGCACGGCGCTCCGAGGTCCGGGGGGTAGGGTAGGGGGCCTCAGAGCACGGCGCTCCGAGGTCCCGGGGGTAGGGTAGGGGGCCTCGAAGCACGACGCTCCGAGGTCCGGGGGGTAGGGTAGGGGGCCTCGAAGCACGACGCTCCGAGGTCCGAGGGGGGGGGATGGGTAGGGGGCCTCGTAGCACGGCACTCCGAGGTCCGAGGGGGGGTCGGGTAGGGGGCCTCGTAGCACGACGCTCCGAGGTCCCGGGGGAGGGTAGGGTAGGGGCCTCGGAGCACGGCGCTCCGAGGTCCGGGGGGGGGGGGGGTAGGGTAGGGGGCCTCAGAGCACGGCGCTCCTAGGTCCGGGGGGGGGTAGGGTAAGGGGCCTCGAGCACGGCGCTCCGAGGTCCGGGAGGGGGGGTAGGGTAGGGGGCCTCGGAGCACGGCGCTCCGAGGTCCGGGAGGGGGGTAGGGTAGGGGGCCTCGGAGCACGGCGCTCCGAGGTCCGGGAGGGGGGGTAGGGTAGGGGGCCTCGGAGCACGGCGCTCCGAGGTCCGGGAGGGGGGGTAGGGTAGGGGGCCTCGGAGCACGGCGCTCCGAGGTCCGGGGGGGGTAGGGTAGGCGGGCTTCGGAGCACGACGCTCCGAGGTCCGGGGGGGTAGGGTAGGCGGGCTTCGGAGCACGGCGCTCCGAGGTCCGGGGGGGGGTAGGGTAGGCGGGCTTCGGAGCACGGCGCTCCGAGGTCCGGGGGGGTAGGCTAGGGGGCTTCGGAGCACGGCGCTCCGAGGTCCGGGGGGGTAGGCTAGGGGGCCTCGGAGCACGGCGCTCCAAGGTCCCGGGGGGGGGGGGGGGGTAGGGTAGGGGGCCTCGGAGCACGGCGCTCCGAGGTCCGGGGGGGTAGGGTAGGGGGATTCGGAGCACGACGCTCCGAGGTCCGGGGGGGTAGGGTAGGGGGCCTCGGAGCACGGCGCTTCGAGGTATAGGGGGGGTAGGGTAGGCGGGCTTCGGAGCACGGCGCTCCGAGGTATAGGGGGGGTAGGGTAGGCGGGCTTCGGAGCACGGCGCTCCGAGGTCCGGGGGGGGGGGTAGGCTAGGGGGCTTCGGAGCACGGCGCTCCATGGTCCGAGGTCCGGGGGGGTAGGCTAGGGGGCCTCGGAGCACGGCGCTCCGAGGTCCGGGGGGGTAGGGTAGGGGCCTCGGAGCACGGCGCTTCGAGGTCCGGGGGGGGTAGGGTAGGGGGCCTCGGAGCACGGCGCTCCGAGGTCTAGGGGGGTAGGGTAGGGGGCCTCGGAGCACGGCGCTCCGAGGTCTGGGGTGGGGGGTAGGGTAGGGGGCCTCAGAGCGCCGCGCTCCGAGGTCCGGGGGGGAGGGGGGCTAGGGGACCTCGGAGCACGGCGCTTCCGATCTCGGGGGTGGGGGGGGTGGGGGGGGTAGGGGGACCTCGAAGCACGGCGCTCCGAGGTCCGGGGGGTGGGGGGTAAGGGGACCTCGGACCACGGCGCTCCGAGGTCCGGGGGGGTGGGGGGTGGGGGGTAGGGCCGCTCCGAGGTCCGGGGGGTGGTAGGGTAGGGGGACCTCGGAGCACGGCGCTCCGAGGTCCGGGCGGGGTAGGTTAGTAGGCCTCGGAGCACGGCGCTCCGAGGTCCGTGGGGGGGGTAGGGTAGGGGGCCTCGGGCACGGCGGCGCTGCGAGGTCCGTGGGGGGGGTAGGGTAGGGGCCTCAGAGCACGGCGCTCGGAGGTCCGTGGGGGGGGGGTAGGGTAGGGGGCCTCGGAGCACGGCGCTCCGAGGTCCGTGGGGGGGGGGTGGTAGGGTAGGGGGCCTCGGAGCACGGCGCTCCGAGGTCCCGGGGGTGGGGGGGGTAGGGTGGGGGGCCTCAGAGCACGGCGCTCCGAGGTCCGGGGGATGGGGGGTAGGGTAGGGGGACCTCGGAGCGCGGCGCTCCGAGGTCCGGGGGGGTAGGTTAGGGGGACCTCGGAGCACGGCGCTCCGAGGTCCGGGGGGTGGGGGGTAGGGTAGGGGGACCACGGAGCACGGCGCTCCGAGGTCCGGGGGGTGGGGGGGGGGTAGGGGGGGACCACGGAGCACGGCGCTCCGAGGTCCGGGGGGGTAGGGTAGGGGGACCTCGGAGCACGGCGCTCTGAGTTCCGGGGGGTAGGGTAGGGGGCTCGGAGCACGACGCTCCGAGTTCCGGGGGGTAGGTTAGGGGGCCTCGGAGCACGGCGCTCTGAGTTCCGGGGGGAGGGGGGGAGGGTAGAGGGCCTCGGAGCACGGCGCTCCGAGTTCCAGGGGGGTAGGGTAGGGGGCCTCAGAGCACGGCGCTCCGAGGTCCGGGGGGGTAGGGTAGGGGGCCTCGGAGCACGGCGCTCCGAGGTCCGGGGGGTGGGGGGTGGGTAGGGGGCCTCGGAGCACGGCGCTCCGAGGTCCGGGGGGTGGTAGGGGGCCTCGGAGCACGGCGCTCCGAGGTCCGGGGGGCTGGGGGGGTTAGGGTAGGGGGCCTCGGAGCACGGCGCTCCGAGGTCCGTGGGGGGGGGAAGGGTAGGGGGCCTCGGAGCACGGCGCTCTGAGGTCCCGGGGGTTGGGGGTAGGGTAGGGGGCCTCGGAGCACGGCGCTCCGAGGTCCGAGGGGTGGGGGGTGGGTAGGGGGACCTCGGAGCACGACGCTCCGAGGTCCGGGGGGGGGGGTAGGTTAGGGGGACCCGTCACGGCACGGCGCTCTGAGGTCCGGGGGGGGGGGTAGGGTAGGGGGACCACGGAGCACGGTGCTCCGAGGTCCGGGGGGGGTTTAAGGGTACCTCGCAGCACGGCGCTCCGAGTTCCGGGGGGTAGGGTAGGGGGCCTCGGAGCACGGCGCTCCGAGTTCCGGGGGTAGGGTAGGGGGCCTCGGAGCACGGCGCTCCGAGTTCCGGGGGGTAAGGATAGGGGGCCTCGGAGCACGGCGCTCAGAGTTCCGGGGGGGAGGGGGGGGTAGGTTAGGGGGCCGCGGAGCACGGCGCTCAGATGTCCCGGGGGGGGGGGTAGGGCCTCGGAGCACGGCGCTCCGAGGTTTGGGGGGGGGCGGTAGGGGGCCTCGGACCACGGCGCTCCGACTTCCGGGGGGGGTAGGGTAGGGGGCCTCGGAGCACGGCGCTCCGAGGTCCGGGGGGGTAGGGTAGGGGCCTCGGAGCACGGCGCTCCGAGGTCCGGGGGGGTAGGGTAGGGGGCCTCGGAGCACGGCGCTCCGAGGTCCGGGGGGGGGGGTAGGGTAGGGGGCCTCGGAGCACGGCGCTCCGAGGTCCGGGGGGGGGGTAGGTATAGGGGGCCTCGGAGCACGGCGCTCCGAGGTACGGGGGGGGTAGGGGAGGGGGGGTAGGGTAGGGGGCCTCGGAGCACGGCGCTCCGAGGTCCGGGGGGAGGTGGGGTAGAGGGGGGCCTCGGAGCACGGTGCTCCGAGGTCCGGGGGGGTAGAGGGGGGGGGTAGGGTAGGGGCCTCGGAGCACGGCGCTCCGAGGTCCGGGGGGGGGGGGTAGAGGGGGGGGTAGGGTAGGGGGGTTTAGAAGTGATTGAGGAGAGATTCAGGAGAAATTAAAAGAAATTGGAAGAGAAAAAATAGGAAAGAATTGTATAAAAATAATAATCTTCTGTTTTATAAAAATATTGTGCCAACCAATTAAAAAAAATTAAATTGAGGAGAAATTGAAAGAAACTAGGAGAGAAAAGATAGAAAAGATGTTTGTATAAAAATAAGTTTCGTTTTTTTAAATTAGCGGGCCACAATCAAATAATAAAAATCAAAGGCCACAATCAAAAGACAAAAATCAAATAATATTCGTTGTCAAATAAAAATAAATGAAAAGTAATATAGTATTAATTTAAATTAAAATATTTGCTATATACAATTTAGTAATAAAATTACTCTTGTGTATGAACTGGAAACTAAAAGTTGAAAACCTTTTACAGTTTAGAATTATTTATTTATTTTTTTCAATCTTTTCCTTTTCTTCCCAAATTCTGTCATACTTATTTTATTTATTTAAAGGGTAATTATGATTCTAAAAACTTCGACTCACTAATTTCAAGAAAATATGTACAAACTATATAAACATGCAGTTTATACTTTATTTTTAATATATATAATATACATACACATAATAGTCAATATATAAAGTAATAACATATATATTATATATATTAACCATATTGATAAACTAATTGATCGAACTCGATCTATATATCTGTTACTTAGAATGAATAATCTATTTGGGAAAAAAATAAAGAAAAGAAAGTACTAATTGTGGAAATGAAAAACAATAAACTCTAAACTCCCACGAGAGTTCTTTATTATGAAAGTACCCAAATAAAATGTGTATTTGTAGTTATGACAATCTAAGAGCTAAATTACTTTTATTCTCTAAATCATTTGCTAAGATCCACTTTCTCAGTAAATTTTTAATTGTTAGTATTTTTCGAAAGTTGATTTGATTATGTTTTAAAAATTAATATAGATAACATTAATTTGATATTCTAAACAAAAAATTTAGATATTAAAAAACTAAACGAAAAGTACTATAAATTTCATTTTTTGCATATCAATCGAAGAAAATTTGACTCTAAAGAGAAAACTATGACAATTAAAAGTGGACGAAGATTATACCAAACATCAACTAATTGGAGTAGTGTGACAAAATAATTATGAAAATTATTACTTTCTTGATTAATGTAAAAAGTTCAAATGTGACAAGTAAAAGTAGACGAAAAAAATAAATAAAAAATCAATTGAGCTTAACATTGAATTTTACAATTTCTATCTTGACTTTTCGTAAATGATCTACTTAGAAAATTTTACTTGAGTTAGATCAAGTTCCATACATATTGTCAATTATTCTCTCAGCCCATTTCTATTTGTCTAATACTATCGACTAGACACAATTTTTAAGGAGTAATAAATAATAAATTTAATGTTTTTGAAAATGAGTATAATTAATAATAAAAGTAAATTATGAAGCAAAGATCTCTTGAACTTTTAAACTAGACAAATCAAAATGGATATTCATTTTTAATAGATTGAACAAGTAAAAATAGACTAACAGAATATCAAAACGTCAATACATTTTCTAAGGTTGATCGAATTGATAAACTTTGTTTATAAATATGCAACATTACCAAATGTTACACATGCACTTACCAATAATTATAATGATCAAAGTCAAAGGAGGAAATAAATTCATGACCTATATAAGGTGAAGGTGGACACATAAGTCCATAATAATCAATTGAAGGAGCTACAAAATCAATTTTACTATTGATGAAACTATCTACTTCAAATGGTTCTGTCCAAAAATTTCCCCTAGAAATTTCTTCCAAAGCTAATTCTTGTTGAAAAACTTTATGTTGCTCATGTTGATAAGATGAAAGTTCTTCACTTGATGACTCCTTTGGTGACCAATCTGAACTTTCCAATACTATATTTTCATGCATATTACTATTGTTATTAGCACTAATTGCATTTTGATTTTCCACACTACTCTTTCTTTTGGTATTACTTCCACTATTCTTATTATTGCATTTCTTGCTTCCTTCACTTGAGTTATAATTAGCGCGCTTCTTCAGTGATGTATGCCAATGATTCTTTATTTCATTGTCTGATCTTCCTGGCAAGTGAATAGCAATTGCCGACCATCTGCAACCATACAACTTTAAGGGGGTTAATTTCACGTGTGGTTTCAAAATATTTCACATTATATGTACAACTAGAGTATAAAAAAGTAGATCATACTACGAAACTATTTTTGGTCACGTATTTTTTTTTTTTCAATTTTGTGATAGAAAAATGACTAAATCATCTTATATCGTTTTATAAGGCCGATGTAACCTTTTGGCTTTGTGTTCATATGAACTCATATTTTTTTCGCGTCGTATATATAGATATATATGTAAAAAATTATTAAATCTTTAAAATAATAAACATTAGATCTAACATAACGAGTTTAATGCTGGAAAATTTTAAAAGTTGAACTCATTAAGGCTAAATTTTGAATTCACCTCAGTTAATTGTGTCGTGTCAGCTCGTAAAAATTGAACAAAGAAGAGTACGTACCTATTTCCAAGTTGAGCATGGAGGTTCAAGATGAGTTCATCTTCTTCTTTGGTGTAGTTTCCTCTTTTAACATTTGGCCTCAAGTGATTCATCCATCGAAGTCTACAACTCTTTCCACACCTCGCTAGTCCTAATTCATAAAATTTAAAAGTTATTTTAATTTCTATACTTCATGCACAATCAAACTAAAATACATAAATTAGATCGAGGGGATTAAATATTACTTTACAAAAGAACATTAACCTAGAAACCACTCAAAAGCCTTAACTAGTCCAAGCAAGGAGTGACTCAAGATTATTTTTTTAAAAAAATAACATTTTGGACTAACCCAATTTCGAAAGAATTTAAGCATTCAACTCAAAACCTCGTAACAAAAATTCTCACCGGCATACTTGGGAAGTTGGCGCCAGTTCCAACAGCCATATTTAGTAATATATGCCTCTAACTTCTTGTCTTCTTCAGGAGTCCAAGTCCCCTTCTTCCTTCCATTTTTATCGTAGCCAGGTGTTCTCACCATATCTCTCGATTAATTTTCTTCAATAAGTATCACACGATAAAAAGTTATGACTTTTTTTGTATTAATATACGAAGGTAGGAGTCAAAGCCTAACCCTAGCTCACTAGCTCCTATATTGCTTTGAATAATTTTTTTAATAGTACTCTTTCTAATTAATCACTTGAATCCTCAAATTATGAAATTTGAGACATTTTTATAGTGTAACAACAAGAATGTGTAGCACGTAGTAAAATGGTCCTGAGATATTTTTCAAAAGAGAAATTCCAAGTCAACACCTGTTTTTTTTTTTATTTATTTATTTAATTTTGACTGGATAAAGTGAGCAGCACATTTCAACTCGTTTTTCTTATAAGATTGGACTTGGACCAAAACCCTATTTTCATTAACACTTGTAGTGCAAGACTACAAGAAACGAAACTACACCAATGTTGAAAAAAAAGAATAAAGAGAAGAAAAATAAATATTATAAATCATTAGATTATTTTAGCCATTTATAAGTATTCCTCCTTTTTAATTTATGAAACGTATCGCTTGAATTAAACCAGATTTAAGCAAGAAATAAAGATTTTTCAATATATCATAGGTAACATTTCTATAATTATAATTTTTTTTATGAAACTTTTACAATGAAATATGCTATAACATTTGTATGATATCAATTTTCTCATGAATGTGAAATGAAAAATTATTAAGTTAATAATTAAAAAATAAATAAAATGTGTATCATCATTTCTGCAACAGATCAAGATCAAGAAAGAAACGTGTGTTATATGAACACTTTTTGCTCAAGTGTATTTGTGAGTTTCAAAGGTTGGAATTTTTTTTATTATTATTTGACTTTATTCTCTATTATTATGACTGAAATCTCTACTAAATGGTAATTACCCTCATGTCCTTTCTTCCCAGCTCGAGTTTTTGAAAGAATGAAATGCTTAATTCTTTTTTAATTATCCTTTCAATAACTTATCTAAATAAACTTTCTAAAAGGGTCTAAAATATCCTCGAATTATTGAAAATGGTATAAAATTATCCTCTATCCACCTATTGGCTTCAAAATACCCTTCCCGCCCATCTTTGGATTCAAAATTGACTGCTTATTTAACCATTTTAAATTTAAACTATTTATATATTTTTTAAATGCATGACACCCAACTATTTGTTACAATTTCAATTATCAGTATAATTTATAAATTAATTCACTACCCACTTATTACTAATTAAATCCCACAAAATTAATAAACCCGTCATATTACTAATGCAACAACAGAAAAGCTACTGGCAATGAGTATTTTTAAATATTTGAGGTGAAAATATCTATAAAAGTAAATTATTATATACATTCAAGTGTTTAAATAAAAATTATCGATAAATTTAAAAGTCTGACTAATTTCATCTTAATTATTCTTTCATCTCAATTATGTGATGTTACTTCATAGATAACTTTTTTTTAAAAAAAATAATATACTAAAGGTTTTAAAACAAATCATAAATATTTATAAACTTATATTAAAAAAAAAAGTGCATGAATTAATTCGGGATGTACTACTTCTTTACCTTTAATCATAAATTTTGAATTCAAACTTGAAAGAGAATCCTATTGAAAGTATCTCCTAAATAGGCGGCTCAACTTAAATTTAATTGGGGCTTCGATTCGGACTCGAATAATTTTGGATGTGATTTTTAGGAATCTATAATTTTGTCGTGTTTTAGTAGCTGAAGCAAATGGTCTAAGGCACGTTGACGTCGAAAGTACTCAAAATTTTTAAGTCTATTTCGATGCGGTTAGACTTCAAACGTACTTTACTATATTTTTCTTAGAAAAAGGACAAATATATCCTCAAACTATTATAAATAGTTTGCAGATATCCTCCGTCATGCTTTTAGGATATTGGCGTCATCACCGTCCAAAAACTAGAGCATAGATACTTTTTATATTAACGGATAAACATGTGTCATAATCTTACACACTGATTCGATATTTATTAAATATCGGATCAACGAATAAGATTGTGTCACGTATCCCTATTTAGTCAATCGTTAGAATAAAGGACATTTATGCTCTAGTTTTTGAACGACAGAGATACTAATGTTCCAAAAGTATGACGGAAGATATCTACATACTATTTGCGATAGTTCAAGAGTATATTTATCCTTTTTCTTTTTTCTTTTTTCTTTTTTCTTTTTTCTTTTTAATTTACGCTTAGGGATCTAGTCTAAAAAAATCTAGAAAACTATATAATTAGTTAACACAAATGTGTCCAAAATATCAATATGCAACACTTTACATTGGCCACAAATTCCCTTAAGGAATGATGAGAGAAGGAGACAATGAAATAAAGAGATGTTGTCCTCATTAGGAATATGAAATCACATAAAAGTTTCATTTTTGTTTGTACTATATTGCATGGAATCATGTGAGGTGTCAGGTGACTAGAATGAATAATAATTATTATTTTTGTTTTATATTTGATATTTCGATTCCACATTAAAATCTCGATTAAATTTAAATTTTTTATAAAAAATAACACTCCTAACATGATTTTTTTCATACGGAAGACTTGAATCCAATATCTCTAATTAAGAATTAAAGACCTTAGCAATGCACCACAACTGATAAATGAATAATGTATATATCACATAATGTTACATATTTGACTTTAGGGATGATAACTGTTGATATCCATTTTGTCCCTTGGGTATTTTGTAAATACTTATTTTGATTTGTGTTTGTATAAATGGAATTGGTCCGCGAGGCTGGTTCAATTTTGAAATAAGTGGAGTTGGGTTTAGTATTTTTGGCTCGTTTACGAATGAGGCTTTTTAGCCCGCCCTATTTGATCCGTTGGCCTCTTAGGTCCAACCCGCAAGTCTCAGAGGCCAGTCCGTGAGCTATTAAATTTTTAAAATATTTGTATATATATTTTTAATAGTGTTTAATTTGTAAATATTTTATGAATAAATATTTTAAAAAACAAATAATCAAGTATTTTGTAATATCATCTTGCATGGTGAATTGGAGATGAAGATGAACTTCTTAAGGAAATAATATCATATGTTCATCCAAATGTCATCGATGGTGAAAGTAGAAACGAAGTTATTAAACATGACTTAATAAGTCATGTAATAATTAGAAATTTAGATTTGTTAAGTATTTAGGCTGCCTTGTGTTGCTGGAAATCTTTTAAACCAAGTAGTTTTTTCTAGGAGAAATGATGGAATGATCAACATTTATCCGCTAAATCTTACGTTGGCTATTATGTATTTTTGCAAGTATTCACCAAAGTGTGTGATTCATAAATGAATTTTTGTAAGTATTCACCTAAGTGTATGATTTATAAATGAATTCATGTATCATGAATTGATATCGTGTTCATAGACATCAACACTCAATACTCTTTCTAAGAGAGCAATATTGTTCATTTTTTAGTTGAAGGCCAACCTGTGGCCCGCTTAGGGCTGGGTTGAGCCGCTATTTTATTGACTCTTTAATTAAAAGGGTCATCCTGTCCCAATCCATTTAATTCTCTAGCCGGTTAGGATTGGATTGAATTGGATGGAGTCAGCCCATTTTGACACCTCTATATATTGACTCAACATATATAACTTTTTACGGTAATTAATTAAAAATATGCATTCTTCTATCTTTTTATGCAGTAAATATAGAGTATATTTTAATTAGTTTTTGAAACGATATTACTAAACCATGGAACAATTAAAAAATTCGAAAATTTGTAAAATTTACCAGTAAAGGATCAAAAGATTATATTTTAAATAAATTAAGGATTAAAAATATTTTTTCAGAAAATACAAGAACTCGATGAGAATTTATCAATACATCTCGTAAACATTCAAACAAAAATGTGATGATCATATAATAAGATAAATCTATTGATGTTTTTTTTTTAGTTTTTACAAATTATAATGATCTAGATCAAAGGAAGAAAGAAATTCATGAGGTATAAAAGGAGAAGGTGGACACACAAGTCCACAATAATCAATTGAAGGAGCTACAAAATCAATTTTAGTATCCACTTCAAATGGTTGTGTCCAAAAACTTCCACTTGTAATTTCCTCCAAATTAGCCAATTCTTCTTGAAAAATGTCTTGTTGATAATCAATAGAGGATAATGCTTCACTTGATGACTCATTTGGTGACCATTCTGAGCTTTCCAATACTATATTCTCATGCATATTATTATTATTGTTATTAGCACTTGCATTTTGATTTTTCACACTAGTGATCTTTCTTCTAGTATTGCTTTCAATATTATTCTTATTAGTAGTATTAGCAGCCCGTTTTTTAAGTGTTGTGTGCCAATAATTCTTTATTTCATTATCTGATCTTTCGGGCAAGTGAGCAGCAATCGTGGACCACCTGCAATCATAATTTCATGTGTGATTACTAAACTTTTACGTACAAAAGTAATAGTACTATGAATTTATTTTTGTCACATCAAAGAAAATGAGTATTTTTCTATTGTCATAGTAAAATGACAAAAATTATTTAAAAAAATTCATATTAGAGTATATAACTGAACTCCGTGTGAATATATTATAAAGAATTTGAGGAGGAGCTATTCAACCTACAAACCATATCAAACTAATAAATCGAATTAAATCAAGAAAAAATAGTGATTTAAATTTACAGGCGAATAATACTAACAAAACGAATCTCCTCTTGAATATTTTTTAAGCTACATAGTAAAAAAAATTAAGAGAAATTAGATTAAAACACATTTTGTTCAACTTCATTAATTATCTCTTACTAACAATACTTTCATTATCTTTATCATTCACTCTATTAATAACCAAGGATCTAATGTATCATACTGAATTTTCCTATGACAAATAAGGATATATTTAGAATCATTAGTTAAATATTTTATGTTGCAGAGGCTTTATCGAGAGAAAAAACTCATATAAAAACCAAAACAAATCGAAAATGCTTATTAATTTGAACTCCTCTATCTACTTTTATTTGTTATGTTGCGTTTTTCGAAAGTCAACTTGACTAATTTTTAAAGTTAAATTAGATTATATTAATTTGATATTTAAAACAAAAAATTTAGATACTCAAAAACTATATGAAAAGTGCTATAAATTGCAATTTTTTGCATATCAATATGATGAAAAATCACATTTTAAAATATTAGTCAAAGTTCTTATAGTTTAACTCTAAAAATAGAAATTGTGACAATAAAATGTGGACAGAGAGAGTAGCGTTTATCACTTAAATAGAATTAGTAGAATATAAGACCTAACTCTCATTTGCTTGCAATTATCTCTTTTAGGTCCTTTTATTAATACCTATTAATTATTGAAAGCCTAACCATAGGCACCGCTCCATGTTGCAAATTTGCAAAAAAGAAAAAAAAGAAGAGAAAAAGCTTGTAAAAATATTAAAAACCGACATAGCTAATTTAGTTTGGTAAATGAAAAAAAATATCAAATCGACCTTTCCTATGTGACACAATGAATATTAAAAATTTTAAATTCTGAATTTGTCTTTTTTTTTCATAAAATTGGGAATGCAAAAGAAATATACGTACTTATTTCCAAGTTGAGCATGGAGGTTCAAGATGATTTCATCTTCTTCTTGGGTATAGTTACCTCTTTTAACATTTGGTCTTAAGTGATTTATCCATCGAAGTCTACAACTTTTTCCACACCTTGCTAGACCTTCACAAATCACAAGCAACAACAATAATTATAATTATAATGGAACTTAGAGATGAAATCAAGATATTCAACTCGTATTTTTTAAAAAAACAAAAAAATAGGGTTCGATTTTCTTCATCATAATAACTTTAACAATCAACGATTAAATTTTAAATTCATAAACATCAAATACTAACTCTCACCAGCATACTTGGGAAGTTGTCTCCAGTTCCATGAGCCATATTTAGTAATATATGCTGCTAATTTCTTGTCTTCTTCAAGTGTCCAACTCCCTTTCTTCCTTCCATTTTCGTCGTAGCAAGTTGTTCTAACCATCTCTTAATTAAATTTTCTCTTTAAAAAAGGAGATTTAAAAAATAAATAAATATATAAATTAATAAAACAATTATAGCTAGCTATTCCCACTTAGATAAATAAAAAAAATTCATAAATTGAACCTATTTATAGGAAGGGTGCAAAACATTAAATACATGGGATTTTTGTTATAAATAAATTTCGATTATTCTTAGCGTTTCTTATCATATAAAAAATTGTGGTGAAACTAATTACTCACGTCCACACCATATGGAAAGATAAAAACAAAATATATTAAATTGATTGTTCACCAAACTTTAGATAATAATATCTCAGACACCCCTGCCAACTCGCTCTCAGTGATATTAGTCATTACCTCATTTGGACTGGAACTAATATAATTGTCCATAAAATAATTCATTGATGCATGTGTTATTCCTGCGATTCATATTATATAATATTTTTAGTTTGATAGTATCGTTCGAGGAATATATGTGTTTACCCCTAATGAGTAAAAAATATATATATTTTATAAGTGTTACGATGAAATATATGTGTTTACTATTAGTTAATGGATTAAGTCTCTTGACTCAATAAAAACTAAAAAGGTGTGGAAAGTAAAAAATTTAAAGAACACAAGAGTTTATGTGAAAGGAGAAAATCACAATCCGTTTCATAGGATTTCAGCTTAACTTCGTTAACTTCAAAGAGCTGAAATTCAAATTACAAAATTCTTATAACCTAGGAGTTAAATTCTTAATTTCTTTCCTCTCACTATAAGAACTTTGTTATACAAATTAGAGCAATACATCTATTGTCACTACACCAACTAAGTTCAGTTGATATAGAATGCAAAAAACATGACATATCTAACTCTAGCTAGAACTCAAAATAATGAAGAAAGATTTGATTGATTCCTTTAAAACTTAGGAATAGATCTTAAGCACATAAATATAATCTCAAATTATAACAACTAAAAACGAATGATAAACTTTATCAAGTCCCTTATTGTCTATGAAAAATATGATTTATGTCATTTGTGAAGAGACTATTATAAGATGGACAAAACATTGGAGTAATGCCACTCTTAGTCTCTCACGTAAGAGATTAAGATACGTGGTTGATGGTACGCAACATAGTTGAGATGGTAAACTGATCGAGGAGTTTGTCCTAAATCAACTAACGATTTGATTGACAAGACAAAATTATGTAACACTTGTCAATACATTTAACAAGATTCAATAAATTAAACCTAAAAAGATGTGATGAATCATTAAGTAGAATAGGATAAGAAAAATATATTCTAAATTACTTTAGATAAGATTAGGCCTAGCCATTTTTTTTATATTTACTCCTATAAAAAAAGAATTTATGTTAATAAAAGGTCACTATCAATTCAAGAAAAAAAAAACAAGTCTACTCAGAAAACAAAATAAGAGTCCGAAACTCAAAGGGTAGAATTTTTTTACAAAAATTCCAAAACGGTATATAAATTTTATATGTTACAAAAATGGTAAAATCGCTGCAGGAGCAGCGATTTACAAAGTAAAATCGATGCTCCGGCCAGCGAATTAGCAAAAAAAATTTTTTTTTATAAAAAAATGAAATCGCTGCCCGAGCAGCGATTTCAAAAAAAAAAAAAAAAAATTATACATAAATCGCTGCTACGGGCAGCGATTTATTTAAAAAATTTTTTTTTATTAAAACGCTGCTAGGGCCACGATTTATTTAAAGAAAAAATTTCCTTATTAAATCGCTGCACGAAGCTTTTTTTAAAAAAAAAATATTAAAATTTTTTAATACAGCGATTTTATATTAAAAAAAATTATAATATTTTTTAAAATTTAATTATATAACTTATAAGAAAAATTTATTAAATCGCAAAAATGTTAGTACCGTTTTGATTAATATAAAATTAAAAAAAAAAATTATAAATAGCAAAAATGTTAATACAGCGATTTTATATATATATAAAAATTATAATATTTTTTAAAATTTAAAAAATTATAGAAATAAATAACTTATAAGAAAAATTATTATAATTTTAAAAAATATTATAATTTTTTTATATATATAAAATCGCTGTATTAACATTTTTGCGATTTAATAATTTTTTTTTAATTTTATATTAATCAAAACGGTATTAAAAATTTTTGCGATTTAATAAAATTTTTCTTATAAGTTATATATTTAAATTTTAAAAAATATTATAATTTTTTTTAATATTAAAATCGCTATATTAAAAAATTTTAATATTTTTTTTTAAAAAAAAGCTTCGTGCAGCGATTTAATAAGGAAATTTTTTTCTTTAAATAAATCGTGGGCCTAGCAGCGTTTTAATAAAAAAAAAAATATTAAAAAAAAATAAATCGCTGCCCGTAGCAGCGATTTATGTATAATTTTTTTTTATTTTTTTTTTAATAAATCGCTGCTCGGGCAGCGATTTTAAAAAAAAAAATTTTTTTTTATAAATCGCTGCCCGGCAGCGATTTATTTAAAAGCAGCGATTTCATTTTTTATTAAAAAAAAAATTTTTTTGCTAAATCGCTGCCGGAGCAGCGATTTTACTTTGTAAATCGCTGCTCCTGCAGCGATTTTACCGTTTTGGTAACATATAAAATTTTATATACCGTTTTGGAATTTTTGTAAAAAATTTCTACCCTTTGAGTTTCGGACTCAACAAAATAAGCACTGGTACAAATTCAAAAAATAGAAACTGGCAACTATGCATGGAACCATAATATACCACACCTGGAACTACATAGCAGTTTTGTGATATAACAAATACAAAATGTATAGAATCCACACGTATAGGCGTCCCATGATGAGATTTTTTTTGGGATAATTTGAGAGATATCACTCCAGGTTTCACTCTCATCACATATATCTCCCTCATTTTTATTTTTATTTTGCATTTTTAAAATAAATACAAATTAATTATAATATGACATATTTATTTTAAATTAATTTAAAGAATGGATACAAATAAATTTAATCAAGGGAGACAGAGGTAATATCTTAAATCACAGGGGAAGGTAAGTGGTATAATAGAGCGAAATCTAGAGATAGGTCTCTGAAATTATCCCTTTTTTATTTTATTTTTTAAATTTCCATATACCATTTTTTCACTTTGAAAACAAATATCATATTAATGGATCTTTATTTTAGTTGGAATGAATTTTACTAAATGGCGGGATAGAATATTAAATAGGAAGTAAAATTTTAATTATAATAAAAATAAATAGCCACGTAAGCACCATATAGGCGTTACATAAATTAATAAAAATAATGACACAATATAAAATTGTACAAAAACAAATATGTGTGCAAAGTTAAATGATAAAGATAAATATATAAATATTATCTTTTTCTAAGAGTTCAAGAGTAAATATGACCCTTTTCGATAATTTATTTATATGATTATAGTCTTTTTGGAATTTATGATATTAAATATGTCAAAGAAATAATATTGATATAACACCCATTGAAGCCTTTTTTTTTGTTAATTTCTCCGAAATTTGTTGCCAACACGACCAACAAAGAGGATATTAATGTATAATATATCAGTGGACCATGTTGTGGGAACTGAAACAGTGACAATCGTAAGACTCACATGGACAAATGGTAGGTTCATTTTTTACATAAAAATATCAATTACATCGTACAAATTTTTCGACGAAAAATGTCTAAATGGACTCGTTAGAAGTGTCTGTGACTATGGCACCTCATCTTGACCCTTTATCTTCGTAAATTTTGTTTAGACTATAATATTTATTATGTCTAAATTATAATATTAATATTTTATTTTATGTGACATAATTATGATTTCAAAGAGTCAAGAGCTTTTTTAACTAGTGTTTTTTAAATATATATTTTTAATTATGATTTCAATTTCTATTATTTATTCGACAACCAAACAAAAATCTAAAAAAGAATAAAAAATAGAGAAATGAGGAGGAATTGGATCTAAAAAAAAATATTCATGACAATAACATCGATTGTGGAAGACATAATAATAAATATTAATGTCTGGGGACCAATGAATCCATGGTTTTTGAAACCCTATACTCATAGGAATATCAACATGGCGGACCCTTAACAAATGCGCACCATTAAGACACCAGACACTAATCACTATCGACTCATAGTGAGCCGATGAATTTAATTATACGTGTCAAATGAATGGGTTAAATTAAAATTATAGATATTAAAATAGATTGATATTCCTAAATTCAAGTAATATTTTAAAAACATATGTAACATATTCAATAAAGTTTCAGCCAAAAAAATGTATATTGCGTATACAAATTTTAGTCCTATCTGAGAGGTAAAGACTGAAGCAATGGATTCAATAATAACATATCTAATGATTTATCAAAAAAGAAAAAAAAACATATGCAATGTAATTTCAGAAAATGAAATATGAGAATGGTATAAAGAGTGTATATAAATTTTATCCTTACCTTGAAAGTAAAGAATTAAGCAATGAATTCAACAATAACATAATTAATATATTTTAAAAAAAATCTAAAAATAATATGTAAAGCATATATAGATTTTGAAATTAATATCTCAAAAGGTTAGTTTAACTAGAAAACTTATTAAAGTTATTGAACTTTACATATTTTATTGCACACGAAAATCGTCAAAATGGGGGTAATACGCGCTTCAAGGCTTGTTTGACCTTGAAAATGGATTGGACTGACCGTGAGGGACAATCGAATGTATAGCAAAGGTCTTGACGGATGTTTACAAAAAAAATTGATATTTTTGACGTCGGAATCCGGATCACCCAAAAAATGGTTTGCTATAGCACATGAAAATCGTCGAAATGGGGGTATGCGCGCTTTAGGGCTCGTTTGACCGTGAAAATGGGTTGGACTTGCCGTGAGGTCTAACCGGATGCATATACAAGGTCTTAACGGACGTCCATAAAATATTTTGACATTTTTTACGCCGGAATCCGAATCACCCAAAAAATGATATGCTATAGCACATGAAAATCATCGAAATATGGGGTATGCGCACTTCAGGGCTCGTTTGACCTTGAAAATGGGTTGGACTGGCCGTGAGGACCAACCGGATACATAGCCAAGGTCTTGACGGACGTCCACAAAAATTTTTGGCATTTTTGACGTCGGAATCCGGATCACAGAAAAATTGGTTTGCTATAGCACACGAAAATCGTCTAAATGGGGGGTATGCGCTCTTCGGGGCTCGTTTGACCTTGAATATGGGCTGGACTGGCCGTGATGGCCAACCATCTGCATAGAAAAGGTATTGACGGATGTCCACAAAAAAATTTGGTATTTTGACGTCAGAATCCGGATTACCCAAAAAATGGTTTGCTATAGCATACGAAATTCGTCAAAATGGGTGTATGCATGCTTCGGGGCTTGTTTGACCTTGAAAATTGGTCGGACCGGCCGTGAGGGACAACCAGCTGCATAGCAAAGGTCTTGACGGAAGTCCACAAATTTTTTTGGCATTTTTTACGTTAGAATTCAGATCACCCAAAAAATGGTTTGTTATACCACACGAAAATTGTCTAAATGAGGGGTATGTGCGCTTCAGGGCTCGTTTGACCTTGAAAATGGGTCGTATTAGACGTGAGGTCAAACCGGATGCATAGATATGTCATAATGGACATCCACAAAAAAGTTTTGCATTTTTGACGTCGGAATCCGGATAACCCCAAAAATGGTTTGCTATAGCACACGAAATTCGTCGAATGGAGGGTATGCGCGCTTCAGAGCTCGTTTGACCTTAAAAATGGATTGAAATGGCCGTGAAGCCAATCGGATTTGTAGACAAGGTCTTGACGGACATCCATAATTTTTTTTGGCATTTTTAACGTCGAAATCTGAATCACCCAAAAAATCATTTGCTATAGCAAACGAAAATCATCGAAATGGGGGTATGTGCGCTTCGGAGCTCGTTTGACCTTGAAAATTGGTCGGACTGGCCGTGATGGCCATCCGGTTGCATAGACAAGGTCTGGACGGACGTACACAATTATTTTTTTTGCATTTTTTACATCGAAATTCGGATCTCTCAAAAAATGGTTTGCTATAGCACACGAAAATTATCGAAATGGGGTATGCACGCTTCGGGCTTGTTTGACCATGAAAATGGGTCGGACCGGCTATGATGGCTAACTGGATGAATAGCCAAGGTCTTGACTGACGTCCACATATATTTTTGGTATTTTTGACGTCGGAATCTGGATCACCCAAAAAATGGTTTGCTATAGCACACAAAAATCGTCGAAATAGAGGGGATTGCACGCTTCAGGGCTCGTTTGACCTTGAAAATGGGTCAAACTAGACGTGAGGGCCAACCGGATGCATAGTCAAGGTCTTGACCGACGTCCACAAAAATTATGAAATTTTTTAAGTTGGAATCCGGATCACCCAAAATATGGTTTGATATAGCACACGAAAATCTTCGAAATGGGGGGTATGTGCGCTTCAGGGCTTGTTTGACCTTGAAAATGGGTCGGACTGGCCGTGATGGCCTACCGACTGCATAGCCAAGGTCTTGACGGACGTCCACAAAAAGTTTTTGGCATTTTTGACGTCGGAATCCGGATCACCCAAAAAATGATTTGCTATAGCACACGAAAATCGTTGAAATGGGGGGGGGGGTTGCACACTTCAGGGCTCGTTTGACCTTGAAAATAGGTCGAACTGGCCGTGAGGGCCAACCGAATGCATAGTCAAGGTCTTGACCGATGTCTAAAAAAATTATGGAATTTTTGAAGTCGGAATCCGGATCATCCAAAATATGGTTTGATATAGCACACGAAAATCTTTAAAATGGAGGGTATGTGCGCTTCGGGGCTTGTTTGACCTTGAAAATGGGTCGGAATGGTCGTGATGACCTACCGGCTGCATAGCCAAGGTCTTGACGGACGTCTACAAAATTTTTTGGCATTTTTGACATCGGAATCCGCATCACACAAAAAATAATTTGCTATAGCACACGAAAATTGTAAAAATAAGGAATATGCGCGCTTCGAGGCTCGTTTGACCTTGAAAATGGGTCGGACAGGCCGTGAGGGCCAACCGGATGAATATCCAAGGTTTTGACGGACGTTCATAATTTTTTTTGGCATTTTTGACAACGGAATCCGGATCACCAAAAAAATGGTTTTCTATAGCACACGAAAATCGTCTAAATTGAGGGTATACGCGCTTCGGGGCTCGTTTGACCTTGAAAATGGGTCGTACTGGTCATGACGTCCAACCGTATGCATAGCCAAGGTTTCAACGGACGTCCACAAAATATTTCGGCATTTTTGACATCGGAATCCGGGTCACCCAAAAAATTGTTTGTTGCACAAGAAAATCGTCAAAATTGGGGTATGCGCGCTTCAGGGCTCGTTTGACCTTGAAAAGGGTCGTACTGGTCATGACGTCCAACCGTATGCATAGCCAAGGTTTCAACGGACGTCCACAAAAAGTTTTTGGCATTTTTGACGTCGAAATCCGGATCATCCAAAAAATGGTTTGCTATAGCACACGAAAATTATCAAATTTGGGGGTATGCGTGCTTCGGGGCTTGTTTGACCTGTAAAATGGGTCGGACTGGATGTGATGGACAACTGGATGCATATCCTAGGTCTTGACGGACATCCACAAATATTTTTGGCATTTCTGACATCGAAATCCGGATCACCCAAAAATGGTTTGCTTAGCACATGAAAATTGTCGAAATGGGGGTATGCACGCTTCGGAGCTCGTTTGACCTTGAAAATGGGTCGTACTGGCCGTGAGTTCTTACTGTATGCATATCCAAGGTCTTGACGGACGTCTACAAAAATTTATGGCATTTTTGACGTCGAAATCCGGATCATCCAAAAAATGGTTTGCTATAGCACACGATTATCATCAAAATGGGAGGTATGAGCGCTTCAGGGCTCGTTTGACCTTGAAAATGGGTTGGACTGGCCGTGAGGGACAACCGGATGCATAGTCAAGGTCTTAATAGACGTCCATAAAAGTTGTTGGCATTTTTGGTGTTGGAATCTGGATCACCCAAAAAATGATTTGTTATAGCACATGAAAATCGTCGAAATGAGGGGTATGCGCGCTTCGGGGCTCGTTTGACCTTGAAAATGCGCCGGACTGCCCGTGAAGGACAATCGGTTGCATAGACAAGGTCATAAAGGACATCCACAAAAAATTTTGGTATTTGTGACGTCAGAATCTGAATCACCCAAAAAATGATTTGCTAAAGCACACGAAAATCATCGATATGAGGGGTATGCGCGCTTCGGGGCTCGTTTGACCTTCAAAATGCGTTGGACTGGCCGTGAGGGCCAATCGGATGCATAGCAAAATTCTTGATGGACGTTCACAAAAAAATTTGGAATTTTGATGTCGGAATCCGGATCACCCAAAAAATGGTTTGCTATAGCACATGAAAATTATCTAAATGGGGGGTATGCACGCTTCGAGGCTAGTTTGCCCTTGAAAATGGGTCGAAATGGCCGTGAGGGCCAACCGGATGCATAGTCAAGGTCTTGATGGACATCCACAAAATATTTTTGGCATTTTTGAAGTTGGAGTACTCTCATCTCTGTCATCTGTAAACCAAAATATAGTACGTATTAAGGCATATAAAATTGGTTCAAAATCTTTCGTTATATTACGATCGAATTATAGAGAAAAAATTTAAAGATAGAGGAGATAGTGATTATCGTTATCATCTGCAAGCTCTTGATAATGAACTTTAGAAATGTTCTTTTGCTGCTTCTTTAGTTACAAAAATATAAAGCTTCTGCAACATGCAATATTTCATACATGGCGTTCTACGTGTACCATGTCATGTTGGACACATGTGTCTACTTGTTCAATTTTATACAAGTTTAAGTGTCTACTTGTACACATACAAAGTTAAGGGTCATAGTTATCAACTGACGTCAAATTAAAGTCATATTTATGTATTATACATTTTTTTAAAAAAAAAGTCAATTCAAACAGGCTCTTACATTAATAATCGACAACATCAAACAACAATTACATAATATTACAACCACGAGGATTCTCATCACTAAAAGCATCACCAACACGACTACCAAATGTGTTTGAATTGCCCCTGTAAAGACTATAGGCACGGCCATAGTTATCGTAGCCGTGTTTGCGATAGTTATAGGCGGAAGCCGGTGGTTCTCCGGCGTAATAAGTGGCCGGACCACTACAGCCTTGTTGTTGATAATAATGATCGGTTACATAAGTAGGGTTATTTCTCATCTCAGGATTATGAGGAAATTGCCATATTTCAGCTCTTTTACCAGTTCTTCTAACTGTTTTGAGTATTTTCTTTTGATCAGCCCATCCTGTTACTGTCACCTTTTGCATAGACATATCTATTTCTACATTATCAACACCTGAATTTGACGTCAAAAATTATGTTACAATATATCTCTAACAGCTTAATTAACTTTTAGATGAGATGGTCAGACAACAAGATATCAAAGCAGATAGAAGTTTTTTTGAGATCGAATCTCAAAGCAGATATAAGTTTTTTTTAGATCAAATCTATTGTGTATTAGTGCATAGTGACGGACATAGGATTTTCATTAAGGGATGTCAATAATTATAGTAAAAAAAAATATTAAGAGGTGTCAAAGGTTATAGTAAAAAAATTATAAATAAATAGGCTAGTAGGGCAAACACACGACCTCATATAGTGTTTCTAAGCTCCTAATCAATAGATCAACCCTTAATTCAAAACGTGTCAATTTATATATTTATATTTATAAAATTAAAATTTAACCACTATAAGTAATTTTTCAACGAAAGAGTGCGTAGATCCGCCAGTGATATAACTTATAAGTGTATTACCTTTAACTTTCTCGAGAGATTTTCTGACCTTGCTCTCACATCCGGCACAATCCATATGTACTCTCATCTCTGTCATCTATAAACCAAAACATAGTGCGTATTAAGGCATATAAAATTGGTTCAAAATCTTTCGTTATATTACGATCGAATTATATATAAATTATAGAGAAAAATTAAAGATAGAGGAGATAGTGATTACCGTTGTCATCTTCAAGCTCTTGATAATGAACTTTAGAAATGTTCTTTCTCTGCTTCTTTAGTTACAAAAAATAAAAGCTTCTGCAACATGCAATATTTAGTATCCAAAACTTTGGCTTATAAATACTTGATTGATACATGTTTATAAATAATTATATTTCATTCCTTTCATCTTTACTCAGAGGCGAAGTTAGAATTTTAATATGGTGTATTCTAAAATTTTATAACGGTAACTCAAGTGTTAATAATTGAGTTTTAATTTAATATTTACATATATTTAAACAAAAATTACTGAGTTCGACTGAATCTGTACCGAGACTTCTAGCTCCGAATTCTCTCCAACCTAAAAGAAAAATAATATATGTCACCGACTTGTCTATTCTCTTGCTATTGCAGCAACAGAGGGTGCAAGTGGGAATATGATTTGCTTGAGCTGTCACTTATTATGTAACGTAGAATTTATTAGTATGATTGCTTGAGCAATTAGAAAAGTTTTAAGTACTTTGACTTTGATTAAATGCATGATTAATTAATATTGAAATATAAATTTAGATAATTATTTTTTTTAAGAATAATGAAATAATAGTAATTTAATTACATGTGAAGGCGGAATTAGCGTTGAAAAAGTGCATGTGGAAGAAGCGTCGATTGCGATTTTAGCTTCCCCTATTGTCGCACGTCTATGGTTTTGGGGCGCTACTGCAGCTTCAAAACTTAGGAGATCGGTAGAATAAATTAAATGGGCAATTTTCATATATAATAAATAAAAAATTCATATTTGTATGCTATAGCAAAGTTTGTATAATTATGCTCCATAGCAAATATAGAAACTATATAATTCGATATACATATCAGTTGAAGCAAATTGTATAAAACGAAGTGTATAAAACAAGAAAGAGAAAGACACCTGGACAGAGAACTGTATAAAAACAAAGTATATAAAACGAATTGTATTATTATAAGTTATATAGAACGATTATATACAATTTGAATTTGTATAAAAGGAGAAAGAGAGAAAGACAAAAGAGACTTGACAAGGAATATACAATTGAATTGAATTGTATAAAACGAGAAATAGAGAAATTAGATACAAATTGAAAATTGTATAAAACGAGAAAGAGAGAAAGGCAAAAGAAACTGGGCTGGGAAGTATTTTTATTGTATAATTATAAGTGTATAGGACGAAAATATATGTACTTGCATGTGTATATATAATTTTCTCACGCTTTATACAAATAGAAACGCAATTTATACATTTTGCTTCTGCTTGTATAAGTGAGAAAGGCGAGGGTGGCGAGCGAGATTTGGGAGAGTGGCAAGCGAGATCTGGAAGAGGGGAGAGAGAGGAACAAAAAATATATGTATTTATACAATTTTCTCTGCTTTATACAATTAGAAATAATTTTTATACACTTGTGTTTGTACAAAAAGTGAGAAAGTGAGCGAGAGATTGGAGGAGAGTGGCGAGCGAGATATTTGGAAGAGAGACATCTGGCAATTTTTTGCATACGTTTGCTATGGAGCACAATTAAATCAAACCCTAGTTACTCCATTTATTTTAGGTTATTAGTTTACTATTATATACAATTTTTCCTAAATTAAACGAGTTGATTATTATTTGAACTGAAATGAATTAAAGTGTGACTCGAAGCAAATTTAATTTGTACGTAATATCTCGATCGCAACTATTGTGAGATGTTATTTTAAATAATGGTATATATTATACCCGTTATTTTTTGTTTATTATAATTATGAGACGTAAATATATTTTTTTTCTTTATAAAAGGTGAACATTTTTGGTCCATAATTAGGCAAAGTTAATAGTGGAGTTGATGTATTGGAAGGTCAAAGTTTTCAGGTATTCTCTATTTTTGAATAACCACAGTGTTTTAGTTAGCTTGTGTGCATTTCAATTATGACGACTTTTATAAATACTCTAGGCAATATATGCTCTTGTATATATGCATGTGTTACAAAGTCTGGTAAAAGAATTATATTTTGATTTAAAGAGAAGGTTATAATTTTAATTGCTTTTTTAACCATGGTCTACGATTTTAGTTATAAAATGGATTTGTTGCCTCTAGTCTAGCCAAATATGTGTCCGATCCTTAATGGCAATGCCAAAGATCACTTTTTTGAACAAAATACTAGTTTAGTCATATAAATATATTTTTAAATAAATAATATCACTATTTGATAAGTATTCATATAAATAAATTATATAATAAAAGAGAGAACTAAAATTAAGTTATGATTATGATATTATCTGTATAGAAGAATTGCTAAAAGAAAATGACATGCCGCACTTTTTATTTAAAGTTGTTGATATGATAATTAAAGTTTCAGTATAAGTATCAATCTAATTATCATAGTTTTATACTAAATTGAATGATTCTTATAGCAATATTATTGGTTCAACCAACATTATTAAATTTACTTGATTATTAATTACGTAATTTTCTTTTACATAAATAAATGTAATAAGTATAAACGAAGCAAAATATAGTTATGCTAAATCATGATGAAAAAAAAATACTTCAATTATATTTGAACATAGTTAGATAAGATATTCAAAGTTACAGAGATTTTTTTTTGTATTAACACTCATTTAATATATATTTATATCGTATAAGATCTATTAACATTTAAAAAATTATATTTAATTTTTCATTCTTAGAGTGTGCACTGAGAAAAGAGAATTAAGCTAATATAGTGAAACATTACTGTTGAATTCTACTTTTACGATAAAATAAAATAATATTAAACACATAAATAATTTAGTCATATAGAGATTAGGGAGTGACTGGAAAATATTTTTACAATACTTATGTGCAATGTTGAAGATGTAGAAAAAGTATCAAGATTTTGAATTATCATTTAGCATTAATAAATACAATTTTTTTAGTTATTACAATTTTATTGTGATAATTATTATAAATAAATTGGAGCAATAGCTTTTCAAAAGATAACTCCATTTTTATGTGGGAAAAATAAAGGAAATGTTTTTAAAAAACTTGTTATAATAACCTCATTTATGTTGTTAGAAATAAAGTTAACTTATACTCTCTCCGTCCGGAATGTTTGTCATGTTGAGCTTATCGAAAGTTAATTTAACTAATTTTCAAATGTAAATAAATCACATTAATTCAATACTTTAAACAAAAAAAATTAGATATTCTAAAACTATGTAAAAAGTACTATAAATTACAATTTTTTTCAATATTCATATGATGAAAAAATACATCTTAAAATATTAGTCAAAGGTTTTTATAATTTGACTCTAAAAATAAAAATCATGATAAATAATACCAGACAAAGAGAGTATGACTTTTCTTTTAACACTTTAAACATATGACTTTTCTTTTAACACTTTAAACATAGATTTGATATTAAAAAAATTAAATGACAAAATTAAAGCTTTTGTGAATGAATAAGAGAGTTAAGGAGGGGGTTTGGGGTGGGGTGGGGTGGGGGGAGAGGGGGATATATGACTCTTTGTTATCCTTCGTGCATTTTATTTAGGGCAACTTTCATATATAACAAATAAAAAATTTATATTTGTATACTATAGCAAAGTTTGCATAATTGCGCTTAGAAACTATATAATTCGCTATACATATACAATTGAAGCAAATTGTATAAAACGAAGTGTATAAAATAAGAAAGAGAAAGACACTTGGACAGAATACTGTATATAAACGAAGTGTATAAAATGAATTGTATTATTATTAGTATATAGAACGATTATATACAATTTGACTTTGTATAAAATGAGAAAGAGAGAAAGACAAAAGAGACTTGACAAGGAATATACAATTGAATCGAATTGTAAACGAGAAAGAAAGAAATTAGATACATTTTGAAAATTGTATAAAACGAAAAAGAGAGAAAGGCAAAACAAACTGGGCAGCGAAGTATTTTTATTGTATAATTATAAGTGTGTAGGACGAAAATATATGTACTTGCACGTGTATATATAATTTTCTCACGCTTTATACAAACAGAAATGCAATTTATACATTTTGCTTCTGTTTGTATAACTGGGCAATTGCAAACTTTGCTATAGTATACAAATATGAATTTATTATTTGGTATATGTGAAAGTTGCCCAAAAAAAATTCTGATTCAAACCAAGTCACAATCAATCTAAAAATATTAAATTTGATATTTTAACAAATTAAAATACTTGGTAAAAGTAGTAAATTTTGGAGCAATTGAACTCTCGCATTCTATTCCCCATATTGTAATTTTTTTTCCATTTTCCCTTACTTTACCTCCATTTTTTAAAAAATAATTAAAAATCATATCTAAATGGAAAAATAAAATAAAATTCCTCCATCTCTTTTTACTGCTTGTTAAATTTTGACTTGACACGACTATTAAGAAAATAATAATTGATATATTTTTAAATATATTTACACATTATATTTTTTCAAAAACATTAACATTTAACTCAATGTTAATAGATTGAACATATATTAGAAAGAAAAAGTTATCCTTATTTATAAAAGATGCTAAGTTAAATGGTATTAAATTAAAAAATATTTGACTAGTAAATAAAAACAGAGAAAGTGTGAATTTTAAAACCTTTTAGTAAACAGATAAATGGAAAAGAAATACAATAGAAATGAGGTAACAAATGGGACACTTGACTATCCCATAATATTTGTGCCTCTTATAAAATAAATTTTTTCATTAGCTTTAGATATATTGATTGATTGATGCTTGATTAGTCAATTTTATCGAATATTCATCAATAAGAGAAATTTAAATAATATCGTACTTGTGTTTTATTATTTTCTTTTTTCATGACACTTTCTTATCATATTAATTTTATTTTTTTTTTGTTAAAACTAAGCAAAACAACTACTAGAGTCAATAAATATTTGACATAATTGTAGACTAAAATGTTCGAAAATAGTTAAAAATCTATTAGATTAAACCATCCTCATTATAAAATCAAACATAAGGAACATCTAGTACTTACTTTTTGTTAGGGTGTCCGTAATTAAAATTGTTTCAATTTTCCTTTTAAACAAAATATATATTCATGCATTTGTAAATTAAATCAAGTCAAATCAATAATAGTCGAATTTTTTAAATTTCTATCTTTTTAAGGTGCTTCATTTGTTAATCTTTTAAATAATAGAGAAAATGACCACATTGAATCATGAATAAACTTGTAGGATTAAACTGAAAAATAAATAAATAATAATAATAATAATAATAATAATAATAATAATAATATCGAAAAGATCGTTAATTGTATATCCAAATTATCATTTTAACTATTTCCTGACTATTTGATAACCTTAATTCCTCCTTCCCGATGATCTACCAAAGTGATATACTCCATGTCATATAATTTTTTTACAAAACTGTCACTTTATTTTAATATATACTTTTGAGCTGATTTGTTGACTTAAAATAGCGAAGTTTTAATCATTTTTAATATAAATATTGCCACAAAAATACATTAATAAAATTGATAACTATTACATTTGAATACAATATAATAAGAGAAACTTCATAATTATAATGTAAGATTTTTTTACTTTACTAAAATAAAAAATCTGTAATCATCTAATTGTTTAAATCATAATTAACCTTGTGAAGAAATTACTGACAGAATGGATCAAATTTATTTATGATAAGATTTTAATTAGAAGAAATGTTATCTATATAAATGCTACATAGGATAATAAAAATAAAGACAAAAATAAGAACTAAAGGTTTAGAATAAATGTGTTCAAATTCAAATTAGATTATGAAAGTATTTATCAAACAAAAAAGAGAGAGAGAGAGAGAGATGGAAAATGGGCAAATATTTCCCTCAATTTCACGATTTAGAATAATAATATCACTCATTAAAAATGGTGTATATATACCCCGCATTTTAACAAAGCATGCTTATTTATCTTTGTTAATATACTTATTTTTTGAAAAAAAATTAAAACTGATTTTCTAATTGAAAAAGTCTCACGTGAGTTTCATAAATGGGCAACTTTCACATATAGCAAACGAAAAATTCATATTTGTATGCTATAGCAAAGTTTGCATAATTGTGCTCCATAGCAAACATAAAACTGTATAATTCGCTATACATATACAATTGTAAAATTCGCTGGCCTAAATTGTATAATTCGTTAGCCTAAATTGTATATTCGCTGGCCTATTTCGCTGCAATTGTATAATTTGCTTTGCATACAATTTAATCAAATTAAAATGTATGTATATTGCATAATTATAAGTGTATAGCAAGAAAATATGTGTTTTTCTCGCTTTATACAAAAACAGAAACATAATATATACACTTCTGTTGTATAAACTAGAGAAAATTGTATTTCACTACAATTGTATAATTCACAATTGTATAATTCGTTGGCCTTTTTATCTGCAATATTTGAAGTAAAATGATTGTAAATTGTATAATTAAGTGTATAACACGAAGATATACATTTTTTGCATGTGTATATATAATTTTCTCTCGCTTTATACAAAACAGAAACAAAATTATACACTTCTGTGTATAAAGCGAGAGAGGCGAGCGAGAATGGAGAGTGGCGAGTGAGATTTTTGGGAGAGAGACGCTGACAAATTTTAGCTAATGTTTGCTATGGAGCACAATTAAATCAAATCCTAGTTATTCCATTTATTTTAGATTACTAGTTTGCTATTATATACAATTTTCCCTTTTATAAATCCATTCATTGTTTTATCTGTCCAAACTCAATTCAAATAAAAAAAGAACTCATTCCCTTTTCTACTCAATCATAAAATAAATTTGAATTGAGCTTGAATAAAAGAAGAATTGTGTTGATTCAGAAAGTCAGGTCTAGAGAAATAAAAAAATGAGTAAGTTAATTTTTAAGATACATGACGAATTTGAAATTATAAAACTCAATTAAAAATTATTTTAAGTTTAATATATCTTTACAATAAATAAAGGGAAAATTACGCAACAAATAAACTTATATTATTTAATTATTCATCATAGCTATAGTTTGTTATAATTACCACTCACGATTAACATTATACATTAGTTACATGGGTTGACTTCAGGTTGTGTGTTAGTCAAGGTTGTATATATATAATTCGCTAGAATATACAAATAAATATGTATAATATACAATTATTTAACTTATATACATATACAATTCACTTCTCTCCCCTCTCTCGGTCTCCTCTCTCCTCCCTCTCCAGTCTCGCTTGCCCTATATACAAATGTATATGTATAATATACAATTATATACATATTAAAATTCACCTTTTTCCCACTCTCCGTCCTCTCTCGCTCACCTTTCTCCCTCCTTTACCAATCTCACTCGCCTCTCTGTTACCTCTTCCACTCTCACTTGCCATATATACAAATACATATGTATAATATACAATTATCTAACCGATATACATATACAATTCACCTTTCTCCCACTCTTTCCCCCCCTCTCTCCCAGTGTCCCTCGCCTCTCTCCTCTATATAACATGTAACCACAAATTGTAATTATCAAATTATAGGTATGAAGAGTAATTAGACTATTTTTAAATGGCTATAAATGAAAGTTTCCCAATGAATATATATGCACTAAGTGCAAAATTGGAGGTATATATAAACTTTTCTGTTTCCAAATGTACCACATTGTAGTTTTTAAAAGTAAAATTGGAGGTATATATAAACTTTTCTGTTTCCAAATGTACCATATTGTAGTTTTTAAAAGTTGAGTGTTTAAACTGGAAATATGATCATGAAGCTGCACAATTAACATGAAGCAAAATTAGGATTCAACCAGTGTGTAGAAGATTGGGGTTAATTTGCAGAAATTCAGCTCCGGTGAAGAGATCCGTCGCCGGCGAGAAATGTCGGATTATTTGCCTCAAGAATTATTGGTTGCTATCTTCACAAAACTACCAGTCAAATCAATCCTCCGATGCAGAAGTGTTTGCAAGTCATGGTATTCTCTTCTTACTAGCCCTAGCTTTACCTTCACACATCTCAACCGACAACGAGATGATCATATGCTGATTAGGAATTACGGTAGAAACACTCGATTAGATATGTATCCTTTGTTTGGTAACAATGAGAGGTTGGATCCCGACCATTTCTCAGATTTTTCATTTCGTAGAGGTTCCGTTAGTATAGTGGGTAGTGTTAATGGTATTTTGTGCCTCGCCGACACCGACACCGACGCCGACACCGACACCGACGCCGAAGCCGATGCCGATGCCGACTCCGCCATCTTGACCCATTTATATTTTTGTAACCTATCCATCAGAAAGTCGGTAAAACTCCCTGAACCAATTCGTAGTACCTATCGTTTCACACTGGGGTTTGGGTTTGATTCGGTTACTAATGACTACAAGGTGGTAAGAGTAGTACACGCTATGGGACAATCAAAGCCACATGCTGATCTTTATAAGTTAAGTACTGGTGTTTGGGAAGACATTTCCAATGTCCCTGAGCCTTACAACTTAATTTCCATTGAGCCACAGGTGTATGTGAACGGCGCTTGTCATTGGATTTCTACTAAATTGGAGTTGACACCAGCTCGGAGGAATCGGAGGGTGATTCTTGTGTTCAACATGCATGATGAGACATTCTCAGATATGATATTGCCGAGTAGTTTAATCAGTGAGTCACAAACACAGTTTGATGAAGTCTTCCTTTTTGTGTCAGAGGGATGTCTTTGTTTGGTTGATAATAACTATGACAAACGTGAACCTATTAAGATTTGGATGATGAAAGAGTATGGTGTGCCAACTCATGGGAGAAACAGTTAAGCATCCAAAATTATCACTTTGCACTACATTTTCCTCTTCGTGAAGATATCTTTTGGACACCTTACCTTGGAACGGCTGCTCCAACTGAGTTTGAGTTTGCTAATGACTTTATTAAGCCAATGGCTATAAGGAAAAATGGTGAAATCTTATGGAAAGGTAACCAAAGATTATTGGTTTCTGTTGATCACACAATTCGTAGGTTTACAGATATTGACATTGGTAACTCATCAAATGATTGGTGTTACAATCCACGCTATGTTAATTTTTACAAAGAGAGCCTTGTTTTACCTGATAGATGGACAAATAATTGTGTTGGAGATGCTTGTGAGGAGTCATCCGATTTATGGAAGAGAGACCCCAAAGATGGGAAAAAAAGGATCTCAAGGGCAAAATCTAATATAGAGAGCGGAGTGCATCTCTTTCTCACATGAGTGGATTGCGGAAGAAAGAAAGGAAGAGTAGTTTGACTTGAAGTCCTTTAGCTCAGTAAGTTTTCAATTGAAGTTAGTCACTGAAGTTTAGGTGCTGATCCCTTAGGCATATGCCAACTTGTTTTCTCTTATAAGTCTTCTCAATTTCATGCAAACATTACATTGCATTGCAGGGTTCAGGCTGGCATTGAAGACCTCTTTGATGTATTGTGTAAGGTCAAAGTTTCCATGAGCCAGAAGTGTATGGCACATTTAATTCTCTAGGGTACTGAAACTCTTTGTTCTAAAGGCAGACTGTAAACGCTTGTCTTAATTTCTTTCCTGGTGGATGTTTGGTGCATTATACTTTTATGGTTCATGTGTTATTCTATCTATCTGTCTTGGATTATAGTTGAAAAATTGGCTTACTGCTTCTAGCCAAATATGTTGACCCTCAGTGATACTGCCAAAAATCACTTCTATGAACAGAACTTAGTTTCTTCATATGCGTTGTAGAGTTTTTTGTTTCTTCATAATTTGTTGATCTTATAGCAGGGAATGATTGTCTAGTGCTTTGCTGTTTCCTTCGGTCTTTGCACCTTGGGTTTCTTCAGTATACTAGAAAATTTTTGCACTGCCTATTTACTGAAATTGGATTTGGTAGAGGATCTGTCGTGTTTCTTCCTTGGGTAGCTATTCGTGTTATTACTCCAAAAGACCCAAACAGTACATGCTGGAACAGTCTTCCAAATTATCTTCAGATTCCTTGTGATCCTTCTTTCTTTCCAGCAACTTAACGGTTCTTTTAAGGACATAGGTATAGCCCAACTCAGTCCAATAAATCGTAATCACAGATCCAACAATTGCCTACCATTACTCCAATTAAAGTGTATGACAATATTTTTTCTCTTGGGTGCCAAACTCTTGCATCTAGAATGGTTGAATATTCTTGGATAGTTGTTTGCTAGTTAACTGCCTACTGTCTCCAATTTTCTCAGTGGTAATTCTAAAGACCACTTAATGAACAGAATTTAGTTGTCATGATCACATGCCAACAAGGTTCCTTCATCTTCCTCTTCTCTTCTACATCTTGGTGATAGGATTTTAGTCTTCGTCTTGACTGAAATTCCAATTTCAGTTGCCATTAACATGCAGTTGCATTAGGGGTTTTGTTGATGTACTAGCTAGAAAGTTCATGCAACCACTCTTTGCTGAAGTATTTTGCTTTAAGAAAGGGAACTGTTTGGGTTTCTTTGTTGGTATTTCCTCCTTTAGCATTAATTTAATTTTGCTCATTATGCAAGAAATCTACTATAAAACAATATGTGTGCTTGACTGGCTTATATTTGTCAATGACACAGGTGTATAGTGGTCATAATTTAGTCCAATATTATGCGCCTCTTTCTTTAGTCAGTGAGGTATAGGGTCCAATGGCATATAGGTAGCATATGCCAACACTGGTTTCATTACCATATTTAGCTTTTCTTTTTTTTTTTGTTTGATGACCGTGGTGCCGGCCCAGCTTTCACGCACCATATTTAGCTTTTCTTCTTTCTCCCCAATTTCTCATTTTACTTACTGAAAGAGAATAAAAGCTATCCATTAAGTAAAGAGAGGGTTTGCTATAGTGATTCGGCTGGTTGGTAACCCCTTTGAGAGTTGCGGGTCATTGCTACTGCAAGGGGTAAATAATTCAACAAAGCCACAAGTAGGTATGATGAGCAACTAAGAAGAGAGGGATATAAAAAAAATGAAAGGGATATTGTCAATCTTTAGATTCTAAGATGAAAAAATGAGAAGGTAAAGGTATAGAGATCTTTCCTTTTTCTTTTCTTCTTTCAAAAAGCCAAATACAGTGCATTAATGTCGTATCAGCATGTGTTCAAGAACTTGGTGGAATTCTTATTCAGTAAGTCTAGGTTAATAACCGGCCCTCCTCGTACACCATAGAGAACTAGAAGTTTCTGAAAAAGGGTAACTAGGTGGTACAATTCTGTTTAGTCGATAAATAAGATGGAGGAGTCCTTGAAGGAGGAGCCAGAAAACACCCCATGAGGCATTTGGCCGTTAAACGAAACTTTAGTAGGTAAATTTTTCATTTCTCTTATATGAGAAGCAACTCTTACCTGCTTCAGGTCTCTGTTTCGTCAACATGCCTGCCTGGCCATTTGCTTGATAAGCGACATCTTCTGTATGGAGATCTCTTTGCCATAAAAAATCCTTTCATTTCTTTCCTTCTAAATGTTCCACCAAATACAGGCAGGCATTGTTTTGCACCAGATCTTCCTGGCTCATGCTACCTCCCCTCCTTATCCAACAACTTAAAATTCACCTTAGCCAAATTGATGAAAAATGCCAACACTTACGATGTAACTCTACACCATAGAAAAGGTGGTTGTTTGTCTCTAAAGCCTCCTTACGTAAGGAGCATCTAGAAGCCATGTAGTTTTTTCCCTTTTCTATAGTGTGTCATGAGTCCGACCAGCTCTAGCTCGTCTAACTACTAGACAGGTGAAGCATTCAACTTAATTGGTGCCACACTCTTCCATACAGACTTTCGGGGTCCATTCTGATAGTGTCTCATATGTTATCAGATTCGATAGAAACCACCATCATTTGTTATCTATTTGAACTAAGGTGTAACTTGATAGCTTGTTTAGATGTTAGTTATGCAGTATTAAATTCTGCATAAGTAATACTATGGTAGCGGATTAGGAGGTAAATTATTCATGTATAAAGTTAGTTCAGTGTTTGCTTTGCAATTAAGAAATATGCATAGCTAATACATGATTAAGTTATGAGGGAATTTATGTATTATTTTATGCAGGATAGAAGGTGAAATAACTAATACATGAATAACTAATACTAACATAAAATAATACATATTTTCACTCATAACTAATCCCTACATTACTCATACCTGCATAACTCTAACTAGCTACAAATGACCTCTAAAGGTTTAAATTTGTATTCTGACTTGCTACTTGGTTGATCTGCTGATAGTTTGGTTGGACTTTCATTTTCCCAGTAGTTTAGTTTTGTTTCTACTGAGTTTGAGGTTAAAAGGTGAAGTAGAGGAAAGAGTTGAACCTGTAGGTCAAGTGTTTGGGTACATCAAAAAAAAAAAAAGTAGGTCAAGTGTTTGGGTAAAGTCTTGATCAAGCTTTGGCTTGATTTAATCGTTAAATTATGCACTGCTCATCTTGATCTGCTAACTAAAGTAGGTCAAGTGTTTGGGTATCTTTATTGCTCTATATTTTCTTTATCCAAAAATTTTCCATATAAATAATACTACTAATTTGATAAATCGTTAGGGGGAACAGGCCCAACAGTAGTAAGGAGGGTATAACACTTGTAGCGACAAAAAAATTGGGAGCAATAAATTTTATATCCATGGATGCTGGACAAACAAGCGAACGCCCCAACTCTGATAAGAAAGACGACGATAGAAATGTTAGGCGCCACGAACTCTACAAACTTGTGATGGCTAATGAAAAGCATACTCTTAATATGAAAAACTCTTGCTCTACTTCCAGAATAGGTTAACATATCAGTTCTAAAATTTATTGAACTTTGGATAGAACACACTGTTTCACCGTTTTACAGTTTCCCCTTTTTTAAAAACACACACTTTGTTTCACCATTTTGTGCAAATGCATATTCCTTTCCCAGCATGAATATGCATTTTCAGTTACTATTCTGAACATCTAGTCTGATCTTTGCCTGCTATATACGCAGTTACTGAGCTTCCCTTGTTTCCTGCTTTTGACAAAGGAAATCCTCACTCCATCTATGAGAAAGGTAAGTTACTGTAAGTTGTCATAGCTTTTGCGGAATCTACAAAATTCATTAATACTCATTGAAAAATATTTTTGTGTAAGGTTCAACATCAGGTCTTGTAATAAAAACTTGCTGTACAGCTAATTTAGCCACTGCATTCATTATTAAAGGTTTGTTTTACATTTGGTTTGAATCGTTGTTACCCATTGTATCGTATTATATCCTACAAATAAACTTTTTTTGATTGCTATTTAAAATATATTAAATTGTATTGCTAAATCTGTCATTACGTAACAATGAAAAGCGCCCTTTTGTGTAATGACCTATTTGGTTTGATCGCATTGTTACCTAATTTCTCTTTCAAATATGTCCTTAATATTTTTTTTTACCCTATATCATTTAACTCCACCCAAAATATCCTAGGTTTGTACTCTTTTTCTTTCTTTATAGTTAACTATGTTATTTGCGCAGGTTTCTGCCCTTCTTTTTTGAAATTACAGGTACTTTTTTTTGTCCATAACCATATATTTTAAAGTTCCTTTTCTGCTTTAACTATATCTCAGTTTATGGAGAACCTTTATTGCATTTCTTTATTTCCATCACATCTATTTCTTATGAACTTTAACATGCAAACAATATTATAGATGCAAAGAGAGCCTGGGCCAGTTAACAATTAATAACACTACTTGTTGAAAAATACTTACTTCGCTATAAGTTCTGGGCCATGTATGATATACTTGATCCCAAAAGAAAAGAAATCTTTTCAAAAATATTTTTGAAAATAATTATGTTTGAGTTGCATGTCTTGGTTGTTTTTGAAGTTAGCAGATCATATTTATGCTGCATGTGCTATTTAGTAGTTAATGTTCATACAACCAGTTGCATGAATTTAATGTGTTTGTTTTTGGCTTGGGTTTGATTTTTTTCTTTAAATTTGTAAACAAACGCCCAAACATTATTGTAACTCTTTTTGGTTTATTAAAAAAATGTGGAATTTGGTAATGTGATTCACCTAGTCAAAATCTCACTAACAGTATTTTTGTGATACTTGAACAATATTGAATCATTGATATCTTTCAATTATTTATTTGCTAGATTAGGCCCATTAACAATAAATATATCCATATTTTATAGATGTGCAAGTGCAGCTTATTTTTTATTCAGATTTATTTTTGCATATACGTAGATTCATTAATTTCATTTGAATTTGCATGAATTTAATAACTTAAAACATATACAAAGCATAATTTGTGACAAATTAGCAGAAATATGCTGTCTTATTTTTTTTTATTTTTTTTTTGAAATTGGCGATAAAATTACTTTATACAATAGTTCAGGGTATTTTAGTAAACTTACCAGTTACAATACAACATGATACAATCAAAGCCAAACAAGAAAAATATTATTGTCAACAACAAACGATACAATCTACCCAAACATTGTTCTACAAAATAATACAATACATTGTGAAATGATTGGCTGCAATAATACAAACAGAGTGAATAGTCTCATGTTTTAATTAATACAATTATGTGTTCTCATTCTTTCACTCTTTCTACAGTTCCACCTTTCAGAGTATCCAGGTCACCGGCAAAATAAGAACTTCTCTGAATATTGAACTATGATCAAACTATGTACCATATAAAAAAGTTTCTATTTGTAAATTTTGTTGTGCCAGTCTTATGGTTAAGATAATCTCACACCAAATACGAACTAACTTGTGTGCTCTATATTCAGGAAATTATGAAAACATAAACACTTTCGGACATACATTAGAACGTATAGTAGCTTATTTGCATTTACACTGCCTGTTGTGCATTACAATGCAGACTTGACAAGAAGAAATTGTGGTATCTATACGTTTAGAGTTCAAGAACGAATGTACCATGTGATAAATGATTTGAATCCTGGTGACAAGAAACCAATAAATGTGCAACTCTACTTTTATGACAGTGATGGTGAATTTTAGTGAATAGAATGTCATGTTCTGATAGGGTCAATGACTCTATAGTGTGAGAACTAATGGGTATGCTGAGAAATGAGAATTAACCCATATTCCTTTTTTAGCTGATCTTTGATAGATATGATGCAGCTACGTAATTTCTGCCGTTCTCATAGGTAGCCCATGTACTTCATGGACATTGTTTTATTGTTAATTCTGAGCACTGCATTTGTCCCGAAGGGAATGGAATATTTGTAGAACACGAACAGCATTACCTGTACGTCAAAAATTATGTTGATCTTAGCCCTCTGGTCATATGATGATGTTTTTAGGTTGTGCAGATTTGGATATACTTCTTGGCCATGTTTATTCATCATTTTTTCTCTTCAGCTTTGAGCAATCTAACTAATTTGTAAATTGTTAATTAGTAGTATGTATTCCTGCCTTTCTGTAATATTCTCACTTGAGCTCATGCTTTTTTGTAATATTCTGAAAATTGGCATCTCTACTGATCGAAGATGCACCTTTCAGCCTTCGATAACTTTACTTACCCTTTGTTCGTTTCTTTTAGCCTATATTTTCTATTTAACGTCTTCACTTTGAGGCCTTCTCTAATCACTTTGTTTAGTCTTCTGTTAAATCTCTATTTAATATGTAGATATGAGGATTGCATGTTGTATGTGCTTCTTTCTGCTATAGGTTAGGACCCCACTGATATTGATATACTCAACCACTGACTTATCCTACAAGCATCTTTCTGCACCAGTAATGGTACCACAAAAGGCACATCTTCATCAGATTTTCGATTTTAGCCTTTGGTTTTCTTTCCTGTTAGTTAGCTGCACACCCATTGCTTCCTAGCAGCTTTATTACTTGGCAAGTGAACACCTCAACGACTATCTTTTCTTCTAATACTACGATACAATTATACTATTTATCAACCATTAGAGTTCAGTAAACTTCTTCTTACGCCCTCGGATCACACTTCACAGCCTCGACTCCATGTAAACCGAATGGCTTTGAGAACTGTCCTCTGTTACTTCCTGTATCTGTCAGCGTTCCGTCGCTTCTTATTACTGCTTATTTTGCTGGTAACGTTGTCCTCTTTAGACAAAATCTACATATATAATTATTAACCGACTGATTTATCTTTTTCCTTGCAGAATTCTGAAAGAGTGACCATTGGATCTAACCATAAGCTAAACTATAGTTCCCGTGACAGACGACTATTGTTGAAAAAGTGACATTCCATCAACGACAACCGCTTGTTCAGCAATGATTCTGCTGCCAAGTGAACTTTGGTTTGCACTGGCGCAACACTTCTGTTAAGGTATGTGAGCCTGTGCTGCTTATTCTGATGTGTGTGGGTTTTCCCTGTCGGAGGAGAGGGACATTATTAAAAGATAATTTTTTTTGGTCCTTCTACTTGTAGACGACATATAATAATTAACTTGATTTACAACCAAGGGTAATATTGGTATTTCCTTTTGACATTTTTCTTTGCTTATTTCTGTTCTCTCCATTAGCCCCCACAAAAATTTTATTCCACTGATTTTGCCTTTCATGCCTGCACTCGGAACATTTTTGCTCCAAACAGGGAAGAGCTTTCTTACTCTTTCCTGTTTGTTTGTTATAACCACAAATAAAACAAACACAAATTTACAGGGGTCACCCACTGAATTTAGTAGAAAAGAGATCTAAAACATAATGGAAGCATGTCTGTCAATTTCCAAACTTTTTCTTCTTCGTTTGTCCATTTTTAATTGCACTTACAATTTTCAAGTCAGCTACTTCAGTTTTTGATCAAATCTGGCTTAATCTTCTCAAGATTGTTTCTTCCAACTTTCCAGGTCAGCTACTTCTTCAATTCTCCGTCTAACATTTTTTTTTTGAATGTTGTCTGATCCGTGTCTATCTATTTTGGGAGAGCTAGCTCAGATACGAGGGAAAACGTTCCTATATTCCTTACTGCCATCTATATATGTAAAAGGATATCTTTCTTGACGTTTAGTTATGATAAATATATTTCTCTAAGTTCTTTTGTTGCAATTTTTGCATTGAAATCAATCTTCTCTTAGGAATTGGAATTGGAAGTGACCAAGCACATGCGACTCATACCCTATCGCTCTGCTAAGTAGTGCTCTTAACAAAAGGAAGGTAAAATCGATATTAGTTGTCAATAAGAACAGCAAGTCCAAACTTTTATTGTTTTAGGTATATTGGCTCCCTAACAGTACCACAGGATGTTATCTGGAATATTAATAGAAAGGTAATTAACTATTAATGCCAAATGAAATATGCAACCATTTCCATTTGAAGTAAATTTTGCTTTTTAGTTTTACAGGTGAAAACCAAATGAAACTGATCCCAGATGCTGTTTATGATGCGAGTTGCTGCCAAATTTATAAGAGTTTTTTCCTAATTATGATTCATCCATTATATTATTTTTCTGGACTTTTTTTTTTCCTTTTGTTGTTTATCACAGGAATCTGAAACCAATGCAAGACCAGCTCAGCGGCTTAAACAGAAGTGAAATGATTTTGTAGCTATAGTTTGAGAAAGCATACCTTACACTCTTTAAATCATATTGTCGCTATTGCTGTTGATCATATAGAAATCTTTACAAACTTTTTTTAAGTTCTTTATCTTTTTTTTTTCTTTTAAAGAGATCTATTAAAGGTTATGTACTTCGATTCAAATTGTAAGAAGACAGGAGATCTCATATCCTCGTAAAAAAAGTATATACCTTTTACTAAGGTTGGCAATTGATTATTCTTTGTTGTACCAAGATATTGGGCTGAGAATTAAGATTTCTTGGCAGCTTTAAAGAAGAAAATAGTATTTTCAGATCTTTTAGGTATAAAAATGAAGATTCCATAGGAATCTTAATTTTTTTAAAAAAATTGCAAGGACCTAAGATCCATTTTCCTCCATCAATTCACCCATTACATCTCCACTTTGGATTTAACTTAACAAACTAATTAAAGAGATACATTTTCAAATTGTGTTTCAAATATATGGTGTTAAAATTAGGTGTCATTCAATCTAAAAATGCACTGTATTTAAGTGGGATTGCATAATGACTCTCTTGCTTACCTCTTTCCTATATTGCCTGCCACTCTTCTCTCTCACTTGTGTATTTAGTGTGATTCAGATGTATCTGGATATGAAATCATTAATTACCTCTAGAAATCTCGTTCACATTTCTCCCTCTTTTAGTGTATTTGATAATAAAAATACATGTATCTAACTTAAAATTCAATATGACATCATTAATTAGTGATATACTATATCATTATTTGAAACTATAAAAAAAATTAGTAAGTACGAATCTATATATTAATTATTTCAAATTATAGAAAGAATTAGTAAATACGGTAACAATGTTTGTCTATATGCAGTTTTTTTCCGAAAAAATTACATAAATTGGTACATTTTAATAAATAATTACTGATTTTAGTAATACTTTTTATTTATTACCATTTATAGCAATATTATATTAAATATGCAATATGAATTAAAAGTGAATTATGTATGCAATATATATGAATTATATTGTTTTTTTAAAATATATTTGTTTGTTGGTAAATTTGACACATAGTATTATAAATGTATAAAATATGTGATAAATGTATTATCCATCATTAAAACTTTTATTATATGTAATAATAAATTATTCTTTATAATATATATTAAACTTGTATTATAAATGAATTAAAACTGATTAAGTAAAAAAATATGTTTGTGATATAATGATAAATATTTTTTTATTATAGTATATTTATGTAAGTTTCCCTTTTTTTCCTCTTAAATTCCGAGCCCAACAAAATGCGAAGTGTCCAGCCCACTTCAATGAGATGAGAAGTAAGACCCGAGATTTTATTGAACAATTTTTCTCCCTCTTCCACTCAAAAACTCCATTGAAGCAGCCAAGAGCTTATACTACACAGTAGTCAATATATTTGGAAGTGGCGGATCCAGTCTCTCACAAAGCAAGGCAGCCGTTTGTTCTCATCAAGGTTCGCTCCATTCTACATTCTTCATTTTTTTTTTTTTTTTCTAATTTAAATTTGAATGTGTACATTTTCTGTCGTAACTTCCTTCGCAACGAGTAAATTAGTTTGTGCTTTCCATTTTTTTGAAGTTGAAATTTAGCTTGTTGTTTACAGGTCTCTGATTCTGCTTAGTTGTTGTTTACATGTTATCAATGAAATGATTTACTTCATAAAGTTCACTGTTTTTGTGGATTAGTTTCATGTTTCCAATAGGTTAATTGAATAGTTCAATGTTCCATGCATATATCAGCTAACTCTGTCCAAGCTCAAATAAATAGGAAAAAGTGGATACTTTTTTGTAAAATAATTATTGGACTGATTTAGCTTAATCCCATAGCTTACAAATAGGGGTTCAAATAAACTTGATATGCATTAGAAGCCTGAAAATTGAAAAATCATTTGCATTTCTTGAGTTAGGATGCATACCGGCATATGCATTTCACTATTTGATTTCCCAGGTCAAAAGAATTAATTTCCCTTGCACATATGTTGTGCTAGTGAACAAATAAGAAGGTTGATGTCTCTTTGGAATGTTGTAAAAAAATTTTCTTCAAAAATACGTAAAGAAAGTGATGTCTCGTAACTCTTCTTGATATATAGGCAATTTATAAGTTTTTGGGATGATGGAATATACAATGGGAATGAGATTTTGTGATTGAGTCGGGGACTGATGGCGTTATTCAGGAAGCCTTTTCATGATTTTCCTTTTGAGAATTTAGAAGCATGTCTAAGGTTTCAAACTGAGGTTGTGTCGAGCTTTCTGTTCTGTTTTCCTTTTTAGAGTCTTCCGATCCATCGTTTGTTTTTATAGTTGGAGAACTTTGTATTCTGGTCATTCCCAGCATACTAATGGAAAAGCATGACCAATGATATCTTGTTGTTCCTGTAAAACGGAGAATATGCATCTAATTCTTTGTATTTATCTGAGAGCAACTTATGATATTTTTATCAGAGCAATAGAATGAATGTGACATAGAGGGGACTAATGTGACAATCTGTGTCGACGTTTTGAGTAGGTAATACACAATCTGTGTTGGTTACTTTGATTCTTTTTTTTCTTAGACGGAAGTTTTGTTTGAATTTTGATCATTGTTTGGACCAAATATAAATAGGATGTTATCAATCCGAAATGTGATATAAACTATAAACTGAGGGGTGCTTGAAATATGACTGGTTTTGTATGTATACATATTTTGTAATTCTGTTGTCCATCAAAGACAAGCAAAGTTTTAATTCGTGCTGAATTTATATGTGTTTAGTATTTCTTTAGTTTTCGATTGATTGCATGCTGCACTTAAGGACCTTAGCCTTTTTTTGTTGCAATTTTTACTTTTAAGAACAATGAGTCTGATATATTTACAATTGTCTTAGGCTTCTCACTGAACCTTCTTTGAGACTCTGCTTCTCCTTTGTGCAGTGAATCGGAATATTGAGCTTCTTTTTGGATCGAAGAAATGAACTTAGGGAGACTGAAAAATGTGGTAGCTGCTGCAGCGATTGAAGGATTGGCCGAGGCAAGGGCCAAGATATTTGGTCATGTAATTAATCCAACTGGGCAGCGATCTGCTCACAAGGTTTTACGCAAGAAGCTGATCGGTGAAAAGGTCTCACAATGGTACCCACACGATATCATGAAAGATGACCCTCTTGTGATGGCTCGTCAAGAGCAAGAGCGTCTCAGCAAGCTTGAAATGTTGAAACGTCGTGGAAAGGGGCCACCTAAGAAGGGCCAGGGCAAACAGGCTAAGAAACGCAACAAATAGAGATGATAGTCTCACTGGTTTGAAATAAAGGGGTATATGATAGTCTCACTGGTTTGAAATAAAGGGGTATATGATAGTCTCACTGGTTTGAAATAAAGGGGTATCTAGGATTACTATTTGCAATTTGATTACCAACTTTTATCATCAGCCACTTGCTTTCTAGTGAGCATCATCTGCATACTCTTATACAATCTTTTTCCATGTAGTTTGGGCTGTTTGAGCTAGTTTGCTTGTTCCTCGACTATTTTGCAATGAGTTAAATGGGTGGGTATATGATTGGATTTGGTATAATAGAATGAGACTTCAAGTAAATAAATTTATGGGAAAAAGGACAAATATAGATTGGATTTTAGCAAATTCGGTGGCATTGGAAAGAAGAGTCAATTATCTATCATATAATAGGTCATGAGACACCTAATTCATTTTGTGCTAAGAGTTATGACTCCAAACTACTGTAAATGGTATGCAGATATTATCCGTCATACTTTTAGAACATTGATGCTCCTGCAGTTCAAAAATTAATATATGCCATTTATACTAATGGACATGCACATGTCATAATCATATTCACTGACCCGATGTTTATTAGATACCGATTGACGGATCAGATTGGCCACATGTTCCTATTTAGTATTTCGTTAGAGTAAAGGACATATTATGCTCTAGTTTTTAGACAGCAGGGACACCAACGTCCCAAAAATACGAGGGATGGTATCTGCATATTATTTTTACGATAGTTCAAAATATATTTATCCTTTTTACTTAAATTTATATACACATATAGGCGTGACACATAGGTGCCATGCAGGATACTAAGACCTAACCGTGCAAGGATAAATGTGTGTAAAGTTAGATGATATGGATAAATATATCAAAAATGAAAGGATAAATGTGTGTAGGATACTAAGACCTAACCTTGCAAGGATAAATGTGTGTAAAGTTAGATGATATGGATAAATATATATCAAAAAAAATAAAAAGATAAATGTGTTTAGGATACTAAGACCTAACCGTGCAAGGATAAATGTGTGTAAAGTTAGATGATATGAATAAATATATAAAAAATGAAAGGATAAATGTGTGTAAAGTTAGATGACATGAATTAATATATTAAAAATGAAAGTATAATGGACAAATATAACCCTTTTTTCTCCTAACACAAGACCAAATATGACTCTTTTCGATAGTATTATTCTACTTAAATGCCCAAATCATCAATAAATACAAAAAAAAATAAATCATTTTTTTTAAAAAAACCAATCTCCCTACAATCATGCAACAATAATATCTTTTCTTGTTTTCTTCTTATCATTTTTTTGAAGATGGGGTTTAGCAGGGGAGATCTTGTTGAAGTTGTAAGCAAAGAAGATGGATTTCTGGGTTCTTATTATGAAGCAATTGTTGTGTGTCAACCTCTCAAAAAAGATTACATCGTGCAGTATAAAACCCTACTGAAAGATGATCAATCGGATCCCCTGACGGAGTTTGTTACCCACTCAGAACTCCGGCCAGTTCCGCCGGAGATTCCGGTGAGTAGATTTAATTTGAATGATCTAGTTGATGCGTTTGGTAATGATGGATGGTGGGTTGGAAGAATTACTGGTAAAATTGGGAGTAGGTATTTTGTGTATTTTGAATGTAGTGGAGATGAATGTGGGTATTTTATAAGTGATTTGAGAGTTCATCAAGATTGGATTGATGGGAAATGGGTTTGTTCAAAATAGATTGTAAATTGTGTTTGAATCAATTCTTTTTTCGTTTTATTATTGCTTTGATTTAGCTTAATTAAGTCGAGAGTTTATTGAAAATAGCGTCGGGTTGAGACTGCATACATTCTATTCTCTTATGAAATTTTACTGAATATTTATTATTGTTGACTCCAGACGAATTTTGTGTTTTAATATAGTTTGTACTTTGTAGTTTATATGATCATAGGGTAATAGGGTAAACCCTATAGTTGGAATTCTTATGAATCTGTAGTTTTTGCTATTACATTTTTTTAAATGATTATTTGATTATATACATATGTTAGTATGGGTGAGACGAATCTAAGATTTGAAGAAGATGGACACAAAAGCTGGTATTGCTTCGTTTTAAAATATTGTTAGACATGTCTAAACTTCAATGTATCTGGATAGTTATAAATTAAACAAGTAAAATATGTACAATTTACATTAGTCTATATGGTTTGATGGTCTTGAGCCTCATTTTTCACGTGCACAAAGCTAAAGATAATCGATTTTGAACTCGTGTACAAATCAGCTTTTGTGTTGTAGAATACACAATGAAATATATCTAAAGTTAACGGGTGCATATGCATCACACCCTATCCTTTGTGGATTCATTATTAGGTCAAAATTTGACATTCGATTTTTGATTGGTGTATGAAATTAGCTTTTATGTTGTAGAGAATACACAATGAAATATATCTAAAGTTAATTGGTGCATATGCATCACACGCTACCATTTGTGGATCAAACGTTAGGGCAAAATACGATTCGAAGAACATATTAAAAGACATCCATTAAATTTCTACTATCCATTGGGGGACTTGATTCTTCCCTTTCATAAATTTAATTGTTACACAAATTCCTTGTAAATATTTTTGTTTTAAGCAACAAATCACACAAAAGGAAAATAATTTACATTGCTCATCATGTTCTTAGGTGTCAAATATTGTGTATGTTACGAAGTGGAAATTAATAAAATGAATATCATTACATTATCTTCGAACATTAACAAAACAATATTTTAATATAATTATTTTCTTTTTAACATCAACTAATATATAAAACTTTATATCAGATTTCAAATATTTTACTTTCACATCTTCAATTGATATATTATAACTTGATCATCTTTGACTCAAAGATAAACATTAATGTTAATTTTGTAAAAAGAGAGTTTAAACGAATTTGAATGAAATGAAAAGATAATCATTTTACAATGGTGTCTAAATTCTATCCAAAAATCATTTGCTAATTATTGCTGTTTTGTAAATCTAATAAATTAAATCTCTATCTCTCTTGTTACCTCAAAACAAAGTGTAATTTACAATATAAACATATCTTTATTCTTTTTTTTTTGTTTCACACCCTGAGTTCGATACCTGAATTAGAACTTGACAATTCTAAATTCACTCGTATAAGACTCATTCTAGAAAAAACGCTCTCTATCAAAAATATATATACGCCGTAGTATTCGAACCGAGTACATTTTATACAAGCTTCTTGAGAAATATCCAATCAAACTTTTTCATAGCCAAACAATAAAAAGGAAGCGTCCACCCTTATCATTTGCTGCCAATTGGCACTAAGATATTTATTTTCCCTTGTCTATAAGATCAAAAAACACAACCCCATCACTCCAAATTGAACAAAAATGGGAGTTCTAAGCTACTGCTACCTTCCAATTACCTCTACAGCCACACCCATATCTCAAGATTCTTCAAACAATCCAACCCCATTGTCAATTCCAACACAATCCAAGCAGAAATCTGTGAAATTGTCTAGTGGGGTGGCTGCTAATGGGGACTATGCTGCTGACCCACCCACTACCACTACTAAGCTTAGGAAGTACTGGGGTGAGGATGTGGATCCTCTCACCTCTGATGATTTTATATGGAATAAGGAATTTATGGGTCGCATGAAGAAGTATATTCAGGATCCTCAAGAAAATGCCCCTGCTGCTGCTGTAAAGGTATAATCTTTGGCCTAATTGACCCTTACTATGCATTCATCTTTTGAGCTGTTCACTTATGACATGCTTTTTTCACAAAAAGATTTTATCTTTTCTATGATTTGAATTTTTGGTTCTATTCTCTGTTGTGTTGTTCTGAGCTCCATGTTTACTTGTTCACTATTGACTTTGCTCCCCCATAGTATTCGTTTGGTGCGAGGTATAAGGTATAACAATTCCGGGATAAAATGCAGGATTATTTTGTCCTTGCATGTGGTTGGAGGTATTAGTAGTCTTTGAATTATTTATTCCACCATTTATACGGGATAAGTTATCCTATATACTTGGATGTCCCGGAATAATTATTAAGGATAACTTTTTTCCAACCAAACGACCTCTCAAGGTTTGGGAAATGCATCTGGTAAATTAACTTGGCTCATTCCTTAAGGCTTGGGAAGTGCATTGGGTAATTGAATATAGTTAATAATAAGGGTAAATTAGGAACTAAGTGATAAGTTATCTCTTAATTTTCCGAACTTGTCAAGTAAAAGTGAATACCTATTTTTCGTATAATGGACAAGTTTAAGTGGACGGAGGAAATATGTTTTGTGATGAAATCTTTATTTCATTGATAGGCTTCTCTTTGTTGGTGTATATGCTGGTTTTCATGATGGGAACTTAACCCTCTTGGTCATTTTAATGGTTTGGCAATTAACAAGTTTCAAAAGTGTTCATTTTAATGAACTTATTTGAATGGGAACGGAGTTAAACAAAGTAATGAACACTTTTGAAACTTGTGGTGTTAAATATGTCGTAACTTTTATGTGACTATTAGACTTTTGAAACAATGTGATCTTAACTATGTCATACAGTAACATTTATGAGGCTATAAAAGCGTCTAATAAGAGTAGAACAACAAGTTTTAGTTAAATTATTTCCAAATTTAGCAAGAACTCATTCTTTTTGGAATGAACTAAAAAGGAAATAAGGTCACATAAAATTTCATGGGGGTCTGTTCTATCTGTGTGGTACTCTTGTATGAAGGATATAAAAAGTTGCCGTTAGCGTGTTGCATTATATGTTGGTCATAATACATGCATTTTGCAAAAGGAGTACCATTTTTTTCAATGGTTGCCAATATTCTTGTGACTTTATATCTTAACAGGAAGAGATATCAGGATTTCTTAGCTTAAACAGAGTCATGAATCTTGACAGGTGTGATCCTTTTCATCTTTTCTTCATAAAAATTTAGAAATTTTGTTTCCTTCTAATATTTAATCACATATGGAGAATAGTTTGGAAGTTGACTTGACCAAGGAGCTAACTGCCCCTTCACAACTAGAACCAGAAGTCGAAAATACTCAAGTATGTGGTAACTTTAAAACACTTGCCTTCAGCATCTTTAAGCATTAGCCTTTTCTACTACCATTGTTGAAAACTAAACTGATTTTCAGGCTGGTTTTACTGCATCTCAAAAATGGCGGCCAGCACCAACACGACGCGAGCAGGAGAAGTGGGGCAAAGCTGCCAAGGCTGCAACTGGGGGCAGTGTACGTCATCGAAGCTTGCAATGAGTTCATTGCTTGAAACTTAATTTATAATATTTCTTTGCTCACCTCGTCTCTAACTAATAAGATAGAGAAATATGGTTCTCTAAGTTGTAGTTCTGAAATTTTTTACCATCCAGGACGTGATGTTGAGGGAAATAAAACGTCCTCAAGGGGATCCAAAGGTTATGGCTGCTCAGTCAAGGGAACAGTATCTTAAGGTACTTGTTTGTGTTTATTCCGCATAAATCACTCTTTGTTGAGATAAGTTGACTTTTCAGATCACCATTTTGATTGTTCCTTTTTCTTGTCTTTCCAGTTAAAGAATAAATTGCAGCTCCTCACAGTTGGGATTGGTGGTGTTGGTGTGATTTCAGCTTATATCTCTTATTCTCCTGAAATAACAGCAAGGTAATCCAAAATAGGACTTCCTATATGGCTATATGCTTTAAGTCCTTTACGCGTCTACTTTAGAATTACTCGTGTTTGATTTACTATTGTTGTAGTGGGACATGACCCCTATTTATTACAAATCGTTCCTCCAATTAGTATATTGGTTTTTTAAGTTGTCATTTTGAAAAATTTCTTGACGAAGAGAATCTTTTTTGCTTATTTCTTCTGATTTGTGTAACTGATGCAATGTATGGAAATTTCCTTGACTGAAATATCTTTAGCTGCTAGAGTTCTTTTAATATCCTCTGTCAGGCCTGGACGTTTTTAGCTTCTCTTTGCTTAGATTTAATTAATGTAAGGAATCTTTAGTTTTTTCAAATCTGGCAATAGCACTCGTGCAGAAATTGTGGTGTTAATGAACTGTTGTATTTTTTCATTCTTGCAGTTACACTGCAGGGTTGATTGGTTCTTTGATGTACATGCGTATGCTTGGAAACAGTGTGGATTCTATGCAGTCAGATGGACCCAGAGCACTTATTAAGTACATTTTTTGATTGTTTATCTTTACCAAATGGCTCCTTCTATGCCATTCTTGCATTATCTCAAACCTAAACATCATTTGTTTCTTTGTGTTGCATGTGCGTGTCTTAATCGAGGCGATTGATGCCAATTGACAATAGGAAGCCCAATTTTCTTATGCGTTTTGCATGTGCTACACTGCTACTATTTTACAGCATTTTGTAAAATTGTTTATGGAGCATCCTATTACCACTTCATCACATTTAAATCGATATTGTCATTTTTGAATTGTAATTGTACGTGGTCACTCAAATAGTAGTTCTTAGCGAATTGTCAGTTTCATCGTTCCAGGACTGGAAGTTATTAACCCACAGTCATAGTAGAAGCCAAACACTTGCATGATTAAATGATGCTGTTGTTTGAGACTAAGAAGAGTAGCTATATCCCTAAAACGGACTGTTTTGAGCTCTGCTTGATAAGCTTAACCGACTTTTATTTTCAGGGGAGCTGTTGGGCAGCCAAGGCTATTGGTTCCTGTTGCTTTGGTCATGATTTTTAATCGGTGGAATGGGTAAGCTCTACCACTATTACGACATTGACCAAAAAGATATGTGTCGAGATTAACTGTTAAATAAAACTTCTCTTCTTGATTTTTAGCAAATTTCTTAGAACCTCTTGTTTATTTTCTGAAAACTACTATTGCTAGCATAAATCTATCTGCATTCTGAACTCAAGGAAGTTGGGGCTATTTTATGGGGCTTCAACTTCCTCTCTTGATCCATTTTCTCGCCATTTTCCTGCTTGTACACACCAAAAAATCCAGCCTAGTTTAACTTTTTTCCGCATTCCCCCCTTTTTACTACTACTACACTTGCATCCAAAGAATACTTTACTGACTTCTCTTTCGTTGTTATCAAGAGTTGCCTAAGCATTTGATCTTACAAATTGATTTATTTCCAGGATCCTAGTCCCAGAGTATGGATTCATGCACCTCGAGTTGATACCCATGCTAGTCGGATTTTTCACTTACAAGATTGCAACTTTTGTCCAAGCAATCGAGGAAGGTGTATCGATTATTGGAAATAAGTCACAAGCTTAGCTCTAGTTTTTATGATTTTCCATCAATTCTAATGAAAATAATAGGTATGCTTCAACTCGAACCTCCCATCTCCAACTTTTATCATCTTTTCAAATTACCATGAATCTTAGATTTGAATAAATGTGTTCACAAATTTTCATGTTCCATCTCAGTATAGAACTTGTTTAGTCACAGGGAATAATGAAAACCATGCCATGTGATAACCAGTAAAGTTGTTGTCTGGGGGGTCACGGGTTCAAGCCCTGGAAACAACCAGGATAAGGTTGAGTACAGTGGACCCTTGTGTCCAGCTCTTCTCTGGATATACGTGGAGCTTACTGTATCAGACTGTTTTTCTTTTTGTCACGTCAATACTAGTTTGTATGTCTTGTCTCACACTCGATATTTCTTGTTGCAGAGGAGAAAAAAGTTCAGGAAGACATTGGATTCGAAAAATGAGCTACAACATCTATACTAAATTTATCACTGGATGGATTGAACAAATCGATGATTTCCTCATGTAAATTCTTATATATACTAGATCGTGCTCTCAGTTTCGTTGATAATCTCAAGTTTCTTATCCCGTTAAAGGCTTATGAATCGTTTTCCATCAAAAAAATTGTGTAAATTCTTCTAGTTAATTACGATTATCAGGAGTTTCCATTTTGTGCCACTTTCTATTATACAAGAGTACATCGATTACATAATTAGACATTTGTTATTCTTGCTAAACAAAAGATAAAAGATGATCATATCTCTCCTTTGGTTGTTAATTAGGATTAATTATTAGTATTGAGATAAATTAATCATGCTAAAGGGTGAAATAATAGTATCGAGACTAATTGTTTCTGGATAAATCAATGAAAATAATAAAAATACTCATGAGGTCTTTCAAAACTATGTAATTCATGTGATCTTTAATAGTACAAATCACACTATCAACAACAAAAAAAAATAATAGTACGAAAATAATTAATCCCTACATAACTAATCTTTGGAATCAGACCAAATGACCCTCTTGTATATTTTGAAACCAAAATCAATTTTTATGACTAGTATACAAAAATTATAATGCAAGAAATATAACATAAAATGTATCATTAACATAATGTTTTACCAACGGATGCTTTGCTAAAAATTTCATTCAGTCGTTGGAATTCAACATCAGATCATATATCAACTCGTTGCGATTTCAAGTTAGAGACCGATGATTCTTGAGTTTTTTAAATTACTCCATGTATCATATTCAAGAACTTATGAATCAGAAATGACACACTCAAATTCTTCAGAAACATCTTATCATTATTATTCTTGAACAACATAGGATTTATAAAAGTTGAAAGACAATATCACTTATTATTATACATACATAATAGCCTTAGCCTTTGTCTTAACCAGTGTTCTGCATTCCAGCAGCAATACCTTTCATGGTCAAGATGAGGGTGTCTTCCAAGCCAGGCGCATACTCGCTCGTAGGATTCAGCTTCACTAATTCAGCAGCTGGTTTGCTTGATTCCATGATCTCCTTGTCTAGGTGAGGTCTGACCTTCACATTGTAGTTGGGGTCACGAATTCGTTTCAATGTGTATGCTTGGCTTACGTTAAGGGTCGTGATGTAAGAATCACGAAGTTTGAGCCTTTGCCTCAAGTATGGATCTCCTTCCAATAGATCCTTGTGCCCAGCAACCTATGACAAACAGAACGATTAAAAGAGACGTTCCATAGAATGTTAGCTTTGTGGTGATGAGGTAAAATAATAGTACTAATTTCTGTACCTGAAGGAGAAAGCCCTTTGTTTCTTCGTATTTGGATCTCAATCGCTCTCCAAGCGGCCACAGATCTTCGGATACTAAAAGCTTATCATACAATGCAGCAATACCAGGGTCTCCCTTAGCGAAGACCATTTCGAGCAAGTCAAGTGTCACTCTAAAGAAAGGCCATCCATTGTACATATCCTTGAGCATTTGCAGATTTCTTATATCCTTCTCAATAATGTGCTTGAATGCAGCCCCAAAGCCAAGCCAGACTGGGAGATGAAACCTTGTCTGAGTCCATGCAAAGATCCATGGAATAGCTCGAAGAGATTCAATCCCACCACTTGGCTTCCTTTTGGCTGGGCGACTTCCAATGTTCATGCGACCATATTCTAATTCTGGAGTTGCCTGCATTTTAGACAAACATAAAAAGGAAGTTCAGTTTCATAGGCATCACGCTGAAGGCAAATAAGTCATCAATGTCTGAAATGCAATTGCCATTCATATGCCTATTTTGACTAATTATTAAACCGACTGCTTTCACCTAATTAAAGACTACTGTTTGTGTCCCCTTCAATTCTTTGAATCTTATGGTTTCTGGATGTTTTTTTCTTTTTTTTTCTCATACCTCTTTTTCTATTATGATTAAGAGTCATTCAAAAGCAGTTCAAATCAACTTATGAAGTAACTTGAATATACTTACAAGGCGGAAGTATTCAACAAATCGTGGATCCTGGAACACTAAAGACCGATACTCTTTCGTAGCAACAACAGACATCTCATCCAATAGGGCACGCCACTCTGGATTAGGAGCCACAGGGGGGTTCATTCCATGCTCAAGTGTAGCTGCTGTGAAACGCTGAAGAGTTCTAAAGCACAGGTGTTCCTCCCCAAATGACTGTTCAATAACTTCACCTTGAACAGTCACACGAAGTGAGCCATGAATTGTGTCGGGGGGTTGTGATAAAATAGCAAGGTGGGTGGGACCCCCTCCCCTTCCTACAGTCCCACCTCGGCCATGGAACATTGTTAGCTTTACTCCAAATTCTTTTGCCACCTTTACAAGTTCCTCTTGAGCCTTGTACAATTGCCAAGCTGCAGATAGTCGCCCAGCATCCTTACCCGAATCAGAATACCCAATCATAACTTCTTGTTTCCCATTGATACGGTTTCTGTACCAATCTATGGAGAACAACCGAGCAACAGAAGCAGGTGCAGACTCGAGATCAGCAAGCTTTTCAAACAATGGAACAACCCTCAATGGACTTTTTACATGACATTCACGCTGCAAAAGCTCAACAGCAAGCACATCAGAGGGTGCCGTGGCCATCGAAATTATATAAGCACCGAAACTGTCGGAGGGAAGTTCAGAGATGACATGAAAGGTATCCAAAACATCAGCGACTTCATCAGTTTTAGGGAGATCAGGTCCAAAAAGTGGACGCTTGCCACTTAGTTCAGATAAGAGCCATTCCTGTCTCTTCTCTTCTGACCATTCTTTATAGGAGCCAACACCCACGTGCCTTGTTATAACATCTAGAACATCAGTGTGTCTATCTGACTCTTGCCGAATATCAAGTCTCACAAGCGACAGACCAAAGGTGGACACTTGCCTTAAAAAATCAAGAAGGCTTCCATCTGCAATTGGTCTGTCACCACAAGCGCATAGAGATCTATAGCACAGCTCCAGAGGTTCCAGAAACTGCAGGATAAAGACAACCAACTTCTTCACATATTCGAATCATACAGAAATTGGCATGCATATTAGCAGAATCTGAATGCCATGAAATAACATTTGAGAAATGAGAACCACGTTAATTTGGGTGATATATAAAATCCTAAAAAACAACCTGTAGAACTTGGCCCACAAAATTGGTGTTGTAGTATGTTAGAACTTTGTTAAAGCAAGATGAATATTGTCAAACAAGAATTCCAAAAGCTCGCTTGAGTTCGTTTCCTCATTATCTTACATAAACTATTTTCCTTCTGTCCTTCAACATTTAGTCAATAGACTATCAGTTAGCACTTAGACATCCAAATAGAAATAACTAAAAATCACATATAGAATCCTAGATGAAATATCATTGCCACACATATTGGAAATGAAAAAGATATCTGTTTAGGTAAATTTGGAAGTCAAACTAACAATTTCTATATAATTGAAGAGGAGCAGAAATAAAAAGAGTTTCTGAAGGACACCTGTTCAAGTTTTGTGAATGTCGACTCCTCAGGAACATCAGAATACCCATTGGCTAGTAACTGACGAGCTCGTTCCTGTGTATTATATAACCTATCTCTCACATCAGCAAGAAGAACACGGTAGGGCTCATTCGGTGGAATTTTCTTCCAAAATTCTGTATTAGTAGATTAAGCAAGAAGAAACAGTTAGTAGTTGAAGGGTAGAGGAAGAGAGACTATAGAATATTAGCAACAATAATCATAAAAAGAGAAAGGTAAGGCCGAAGAGAATGATATGTGAGCTCCAACCCAATACACTTTCAGAAAACAAATCTTGTAGCAGAACAGAGAACGGGGGTAAATACCAATGTAGTGCTTTGCATCTCTTTTGGAAGTCCTATGAAGTTCTTCTGCGCGGACACGGAGCTCATCATTGCATCGCCACATTGAAAGCTGGCATAAGCAAGATAGAATGGGCAAGACAAAAAAATTTAGTACAGGATGGAGGCAAATTGCAGGCAACGACATTCAGTAGCCAATTTGTCACCTCAAACATAAGATCCTCAATCTGAGAGAAATACAGATTTGCAGCCATCATTCTAGCCAATAAGCACACATCTCTTGTCACTTCCGGGGTTACTCTAGGGTTGCCTGCATGCACATCAAAATTTGTTGGTGCCTTCACAAAACATTCAAACTTGGCATGCAATTAAATTGAGCTTCAAGGAGAATATTTTCTTATGTCACTTGAGAATCATAAGCAAGATGCTTCTACTGCTCTAACCTAATGCATATTGTAAAGCTTTAAAAGTACCATTTTACCATCTAGCTATGATGTTTCAGATACTACAAAATTGTGAATGAATTGAGAACACTTCAACTAAACAAACATCATCTTTTTGTCCCTCAATAGTTGGATCCATGGATTTACACAAGGATACACCGAACTCATTGACCTTCGAGAATTCCAATAAACTAAAGAATCTTAAACCAACTATAAGTTCTGCTTGTATCAGTGTTAGTTCCTTCTAATATGTGCTTAATCTGACTTTCAATGACTGAGAACAAAAAAAAAAAAAAACAATGCTACTTGTATAGAAAGGTCATACCATCTCGATCACCACCCATCCAAGAAGAAAACTGAATGAGAGGGGCATTGTAGGGAACACGTTCATTTATTCCAATATTCTTCAAAGCAGTGTCAACACGGCGTAGGAATTTCGGCACCCCTTTCCATATTGTCTCATGGAAGTAACTCATTCCGCCCTCATCTCATCTTGTGGAGTTGGTGGAGTCCTCCTGATTTCATCTGTGCGAAAGGCTGCTTGTATCTGTATGCAACAAAAGAGAAGAGTCACAGGAATTTATAGTTGTTGATATTCTTTGTGCAGATGACTAATGAGACATTCTATCAATGCTTAATACACAAAGTCGCGTTAAAGGGCAAGCAGTGAGTAGTAAAAATATAGAAATCAAATAGTTCTGACACCTGTTAGCGGACTCTAGTACATTCTCTCCTTATTAATTCATTTTTAAAAATTAAATACCTGCCAACTCTTCTAAACTTTTATAAGCACAAAAGTAAAGGTGATCTGGCAGCTTAAACACCTTTACAGAGGTGAATCTCTTTCTTCCCATTTAAAAGCTAAGATATGGTTCCTGAAAGGTCTAGCTTCTTTAACAATTGAACCTATATTCTTACCATGTACTAACGATCTTCCTATCGGAGTTTTGTTATCAGCTCTATATATCAGCATTGCCTAACATGAAGAAGGAAGATAGATGCTCCAATATCAATATTTATGCACCAGGGGAGTGAAAACGCAATAAGAGTATACAGTACAACCAGCAGAGATTTACTAAAGCACCGGTCTTGAAGGCGTTTCCTCACATCCACTTTAGCTTAGCACAAGTTTACTACACAACATTTCTGTACACTAACTTCGTATACCAAATAAAATTTAAGCCTTTTTTAAAACATAAAATTACATCCTTACTGAAATGGGGGGAATTGGAATGATAGAAAGAGAAGAAGACGACAAGAAAAACCAGCACTATGAACCTCATACCTCTCTCTGTAGAGCCTCGTCTAGCTCCTGCTTATCATCAGGAGTAATATCTTTGGCGTACAACTGCGTCATACAATCACGAATCCTGGACAGCAAGTGGGAAATGAGAATCTTATCTTGTCCAGTTAAGAATAAGTAGATGGAAAGAAAAAACAAGAGTTGCTCTAGATGGAAATATCGATAAACTGAACAAAAAGTATGTCTCCTTACTTTCATCTTCTTTTTATCCCTTCAGAAATAAACTTATCTTTAGGTAACCTAGAAAAAGTATGGAGCTTTTGCCAGCACAGCCCCACAAACAGATTGAATAGGATATGCTGTTATTTCAGCACACATTTTCTGTTAACTTCAGCAATGGTAACTTACCTTGCATGCTTTTGAAGCAAAGACCTACGAACAGACTGGGTAGGATGTGCTGTTAGCACCAAGTCCACGGTCTGGTTCTTCAAAGCATCAAAAACTTCTTGGGGTGATTTGTTTAGCTGTCCGACGAGCTTCTTAAAAGTCTCTTCAATGTCTGATTCAGTTAGTGCAGAAGCCTCATCCGAAAAATCACGCTTTTTTAGCTTACTTCTTCGTCTGTAAGCTATCTGAACCTCTTCAGCAAGGTTACCCAAGTTAAGCATGTTAGAAAAGGCTTTGGTGACTACAATGGAATCCCCAGCATCCAAACTGGTAAGCATACTTCCAAGCTCTTCCAACTTATGTGGGTCATGTTTCCCTTCATATTCAGCAGATAGTTCATAACAATCTTGAACCTAACACAATGTAGCACCACAGTAAGTTCCTTCCACTTTAACCAGAAATCACTGATATTTTGTAATGATTAAGACCATAGGACCTATAATTTACCGTGCCTCGCAAAGATTAGAAACAACATGCAACAATCGAAAGTAAAACTTTGACTCACTTTTATCACAGATGAACATTCTTTGATAGAGGATGACATTAAAGGAGATGTGAGTACTACCCAGGGCCCAGGGACTAAAGCTAAACTAATTTAATAGAAGAACAGGACAGATGGGGCCAAATCAGTTCATCATAATAGATAAGGAACAAGGTGAATAGAAATAAGTTGTTTCTTCTTTTCATTAGATAGGGAAGTTACTTTGCACATATTTAAAAAGAATAATGTCCCTGATTCAAAGGCTAATAGAGACTTCTCCTTAATGAGTCAGGAGAATTTCACCATCACTAACTAATTCAAAATGGCATAACTATATGTCTTAGTCAAATTAAAAGAACCTCCATCACCCTCAACAATACATTCCCTCCTTTTTATTGGTTGTTACACTCAACTCAAAGCTTTATATATGCTCTAAACAGACTAAGGACCAAAAAAATAACAAATTATGAGAATTGACGAGTGATTGAAACCACAAATTATGAACACACTACCAATCTTAAAGAGTCCATTCACCCAAAAAAAAGGTTTAAATTGTTTGTATAAGCTAGTCAAGAACTTGCACAATCAAGCATAATGGAGATCAGCCTAGAGCATCCATACCACATATACTAATAAAGTACCAGCCTTTTCCCCACACACCGCATAAACACAACATAAGAACGCGAAAAAACAAGAGTTCAACAATAAAGATTATTACGAACTGACAAAACTTGGTATGATGGAAACTAGTCTAAGGCATTCAAAACATAAACAATGAATAAAGAACCGCTCTTTTCTACTCACACCACATAAACATCAACAGAATTACAGTGAAGGAGCTGATAAACACAACATTAAACTAAGTGCCAACAAAATTAAGCAAAACATACGATTAGAATACTGCATTCAAACCATAATTTATGAAAAAAAAACACAGCAAAGGGGTTCAACAGAAGTTAATAAACAGGAAATTAAACTATGTACCAACAAAACTAAGCAAAATGTACAATAACCCTACTGCATTCAAAACCACAAATCATTAAGAAACCCAACAAAGGGTTTCACCAGAAGTATGAAAAAAACACGAAAAAAACTTTAAAAAACAAACTAAAAGTACCGTTTCTCGAATATCCTCTCCATGCAAATCCTGCAGAATATCAAGAAATCTGTCAAGCAGCAAAGCATCATACTCCACAAGTTTATCATCCTCTGACACTTTCGCTGGTGCCAATAGCCTCAATTGGGCATCAATTGAAGCCATTTTCTCAATTTTCCGACTCATCTTCGAAAAAAAAAACACTCTTTTTATCAACTAGCAAAGTTGAAAAAGAAAAAAAATCACGGATTCTTCCACCCTTTATCACGGAGAAAACTGGGTATCAAACAATTTTCAGCATTAACTTAAAACATTCACAATTTTTTTCAAAATTTTATGAAAAGTAAAAACAGAGTGAATAATTATTTATGGGCAATTTCAAGATTCCCGTGACGGAAAAATCCAGAAGAAGTAGAAATAAAGGAGAAGATTGATGAGTCACGAGAGAGAAGAAGAAAAAGAGAAGTGATTTGAAGAAAAGTTGCAGAGAATTTGGGATTTTGCTTAAGCTTTTTTATAGAAGAACAGAGTGGAAAGCTCTAACTAAAAATCAACAAGAGTCCAAATTAGTGGTGTAATTTTTTTAATTACGGGAACTTAATGGGTTGAAAATTCAATATAAATTTCTTTTTAGATTCCTAGAATATTCCATAGAATTAAAATATACTCCTCCGTTTCCACAAGGATGACCTAGATTTGATTTGAACGAATTTAAGAAGAAAAAAAATTTGATCTTATGATTTTAAATTAAAGTTATGTCAAATGTACTAAAATGTTTTTAATCTTGTGGTCATTAACATGTCATGTGAAAAGTTAAACTATTACCAAAAAATGAGTCATTTTTTTAAACAGATTAAAATGAAAATAAAGTCATTCTCTCTTGAAAGGAGGAAGTAATTTTATATCAGTCGATATGTATGTATAATAGTTATTTTAAAATAAAAATAAAATTTAATACTATTTATCACTTCATTGTAATATAATTTATGTAATTTAACTTTTATTTCATTTGAAAATAAATATTTATATTAGAGTTCGACTAAATTTAAATTCTAAAGGTGATTTCTATTTAGAATACTCAAATTCGAGATCTTTCAATTAAGAATAATGAATACTTACTACTTTATCGCAATTGTGATTAGTGTTTGAAGTTTAGAATTGATACACTCTAAGGTTACTTTTGTCAATTCATGCTTTTCCGCATTTTTTTGTAAGACACGTGTAGAAACTTCTTTGAATAAGACACAATCACTTCATAGCCCCTACTTTGCTTTTAATGTTAGTAAATTAACTTAATTATTACTATACCAATAAAACATGTGAGATTTAATTATTGTTTAATTTGATTAAATTTTATTAATGTTATGTAATTGAGATTGGTAGAGTAATATATTTTATTTGAAATGATGTGAAAAGTATTATAAAGTTATAGTAATTATCTATTTAATATAGGTAAGAAATATAAAAGTTTAATTAACTGTCGAAATTCTATCGATAGCATACAATTGAGGTAGAAAGAATAACATATACTATCTAAAAATTATATTAAAAATATTATAAATCACAATAATTAATAATTTTAAAAAATATTTGTCCATCATGAAATTCTTTATCAATTTTTTAAATTTCATTTATGTTATATAAAATTGAGAACAAAATATTTAAAATCTATGACTAAACATTTGCTTAAAGTTTTTATTCAGAAATTTTACATATATATGCTTTCCAAAAAGTTCTTGGATTCCAAAGTTAATTGGAATAGTAATAATAATTTTTTTTATTTATTGTTTATATTCTTTTCCTCAACGATCTTCCAAAATGTTGACTAATTCAATTTTGTAATTTTGAGTTTTGGTCAGAAATAACTAAGATTTTGTTCTCTTTTTTATTTTTCCTCTTTCATAAATATATATCAAAAATATTTTTTTTAGAAGATATTTTTTTGCTGTACAACTTAACTAATTTAGATTGTATCGAAGAGTCTCGCTCTCGTTTTAAAAGCTACATTTATTAAAAGGTGATTTTTTCTTTAGTGTTTAAATTTTTTTAAAAAAAATAGTTAATTTAAAGTAAAATCAAATTGAATTATGCCATCTTTTAGCATTAAGAATCGTGACCAAACAGTTTAAGCAGTAATTGATTTTGACTCATTTAATTGATAGTATTAAGTATTATTTTTGGTCTTATAAATGTTTTAAGGACCACGTGTTGTGGTCGGCGCTTCATTATTTCCTTTTAACGGATAATATTTTATTAGGTATTAAAATAATTTAAAAGAAGAGATAAAATAATAAAACTTTGTAAAAATTGGGTTGAGTTAGGTTAGCTTTTGATCTGATTGTCGTCTTAATACATTATGACTCGTTCAAATTTAATTCAACTTATCCAATCGTCACCCGTATGATTTGGCATGCAACATGTACGTACAACAACAAAGCTAAATTCACAAGTAGAGTCGGGAAAGGTTGAGTATATATAGATTTTACTCCTATCTTGTAAATATAGCAATATTGTTTCTCATAGACCCTCAGTGACTCTAATAATTCTTGTTTGACAGTTTGAGATAAAAAGAATACAAATATGGGGGCAATAGCAACAACAAATTATGTGAAATGGAGAGTGTTACACAACAAATAGGTGAAAGAACAATAACAAAATTGTAGCATAAAAACAACAGCGAAAGTCGAAATCGAAGATCAATAAACTATAAGAATAGTGCTAATACTGTTGTTAAGAAGGTCCAAGTATGACCATCAAGCGTATCTAGCAAGGAAGCCGGAAACACTCAACTACCAATTACGATCGCCAAATTCTAATATATAAAGTTATGTCATCATTAAGATGAATATGCGTTAAATTTATCTATCACCTTCCCTCATTACTTTTTCAGCGTTATTCTACCTCTCCTGGTACCCCTTATTGTCAATCACTCACACCTCCTAACTATAGCATCTACGCTCATCGTTTTCACATGACGAAACCATCTCAACTATATGCGTGTTTTTCATCTTGTTCAATATAAAAAATATTCATATCTAATCTCAAATATCTTCAATCGTAATTATCTTTCTTCTAATATTCCACACATCCAACTCAATATTCCTTCTTGATAACAAAAACTATAGACACTTAATTACTATAAACATTTTTTTTGCTCTCGTTATCAAATTAGCATATTTTCCTAATAACCCGATCAACTTATCTTATGAAATATTCCATGGAGAATAAATAATATTACAAGAATAATATAGAGAATAAATAAGGCATGAATTATAAGATGCTCTTATTAGCACATCGCTATATTACGTTATTCTACTTTCTATCGCGTATAAAATAACATATAAATTATAGGGTTGGACCAGTCTACCCCACAAATGTGTCCCTCTAATTGAAGCTTTTGGTTCAAAGTTACACACGTCCATTCAAGAAAAGAGCAATACTCAGCAAAGAAAAAAATATGGCCATAGATAGCTGAGTGACAAAGAAGTTAAAGATCACAAATGTGAAGTTAAGAAGGGAGCTAAGAAAAAGTTCTTGTCCTTACTCACCAACTATATATGATTTGTCCTTACAATCTTATGAAAAGTCAATCTCTTTTACCTTATTTTTGGGGGCATGCAATGGCAACTTCTAATTTCTTGAAGGGGCAAATGGGAGGAACTAACATGATATTAACGAAGGATTGTGGAGAGATGAATAAGATTTTTTCATTTTTAATCAGATATCTGAGATGTGAGTAAGAAAAAAAATTATGTATGGAAGCGATATCTCTTTAATTGTGAGTGTTATACGATGTGTGAATCTGTTTTATCGACGCTCTAATGCAGATACCGTATACAGGACGAAGAAGAAGAAGATATTGATGCTTCTTTTGGCAACATATACTATGCATGGGAGAAGAAATTGGATTTGAATTGTACCAATTTCAATGAGCCCAAAGTTCATAACCAATTTGGCATCTTCAATATTTTCCAAAGTTTGGGACATATAATATTTCAACTTAATTTCATGAAAAAAAAAAAAAAAAGAGAGAAAAAAGGGAAAAGATCTTTCGAAAAACTACTAATATATGCTGATCTTGACTAGAATTTCATTGGAAAAAGAAAAAAAAAAGGAAAAAGACCTTATAATAAAAATGTACGATATTACACATAATGATAATTAAATTGACCATTCAAAAGTGATAGTACATTTTAATGTAATGAAAATGAATGGTGGCAATTAAGGGTGACAAAAATTAAGGAGAATTGGTTTTTGTACGGACTAGAACTTTTTTTTCTAAAAAAATATTATGATCTTTTTAATTATGATTTTTTGATTAGAGATTTTTTGTTTTTGTAAATAAGAAATTTCAAACGATCGTTCTTTTTATTAACTTAGTAAATGATTTAAGAAATTTTATTTCCTCACAAAAGATAGCCGGGAGAACATATTTTGTCCATTTATCAGTCTAACACATATTGATCTGTTTAAATTTAGTTCGTTCAGTAATTAAGTTAATTCACCCTATATATATTTTAAATTGATTCATAATTTTTTTTATCAAAATATAAAAGAACTTGTTTTTTATACTATATACAACTACAATAAAGAAGAAGAAAAGTTAAAATAGTTTTCTATGATAATTAAATAAATTGTTACTAGAAAACATATGATAAAATTAAAACTTTATAAGAATTAACGATATGTGTTATTTTCCATTTTTTACATTCAATCTAACTAACTCAAAGTTAGGTTCGACCTAGGTTCCTACCCTATTTTTATAAATAAAGTTAGGCAAAAATTCATTTATTAATCCATTTTAATGACATCTAAATGATCAAACAAAATATCTTTATTTGAATGGTACATGATTCGTAAAAAAAAAAACTAATTTCTAACTCCCAACCTAATGTTAAAATAGTTTTATGCATGACACGTCAAACTTTATATTATAATTTATAATTAATAGTACTCCATGGTGTACGGTGGATTTTGATTAGCCAAATAAAAAACGACAAAAATTATATCAATTTTTAAATAAAATATCATGTAGGTTCTTTGGTTTTAGATATAGTGAATCTTTTTATATTTATTCTATCATGCTTTTAAAAAATATTATTAAAGGATTCTGATTCACAAGTACTCTAATTTACAAGATTACATCTTATAATTTAACATATATAATGCTAATGTTGGAGGACCACACAATTAATTACTGATTAATATTTTATTTAGTGGTTTCTCCCTATAGTATGATCCTCTTTCAACACTTGTTGAAGTGGTGGTTGTACTTTTGAAGTACTTATAACTATATTATTTTTTATGGATAAGAACTTTTTTTAAGTGTTCGATTTTTATTTTTCTATCTTTGAAAATGACAAAAAGAATCTCAAAAATATTAATAATGTATAGATTATCACAAAAGTTATTCAGGTGATTTGATGTTTGTTGTTCTATTATTTTTTAATGTGTTTTATATTTGAAAAGTTGAAATAATATATTCGTTAACTGATTTACTAACATGATCGAATATATATATATATACATACGTATTTTGTAAACTAGATAGGTGAGTAGTTTATGCAGTGATAGAGTTATGTTGCCGGCCAGATTAGACGCACTTACTAGCTTTTGAACCTCCATATCGCTGAATTAAGTCCATCGCTGGTGTTGAATGGGTTCAATGTTAAATGTATAGACATAAAAATACAGATTTTATTTTATATACACCGTATAATTTTTCGATTCATCCAAGCCCTTTGAATTCCATGTAGATCCGCCCTTGAGTTCAAACCCGTAATTATTCCATTATTATTATACATTCTATTTTCCCTTTAGCGCATAGCATCTTTAAACAAAGTTAAAGAATAAATATTCTCCTTTAGCATCAAGCATTTTTATTAACACCATATATAGAATGTTATCCTTTAAGAATATGTTTTTTTTAGTATAAAGAGAGGTTATTAGGCAGCATTTGGCATAAGTATTAAGTTTATTCTTCTGGAATCAAGAAATTAAAGAAACCTTTAATAAATGTTATTATGTTTTTTTAATTATTTGTTAGAGTTTCCCCTTATTTTTACCATTATCATCAAATAAAAATGTATATCAATGAAATATAAGTATATCTAAGAATATCAGTTGGGCTTGACATTGATATTCATGTAAAAAATGGTGTTGGGCTAATTATTTTTGGGGCCTGTAGTTGAAGCACCTGGAGTTCATTTTTGGGAAAATTGTATATAATAGCAAACTAATAACCTAAATTAAATGGAATAGCTAGGATTTGATTTAATTGTGCTCCATAGTAAACATTAGCTAAAACTTGCCAGCGTCTCTCTCCCAAAATCTCGCTCGCCACTCTCCATTCTCGCTCGCCTCTCTCGCTTTATACACATAAGTGATAATTCTTTTCTGTTTTGTATAAAGCGAGAGAAAATTGTATATACACATGCAAAAATGTATATCTTCGTGTTATACACTTAATTATACAATTTACAACAAATTTTTTTTACTCAAATATTGCAGAGAAAAAGGCCAACGAATTATACAATTGCGAATTATACAATTGCAGTGAAATACAATTTTCTCTAGTTTCATATACAACAAATGTAATATTGTGTTTTTGTTTTGTATAAAGCGAGAAAAAACATATATCTTCTTGCTATACACTTATATTATGCAATATACATACATTTTAATTCGATTCAACTGTATGCAAAACAAATTATACAATTGCACAGCGAAATAGCCAACGAATTATACAATTTAGGCCAGCGAATTATACAATTGTATATGTATAGCAAATTATACTGTTTTATGTTTGCTATGGAGCGCAATTATGCAAAGTTTGCTATAGCATACAATATATGAAATTTTTTGTTTGCTATATGTGAAAGTTGCCATTCATTTTTCGAGCATGGACTATTTTTGTCCATGTTTTATTTACGTATTAAAAATTGTTATTTTCAATTTCAATTATATGCGATTTTTGAACTTTACCCTCAATTCGTAGAGAACTTGAAGTCATTGTCCAATTTTATGGAATTGGTTTGACTTCACTAAAAAGAAAACCACTAATATCAATATGATCTACCCCAGGACATGAAAATTTTAGTAGCTCAATCGGTTAACTAAAATTTGATTCTGTTGATGAGAGTTTGATCCCACAATTCGTAATCCCATCTCCTATTTCCCCAAATTCATTTTTTAAGAAAAGATCGATCCCAAGCTTGGGGTCATCACTGGATGACCAAATTGGGCTATAAGCTAAAAATGATTTTGTCCCAACTAATACAGGAATATTGGGCTATATGGACTCTACTATGGGTACACTTGGACCACCAGATTATCGCTATTGGGCTTAATTGACTAAAAGCCCATTTGTGGTCCATTTGGCCACAACTTGGGCCTTTATAAATGGCATTGTAATGTCACAGAGCCTAAGTATTAACTTGACTATTGCAATTCAGTTAAAATTTTCTTACTTTTGTCTATTGTTGTGTGAAAGAAAAGAGGAATCTTAGTCACCTCAGTTGATTGACTATCTGAACCTCCACTTCGGTGTTGAAGGTCTGATTCTCCACATTGTAATTTCCTACTCATTTAATATTGTGTTGTTGCGGAAATAGTACAGGATAAACAATATAGTAAAACTTTCTCTGCTTTTGTTAGGAGGAGTAAGCCTAGCCGAACCTCATTAAATCCTTGTATTATTCCTCTTCTCTATTTTCTTTGTTTATGATTGTGTGATATTAAATTCACGATACTTCTGCACGATATCAAAGTTAACTCATCTTTAGGTTTGTATCCAATGTATATAACCCATAAATATATATTTCATATTTCAAATGTCAAGTCTTGAGAGTGTGATGGGGATATTGAGTCCTACATTAGTGGTGATCGGATGAATTAGACTTGATATCCATATATAATCTTGGACAATCATCGGGACCTTACTTATTCAGGGGACTTGATTCTGAAATGGAATGATTGATAAAATCGATATTTCATAGAATAATGACCGAGACCTTAAAATCCTTTCACACCCGCACATGTGGCTGAATATACAAGGAAGTTCACACACCCTGAAAAAATCCATCTTGTATCCTTGACTTGCCAGCTTGATCACTTGTCATCTCTCGAGCTAATCACCGATACTTCTTAAGTTAATTTTGCCTCTTCATCACTTCCTCATAAAGAGAACCGAGGTGCAATGCTATCCCCTTCAAATTAGGTCGTTTTAAAATAAACTTAATTTTAGCTTGGACATACTTTTTATTAGAAACTAAAAAGTTAATTAATGATTTTTGGTTATGTAAACAAAGATAATTTTGAAAGTATTAATATCAATTTTCTTTTGAAATCTTAAAACATCACTTATTTTAAAACAAACTAAAAGCACTTAAAAAAAAAGTAGAGTCCAGCTCAGGATCAAACGTGGCACCAGGTACCAATTGCCTCTCGAGATTGGGATATGACAAACTTGATATATCCAAGCAAAGTTGTATCCTATAAAATCTACAATCTATATCTAGTAAAGTCTGGCTCATAAGGTTGGTTACCTTTCTTGCGTCTAGATTGTGCGATAAATCTTATTCAAGAAGAGTTATTTGTGATTTTTCGTCTCTAAGAGTCACCTTCACTTATTTTAAAACGTAGGAAGTATAATCATACAACGATACAAACAAGAACGGTGGACCAAAATATTTCCACTTAATCTTGAACGGGTAATGGGGAACCAATATATATAATTTCCCACTTGCATATCAACATGTTTTTATTTTTGAATCACTAATGTACGGATCAACCTTTCTACTAAAAGACTAAAATTCCAGAGTGGAAAAAGAAAAAAAAACACAAAAGCAATAGCTAGTAAGACTTAAAGAGAGAATCAAAATGAACAAAAATTGACAAATTCATAATCATCACCATAAAAGCAAAGAGTTTTTGCCAAAATAAATGGCCCCAATGTAAAATCAATTAATCAAGCAAACATGTGTCCCTCTCAAATGTTAAAAAGATTTGTGGGGAATATAATGTATCCCCAATATACATATCACTCAACAACAATGCTAATAATGATACTGATCAGTATAATTTCATAAGTAGAATCTATAGAATATAATCTTTAGTCTCTATCTTATGAAAATAGAGAGATTGTCTTCAAAAAGACTAATACATAAACATGATTTTTAAATTGATGTCATCGGGCAATTATGATCTTTAATTTTGGGTGTGCACAATTAGATACTTAAACTTATATAAAATTGAATAAATAGACACACATCCGTCCTACATGGCATCCTATGTGTATTATGTCATGTAGGACACGTGTGTCAACTTGTTCAGTTTTATACAAATTTAAGTGTCTACTTGTGCACACTCAAAGTTGAAGGTCATAGTTATCCACTGAAGACAAGTTAAAAGGTCATGTTTAGGTATTATGCCTTTCAAAAAATTCAAAACTGTAATGTTATGAATTTTTACCTAAAATAACTAATTCTTGTTGAACAAATTAAAATAGAGATAATATTCCGTATGTTCCTTTTCTATTAACTTGATGTTCATTTTCATTTTGTAACGTTCCAAAATGTTTGAGCTCATATTATTTTATACAACATGCACCTAGTGTGTTTACATTTTGTATTTTTCACACTTAGGGCGTGTTTGGTACGTTGGAATATATTTTCTTGAAAAAAATCCATATAAACTCAACACATCCTTAGCATCGAGTCAAAATACCACTTGATGAAAGCGGAAAAAGGAGTGTGAACCCTAAAACAATAAAATTAAGAACAATAATAAACAAAAGAAAAATAATACTCTAGATAGATAGATATATAGATAGGTAAATATAAAAAAAAAAAGAAATTAATTGTCACTTGATTAAGTTTTTGAATAACCTAAATCTTTAATCAACCATTAAAAGAATATCAATCTCTTTAGATAACCCTCCCCGAAGCTTGGTTGTCGAATTAATTTGTTTTTTTGATCATATGTCATAGGTTAGCTATATGGTCTCTAACTCGAGCTATTAGATGAGAGTTGATAGCATTATATTCCCGTTGAGAGGAAGAATTTCTCAAGCAAGTCTACGCTAGTCAATTATATTGATATCCAAAAATGCCATCCTGAAAATTACAAAAATAACCAAACCATACTGTCATTTGTGGTCCGCATGTCACTCTATAGTAGGCTGGGGCAGAGCTACCTTTGCTCGAGGAGTCTGAAGCACACTTCTTGATCGAAAAATTATATTGTGTAAATATGTAATATTACATTAAAAATGACCTTTAGTGACAATAGTTTAATTGTCCCTACATGTATTTTTTTTGAAATAATTAATATTTTTTTAAAATGTTTCTAAAATCTATAACGATATCATTTCTAATTATCGTAATATTTTAACATTTTGTGTTAATATACGTATTTAATGGTGATAAATTGTCTTCCGTATACTCTTTTGCATGTTGAGTCTAAGCTAAGTACGTACCTTGATGCAACTTGAAATTTGAAATGCATCACAAATGAAATAAAATAACGTGGATAAAATTTATTAATTTAGTTCCATAAATTATCTTTGTGTTATATTTAATTAAGGCATAATACATATATTAAACTCTAAATTTGATTTCAAATTTTAACTTTGACCTTTCATAATGCATAAACAAACACCTTAATTATCCAACTTTTAAATAAATAACACATGAGCCCTACATGACACAATACATATATGACACCACGTAGGATAAAAAATGGCATGTAGGACATGTGTGTCTATTTATTCAACTTTATACAAGTTTAAGTGTCTACTTGTACATATACAGAATTAAAGAGCATAAATATAATTCAATGCTAAATCAAAAAACATATTTATATATTATGCCTTTAATTAATTAAGAGCTTAACTTTAACAATTAACAGTACCAATCTAATAAGTAATATTTATACCACGTAAAGACAGGTATGTCTTGTTATTCAAAAGTAGTAAAATCGCACCGCACTCATCAGATATTTGGATATCCTTCTTCTTAAAGTTAAAAGTACGATTAATTTAAATTTATATTATATATGATTTATTTGAAAAATATTTTTTATATATTAATAACTCAAAATTAAGACCTTTAATATATAGTGCAGAGCGAGAAATTTCACGAAAAATATTTAAAAAAATGGGAAAAATCTTTACTAGCGAGATTCAAAAATTTGAAATTCGATTAATCTAGATTTGTAGATATCAGAAATTTCGCGAAGAATATTAAGAAAATGAGGGAAAATTCATTCTTAGTGAGATTCAAACACACGAGCATTTAAGATTCTTTCTAGATATCTATAACCACTAAATTAAAACACCCTATTTTGTCACGCATATTCTAAATATGTTACTTAATCACTTCGTATATCATTTGACTTATATATATAATATTATTTTTCGACGAGAGGTGTCGACAAGCTCACTATAGAGTATCTACACCCCGCTAATATAAAGAAGGAACAATTTTATTCGCTGCACCATACTTTTGACGGTGTTTTATTAGGGCTTTTGTCTACATTTAGTCGGCAGAGAAGACGACAAAGCAAGTAAATCGATAATCAATAACCAATTATAAGCGTCTTTTGTGCAAAATATTCTTTACTAGCAGTACTATGGTTTGGGGGAGGGACCAAAACTTTATATTCGAAAAAATAGGTTGGTAATCTTAGGTTAAAAACTGTTCTTCTTTATATAAGTTGGTAATTAATAGTTATTATTAATTTCTTTTTATTTTCATTTTTCTTAAAAAAACAAAATCACTTTTTGAGATAGTGATTATAATAAATTGAGTGAAAGTGTATGAGAAAACAAAATCACTTTTTGAGATAATGATTTGATACGGAGTTTAAAAAAATAAAGAAGACTTTTGATCATGTGGTCTCAAATTAAAGTTATATTAAATGTATAAAATTTTCTTCAATCTTTTGGCCTTAAACATGTCAAATGAAAAATTGTTACCAGAAAAAGAAAGAGGTCATTATTTTTGAAACATACTAAAAAGGAAAGGAGGTCATTTATTTTGAAACGGAGGAAGTAAGAAATTAGTACCTACTACCTCTGTCCCGATTCACTTGGCTTTTTTTTCTCTTTTAGATGTCTTTATTTACTTGTCCATTTTGAAAATCAAGAAAGGACAATTTTTTTTCTATTATACCCTCATTTAAACTTCTTGAAAATTTCTAAGTTTTAATTCATCATTTTTTAAAGCATATTTAATGAGGGTAAAATTGTAACTTCACTATGTTAATTATTATTATCTTAATATGTGTGCCTTTTTTATATTTTTTTAAAGTGGACAACTAAATAGAGACAGAGGGAATACTTATAATAACTCTTTTCCTACGTCATAAAAGAAAAATTTTAATAAAAGAGTTCCATTTCTTATAACATCCGTCTAATTAATATAAATTAACTTAGCATTGAAAAATGATTCTTAAAAAATGAAGCGTTATAATCGGGGGCGAACCTAGAGTATGCTGAGGGGGTTCACCCTAACCCTTTGTCAAAAAAATTATGTTGTATATTTAAAATTTTTTTTAAAAAAATTATGTTTATAAATTGATTTTAAATCTCGTGAATATAAGATTAGAAATTGACTTAGTGATTTAAAATTTCAAATCACTACTTTTTTTTTCAAATTCCACTAATAAAAAATCCTAAATCCATCTTTGATTATAATTATTTTAAAATGAAGAAAATAATTCAAATATCCACTTGCCATGCCTTTGTGCTGCCCCAATTTGCACTTGCCTGCATAAGATAAAGAGCTTTTTGAGCACCTGGCTCTGTCCCCAACCTTGAAAAAGGTAGATTTTTCGTGTAGAAAATTAGTCTAGTTGTCTTTACATTCACTGTGTGTTTCCATATGAACTAGGGTTTGCATTCTTTTGTTCAAATTGAATTGCATATTGTTATGGTTGTCATAACTATTCACTTCTTTTATTTTTGACATGTTTTATTTTGCAATAGTGTATAAATATGGCTTTTTACTTAGTTTCAATGAGCATATGTATCCTTTAATTTTTTGTTTACATAAGCCGATCACGTAGGACACAAAATTGTTATGAAAGATCGATATATATTTCTTCAATTGTATACAAATTTCAGTGCGTACTTATGAGTTATGTACACTCAAAGATAGAGAGTATAGATATTAGTTGAGGGCTTGAGGTAAGTTTTTTTTTTTTTTCACCTGGTGTCTGGAGCACGTATTGAAGCTTCGATTAAATTTCAATTAGCCGGATCGCGCACTGTAGGGTCTATTCGAGGATGGCGTCACCAACAAGATTTTTCTCCATACCCAAGACTCAAGCCTGAGACTCCTGATTAAGGGTGAAACACTCCCACCAGTGCACCACAATCCATATTGATGACTTGAGGTAAGTTAAAGGACACTATGTATTATGCATTTTTTTCTTCAATACTTACAATACATCAAAAGCAGTTTCTCCACACATCACCTGCATCGAACAATATTCGTAGGACTATACTGATTATGTTATTACTGAATATTATATATACGTCCCACCATTTTCCTTTTCAAGAAAAACTTATACTGTACACATGATTATCCATGCTGAATGTCCCTTTTGTGGGAAGCAAAGCCACGATTTACTGTTTGGCACATTTCTATGTCATATCAATCTTTAGCTTTGTACAATATTCCCATTCATGAACACTTCTATTATATGTCCTTTAACAATTTTCTGGCCATACTTATTAATTAGTACTACTACTTATTATATAGTATAAAATATAGCTTTCATTTCTTGTTTTTCATGAATGTTTGTGCGTGTTTACGTACGTAAATTCAAATATATATCAGTGTCTACGTAATTTTTTTTAAAACTTTTCGTCTCAATTTATGCGCTATACTTTTCTTTATAATGTATCTAAGTGATCCATCTGTTTGGGATTGCGGAGGGGAATGCAAGATATATATATATATAATATATATATATATATATATCGCAATTAGACTCCACGTGAATCATGAATGCAAAATTATTCGTGCATCGAGTTACCCTTTAATTTGTGATTATAAAATATGGATCCGGAATAGAAAATAGTATCGATTAGCACATTATAAGTCGTTTTAAGAATCTTATGGAGGGATCGGAGAAATTTCCAAATATTGTACTTCAATCGTTCCTTTTTAGTTGTTAAGTTGTGGTTTTAGACAGTCAATTTGACTAATTTTTAATGCTAAATTGAATTACATTAATTAAATATTTTATTTTTAACAAATATTTAAAAATTATACGGAAAGTACTATAAATTGCAACTTGTTTTACATCAAAATGATGACAAAATACATCTTTATTAGTCAAAGTTGATATAATTTGACTCTCAAAAAAAAATTATAACAACTAAAACGGAACAGGAGCAAGTAATACTCAATATGGTGAAGTAGGAGATTGGTAAACAAAGCATCTCACGTTAACAAGATTAAAGAAAGGCCACATCTAAAAGAGATCGATGTGATGTAGATAATATATTCTACTGCAAGTATTAATAATTGCTTCCATGACTCTAAGGTGTGACCTATAGGTCACACGAAAGTCAACTTTACTGTGCAAATAACATCTTGGCGCACTAAATTTCCGCTTTATATATATAAAAATCTATCGTACGCAGTCTTGTCAAGCATTACCGTCACGGGTAATGTTTGAGGGTCCCAATTAAGTTGTGAAAGGAAGGTTCACCAAACACATGGATCAAATAAAAAACAATTAAGACAAGAACTTGGTTTATAAGCTAATTAATTATATCTGTATATGATTAGAATTGAAGTGAATGCAAATTGTATGATTAGAATTTGAAGTGAATGCAAATTGAAAAGACAGTATAATAACACAAAAATGGAAAGTTAGGTGAGTAAAGTTTTTGATATTCCAGCTTTGGACTTGCTGATAATCAGAAACAGACACACAATTTTATGCATTATGATTTAATTGAGTACCAATTAACCAATCTAATCAAAATTAATTAGCTCTCAGCCGTACTACTGATTAGTAATTAACTAATTATTAATTAAGTATATACTTGTTATGTTTAACTGATCATGTTGTGAATTCAAAGCTGCTTGATTGAAATCACCATGGCAATAGAGGTAATAAGTATATATTCCTTTATTTTAAATCAAAGATTTCGTGTTGAGGTCCTGTAATACCCCTCAATCTCAATTGGTAATGCTTCGAAAAAGATACTGAACTTTGAACGGAAAATAAAAATCGAATCTTTATACAAGAATTCACCGTTTTTTATTCTAGTTGGTCTACTTGTTGATTGTACATAAGTGTAACATTCTAAATTTATTGTCTCCGATCCTTCCAATCCCCCCCCCCCCCACAAACTCTTGGCCGGTGATAGAGGCATATATACTGATTCACACTCCTTTATCAAAATTCTGACTCTTCCCTATCCTTTCTCGTTGATCATCCCACCCCACCACCCTCAAAATTCCTCTCCTCTCATAATCTTATCATCGTAGTGTTTAGTTAGATTACATATAAATATTTATAAAATAATATTTATTTGCAGACTTACCAATATTAGTAATTCACCGTTTTCTATTCTAGTTGGTCTACTTGTTGATTGTACATAAGTGTAACATTCTAAATTTATTGTCTCCGATCCTTCCAAGCCCCTCCCCCCCCCCCCCAAACTCTTGGCCGGTGACAGAGCCATATATACTGATTCACACTCCTTTATCAAAATTCTAACTCTTCCCTCCTTCTCGTTGATCATCCCACCCCACCACCTCAAAATTCCTCTCCTCTCTTAATCTTATCATCGTAGTGTTTTGTAGATTACATATAAATATTTATAAAAAATATTTATTTGCAGACTTACCAATATTAGTAATTCACCGTTTTCTATTCTAGTGGTGTCTACTTGTTGATTGTACATAAGTGTATCATTCTAAATTTATTGTCTCCGATCCTTCAATCCCCCCCCCCCCCCCAAACTCTTGGCCGGTGACAAAGCCATATTATACTGATTCACACTCCTTTATCAAAATTCTGACTCTTCCCTATCCTTTCTCATTGATCATCCCACCCCACCACCCTCAAAATTCCTCTCCTCTCTTAATCTTATCATCGTAGTGTTTTGTTAGATTACATATAAATATTTATAAAATAATATTTATTTGCAAACTTACCAATATTAGTAATTCACCGTTTTCTATTCTAGTTGGTCTACTTGTTGATTGTACATAAGTGTAACATTCTAAATTTATTGTCTCCGATCCTTCCAACCCCCCCCCCCCCCAAAATCTTGGCCGGTGACAGAGCCATATATACTGATTCACACTCCTTTATCAAAATTCTAACTCTTCCCTATCCTTTCTCGTTGATCATCCCACCCCACCACCCTCAAAATTCCTCTCCTCTCTTAATCTTATCATCGTAGTGTTTTGTTAGATTACATATAAATATTTATAAAATAATATTTATTTGCAGACTTACCAATATTAGTAAGAAACATACTTATTTTTCCAAAATTCCTATGAAACACCCTATATTAATTAGTATACTCATTATTAGCCCTAATCCCCAATTATAGGTCACGTCAACCTTCCATCTTTACACAACAACGAATATTCTTTTCCTCGATCAAAAGATTTTCTAGATAATTATTGACTTTTGAATAATGGAGGTCCTGAATGAACTGTGTACATAATACTATAGTAGTTATTGTCGATCTAATATACCATAAATATAATAAATTATCGTTGATAATAAAATAACAAAAATGAATAAATAAATTTTTAGATTGAGATGTGAATATCTTATTCTCTTTAAAATATAAAATAAAATAAATCTTTAAATTAAGGCGCAAATATCTCACTCTCCATATACCAGTGGGATAATATTCTGCATAAAATTAATCAAAGTATATAGTGGTGCACTTGATACCTAGATACAAGCCCAAACCATTTATTATGGAAGTAATATTTTATTACTTAATATGCATCGATACAAGTATATTTTTACTAACTCACCAAAGAATAAGAGGATATTTGAATTGGATTAAAAGCTGGTAAATTTACTTTTAATCAGTTTTTCACTTCTATCGGTGTTTGATAAATACAAACATAATTTAATAAGTTGAAAACTAAAAATAGATTTCCTCCTCTATTTTACTTTTTGACTTAAAAATTATTCTAATAAAACTTTTTTTATTTTTAACTTAAAATTATTTTTTCAAAAGTTAATCCAAACAAGTTCTAACTCTTTATATTATAGTAATAGAGAAAAGGTAATCTATTAATTACCGTATGCTCCTTTTCTTTAATTAGTTATATACTCTTCATAATTTTTTTTTACGATAATGAGATAAATAAATAAAAAAATATATAAGCACGACAATATATAAGCATATAACCAGAAATCTAGGATAGTTGTCTATTCATCATGAATTTTTTGAAATAAATAAGAAAAACATTAAATCAGTGAGTCATGGTTCCATTGTATTTATGTTCGTCAATTTTCAATTGTCAGAACGAATACTTAGATAATATATCTGTCTACGTACCCTACAAACAAGAGGGATTCATAATTTTGAATATTTATTTTTAAAAAAAAGACGCAGTTCATTTAATTTTATACAATCTTTTCAATATAAATTTAAATTTTTTTATCGAAATTTGATATAGTGGGTGCATATATACACCGCTGATGAAATTGATAGGTAAGTATTTTTGGGAGTCTATAATAAGCTGATGCAATTATAAAGTTGATCAACGTATTGTCTCTTCACAAAAGCTTATTTGTACGTACTGATTAGATGTAAAACTTTTGGCTATAAATTTTCAAAAATATTTCCCCAAAATTTTAAAAATAAAAAAGAACACATGATAACTAAATAATTTTTTTTGGTAGAGAAAAGGTTATTAAATTTAGGGAAAAGACTCAAATATGACATTGAAATTTTAGAAAAGACTCATTTATGTCATCAATCAAAAGTTTAGCTCATTTATACCATTACTGTTAAAGAAAAACTAATTTATGTCATTATTTTTCAACAGTGGATTTACAAACCATTTTGTTGACACGTGTCCCATTGTATTTCGGTCACGTCATCAATTTTTTTAATAAAAAAATATCAAAAAAATAAATTCAATCTTTTTTTCCAGAACTATTTTTTTATTAAAAAATTAATGACGTGGCCGAAATACAATTGGACACGTGTCAACAAAATGATTTTGCAAAATCACTATTAAAAAATAATGACATGAATGAGTCTTTTCATTAACAATAATGAAATAAGTGAGCCAGACTTTTAACTCATATTATAAATGAGCTTTTCCGAAAGTTTAATGACATACTTAAGCCTTTTTCCCTACATTTATAAACCAATAACAAAAAAATGTGAAATTAGCTATCATACTTCATTTTCAAAAGTATTGTATGCAAACATTTATGTATCATGGTGTATCGTTTAACTATAATATCATGGAAAATAGCATTCTAAATGAAAATAAAAGATATTTTATGTCTTGATTATGTGTGTTAAACCTCTCTATCATTAATAATTCATTTTTATAATAATATTTTATTATGGTAGTCTAGTATTCTTTGGAACTGATTTTATGTTATATAATATATTATTTATAATAAGATTTTGTTACGGTAGTCAATATATAGTTGGACAAACAAATATTATTTTAGGAAAAAACCTAATTCAAACTAATATAATTTTAAGCTTTTCACTTCAGTTTTACTACATTTTTTGTTTTATGAAAATTTCGAATTACTATTCTTTAGTGGTGCACTACAAGCTTGTAAATTTCACTAAGAAAATGAGAAGACATTGATAATAAGAATCAATTAACACCTACGGGATTAATATAATGGGCAACTTTTACATATAACAAACAAAAAATTTATATTTGTATGCTATAACAAAGTTTGCATAATTGCGTTCTATAACAAATATAAAATTGTATAATTAGCTATACATATACAATTGTATAATTCACTGACCTAAATTGTATAATTCGCTGGCCTATTTCGCTGCAATTTTATAATTCGTCATCCTATTTCACTGCAATTGTATAATGCACAATTGTATAATCCGCTGCCTATTTCGCTGCAATATTTGTATAAAATTTGTTTTGCATACAATTGAATCGAAGTAAAATGTATGTATATTGCATAATTATAAATGTATTAGAAGAAAATATATGTTTTTCTCTCGCTTTATACAAAAACAGAAACACAATATATACACTTTTGTTGTATAAAGCGAGAGAAAATTCTATTTTGCTGCAATTGTATAATTCGCAATTGTATAATTCGTTGGCCTTTTTTGCTGCATATTTGTATAAAATTTGTTTTGCATACAATTGAATCGAAGAAGTAAAATGTATGTATATTGCATAATTATAAATGTATTAGAAGAAAATATATGTTTTTCTTTCGCTTTATACAAAAAACAGAAACACAATATATACACTTTTGTTGAGTAGCGAGAGAGAAATTCTATTTTGCTTGCAATTGTATAATTCGCAATTGTATAATCGTTGGCCTTTTTTGCTGCAATATTTGTATAAAATTTGCATATTTGTGTACAATCGAATTGAAGTAAAATGTTTGTAAATTATATAATTAAGTGTATAGCACGAAGATATATGTTTTTACCTGTGTATAAACAATTTTCTCTTGCTTTATACAAAACAGAAACACAATTTATACACTTCTGTGTATAAACCGAGAGAGGCGAGCAGAGGGAGAGTGGAGAGCGAGAATGGGAGAGTGGAGAGCGAGATTTTTGGGAGAGAGGCGACTAGCAAACTTTGGCTAACCTTTGCTATGGAGTACAATTAAATCAAACCGTAGCTACTCCATTTATTTTAGATTATTAGTTTGCTATTATATATAATCATTTTTATAGATAATATACACATAAATAATTAAATATCTATTACTTGTTTAATTGATAATAGGCTTGAAGACTCACTTTATAAGATTATATGGCATTTAAATACACTTATATAAATTGAGACAGGAGAAAATTTTTAAGTACTAAAAATTTTCTTTTAAAAAAAAATTAATAAATATAATTGCTTTTATGTGTATAGCACGTGTCCTTTCCTAGTAATTACGAATGGTTAATCAATTGACAATTAACTAATTCCATTTTCAATTGTGGGGTTCGAATATCACGCGGATTAGTCTAATCATATTTTCTAATTACAAGCTATCAAAGTTATTATAATTTTTATTAATTTTAAAATGCGATTTGAGTTAGATTTCTTAATAATCAGATAGATACTTACGTGAATATCATAAATATTTAAGCATTTTAAATAATAACTTGTGCAGTTAAGTACGTATATCTTTACACTATTAAATAGTGTAGAGATAAAAAGTTCTGCTAAAATTTGATATTGTTATAATAATTTTGATTAAAATTTGAATATATTCAGTTATTTTCCCTGAGATATTACTTAAGTTTTTGCTGGAATATTTATATGTTCAATCGTTGATTCAGAGAAATTAAGCCAATAAATAAGCAGACACTTTATCAAAGATCTTCGTGATTTTATCAAGAAAAAAAAAGGTTATATATATATGAACAGCTTTAGAAACAGTAATTTATCATCCTTTATATCTACCTGAGACAGTGAGAAATAGTCATATTTTTGTCTATATAAATTTATATTTATATATTAAAAAAAAGGTTGGAATCTTGTGTTAAATGAGTATTATTTTTTTTTAGCTAAGAATTTATCTGAAATAATATTTATATACTATAAAGATAAAAGTAACGAAGTACGTTATATACATTTCTACTTTCTCATATTATTGTATCGATATAATTATACTGAATATATGTTATTGTTAATAAAGATAAATTTGAAGTTAATGTATTTTCTCCTATCTTCTTTTTTTCTATGTGAAAAGATAAATATATTCATGAACTGTGTGAAGTGACATGTATGTCCTTTTCCGATTAAAATTGGGCAATTTGTGATGCTATTTATATTTTTTTACTAGTAAAAGGTTAAGTAGGTTAATTTTAGCGTGATTATTAATGTTTATACATATCATTCATTCAATTAGACGATATCAACAGTTTACCTAATACTATAGTTTAGAAGCATATACATATCATTCGTTCAATTAGATAATGTCAATATTTTACCAAATACTATTGTTCCGAAGCAAATTTAAACATTTATCGATAAGTAAATTAATTAATTGTGATGGATAAGACCAATTTAACGAGTCTAGAAATAAATGAAAAATAAAACATGTAAACCTAAAAATATTGTTTCCAATAAACCTGACATATTGGATCTTCAATTCTGGAGAAAGAGTCTTAAAGTCCACCTTACTCATCACAAATTATGGAACAAAGTCTTATTATATAGGCCCTAATGTATAGTATATACTATTTATAATATTCCACTTACATATCATGAAAGTGACAACCAAAAAAAATAAATTATACTTCTAGCTTCATCATCTGATAATTCATACCATATCCAACTTTCCACTAACCTATAGCTAGTCAAAATTAAGATCATGTTAAAGAATATTTCACAGTATAGTCTGACACCAATAATTGTTATTGTTTATCTTTTTAGGGGTTTTATCGGATATTTTTGTTGAAATTTGATTAAATTTATAATTTACGTAAAAAAATTTCAAAACGAGAAATAAATGCTCTCTAACAAATCAATATCATATCCTAGTTGTGAATACACTATATCAAAAATATTTTTAAGCTGAAATAAATAAACATATTAGTAAAAATCAGTGATATAATCTTTACTGGTATTAGTTAAGTGTCATTAGATTCAATGTCGCTTAAGATTTTAGAAACATATATAAAACTATGCATGTCAATTGATTAGGTGATTTTGGATTAACTTCTGAAACTCTGAGTTGTGTTACTCTATTTTTGTTGTTGGTAACGACTAGCCATGAATTTTATCAAATGCTCGCTAAAATTGTTGAGAATATCATTAACGAATAAAAAATATATTTTTTTAATAATTTAAATTTTTAAATGAAATGATCATAAACTTAACATGGTATCAGAATAGACAGAGGTCTTGAGATCAAATGCACCGTCATCTAAACTAAAAAGAATTTCCACGTGTTTGACCTATAAAAAAAAAAATCAGATCCGCACGTGAGGAGACGTGTTGAGAATATCATTTAATAATAAAAAATTTGCTCTCTAACAACTTAAGCCACGATAAACGATTAGGCCAAAGTGGTTGGTGAAGTCGTAATTTCTTTCTCTTCTTGCTAACGAGAAGATTGACTTCACTTGCTTATCGATGATTCAAATTTAAACATATTCTTTAGACTTCTTATGTGCATTTTTCACCTGCCAAAAATTATTCATCAATTACAAATAGTTATCTCTTCACACAGAGTCTTCTCATGTATATTCATTTTAAAAAAATTGTTTTCCTAATTAGTCAAATAATTATAAACATTAAATTCAAAATCATTTGACCACTTAAATTGTGATACACATGTATGTATAATACTTTTCTATGTTAATTACTAGAATATGCTAATTAAAAAGCTAGAAAAATGTGATTAGTGATTCCCTGTCCTTTTAATGAAGATTATAATGGAGATTATATTATGAAAGATTGTGGGGGGGCGGGATAATGTTGACAAAAATGTCACCAATAATTGTATCTTAGTAAGAAAATAATGTATAGTTAATGGTAATGAAAACGAAATTGTTTGGTTCAAAAAATAAAACATATGTACGAAGAAAAGAGAAGCACATAAAGCAACTATCATGTGGCCCATTTCTTGTCAAATCAATAGGTCCTTTTGATGTGATTTTTATCTCACAATACATTTTTCTTCTATTCCTTTAACCTTTGTATAATCTTTTCAATAGTTGCCACAATTTTTGGCTACAAAAATCGATCAATCACAATCCATTTCAAGAATTCCACTTGAAATTAAAAAAAAAATATGTCAAATTTTGATAGAGGCAAAGAATTGGTTGAGGGTTCATCACCTGCAACGCCTAGTCGATATGAGTCTCAAAACGTCGTGATTGGAATACGTTTGGTCAGTACCTAAGGAATCAAAGACCACCTGTTTCCATTTCCCAATGCAATAGCAACCACGTGTTGGAGTTCCTTAGGTACCTTGACCAATTTGGGAAGACTAAGGTTCATTTGCAAGGTTGTATCTTTTATGGTCAACCCGAGCCCCCGGCTCCCTGTACTTGTCCGTTAAGACAAGCCTGGGGGAGCCTGGATGCTCTCATCGGGCGGCTCAGAGCCGCCTATGAGGAGAACGGTGGCTCCCCCGAGACAAACCCTTTCGCGAGCGGCGCGATTAGGGTGTATCTAAGGGAAGTGAAAGAGTGTCAAGCAAAAGCAAGAGGAATTCCGTACAAGAAGAAAAAGAAGAAGGCTAGTGAAAGCAAAGGAGATGAGGATTGCACTTCTTCTCACCCATTTTCTTGATCCAAAAAATGGTAAATTTTCTGACTTTTCTTTAATATTTGATTGCTTAGTTAATATACTTAAAAGGGTTTTTATTTTTTATTTATTAAAACCATATAATAAAATATATGCAAAATTATATGATTAGGCTAATAATACTATCCCTAGAGAGCAAATATAATGGGATAAAGAGGCATCTTTACATATAGATCCAAACTTGAAAAATATAGTAATACAAAGCTAGTTGAATATTCTATAGATTAATAAGAACTAGTATATGATACATGAAACAATATCATAATTCTATCTATATATAATCCAATAAAGTTGAACTTTAATTATATGTTGAACACTAGATTTCTGTGATCTAATTGGGAATTTAAAAATTTTAAAGTTTGGGGTTGATTTCTTATATGTCCACTCGATTAATAGTTAGTTATTATTTCAGACAATTTTCTTTAATGAAACAGACTTAATGAAAAAATAACTATTAGTTGAATACTAATCATCTGAGAAATCAATTTATTTAAACTTTCACACCATGACAGGAGAAAGAAGCAAATTGCGTTAATCTTAAATCTTAGCTAATGAATTTTGATCGATCATCAACAATCGATCGGGGAATTAAAGTAGAAAATATTTAGCTAATTAATATTATTCACCCCAAACCCTAGAAGTGATGGATAATTATGCAAAAAATTCATCATTTTTCTTACCTAATAGTCTTGATTAATGCCACAATGTTAAAAGTACTATACACTTGTACCTCAAAGTCTTCGTAGAACTAGTCAATTTATTGTTATGTCATCCATGATATCACATATTCGAATCGTACAACAATCTCTTATAGAAATGTACTTATAGACTCTAATTAGTCCGACCCTTCCCTGAATCCCGCACATAGAACCATACATTATACCTTCATGATAAGAGTCTTCATTCAAGAATTTGGGAACTATTCATGGTTTATAATATGTCATCCTTACATTTTTTTTGTTTATATTCTTTTGGGATTCTGGAGATTTTGTGCACCCCACATATAGTCATTTGAGGTAACATAGGCTTTTTACATTTTTAATATAACAAGCATCTTAGAATTGACATTTTTTAATAGTTAAATTATGTCCTATTCCACCTGAATCAATCAATCTATAGTAATTTACTCCACCATGCAATGCTCCCTCTCTTTATTTTTTTAATAATTTATGAAAAAGTGCGTTTTATAATGGATTTTTAAATCAACAGAATCATAATTGCAAATCTTTCTTATGTACGAGAAATCATAATATATAGTATTGATATTTCTTCAATTTCACGGTAACATTAATATATTACATTTCCTATTAGTGCGCATAGATAGATATAGGAAACAAATCTAGTAGTATTCATCTGAATTCATAACTTTAAGTCTGAATCTAAATTTATTCATATAACATAAATTAAAATTATTGAACTATGAATTCATAACGCGAAGTTAGGTAACGAATTACTAATAGATCACCTTAGTATTGCAAGGGTGTCTAGACCTATTGAAATTGTTGAAAAATTAAATTAGGTAACGTAATCGCGATTCGATATAAATCACCTTATTATTGCAAGGGTAATATTGATATTTGAATGTTCAATATTGTTGTTTATTCGTCCTTTGTATCTTTACAAGATTGCTCACTGTCTGTATTAGATCTTTGTGGGGGCATCACACTTATTCTTTATTTGTCAGAATGCTCTCTCTATATATTTTTTTCATAAAAATTAATAATTATGTACTATAGTCTGTATGACATATTCCTATTTCCTCCATTATCGAAGTTGTTGGTTTCTAGCTGCATTTTTTGTCTTCTATTTGCTTCATTTAAATGTTCATATCATTCAACTAATATATAATTTTCAAAAAAACATATTTTTTATCTAGTTGATTATAGTATCAATGTTGATTTTATGTGTTTGCTTCTAGTTTTAAAGATATGAATGACTATTTGTTACAAATATATGTGTTATGTTAGCGTCCACGATTTTAAGCTCGTAGCTTCCTAGCTTTTCTTCTAGACTATAGCAAGTAAAATGGTCAAGCAAATGAACACTTATAGTATAAAAATGAAGATGAATTTACTTCTATCATGTCAAGTAGGCTTTAATTAATTAACATATATAAATGGCAATATATTGATAGAATTCTCAAGTTATTAGGTAAAGATGATTGAAAAGGTAACATTATTTGATACTTACTAAAGTTATCTAATGGTAAGAAACCTAACAATTCACCCTTATAGAGCTTCTATCCCCCTGCGATGCCTCTGTCAGATAAACAGGACTGACAAATTTTTAGATTGACAAGCTTCTGAAGATGAGGTGCATATAAAATGAGAGAGGAAGAAAAAGAAAGGAAAAAACTTATTATATAAGATATAGTTTAAAATCATATGGTACAAATTTTAGGACTTGATATGATATATCCCCTTGCTAGCTTCTTTTCCCTAAATCTCTCGAGCAATAATACATGTCATGAATTTGGATCATAACAAATTTGGTATCAGAACATGTTCCCCTTAATGCAATGGTGGAACAAACTTTTGCTAGGACCTTGTTATGGTTCCCGGTTATGAATTTATTTATGGGATGCTACAAGATAAAATTTGAAGTTTTCTTTTTTCTATCTCTGGTGCTGGTTCGTTAAGAGAGAACCTACAATCTCTTAAGTTTGAAGTACTCAAAAACTTGATTAATTTTCTGCTTATCATTTCACTAAATACAAATTACATTAGATACAACCTTGGTGGATTAACCACCCATCTGAAAACAAGGAAGTAACTTCCTACTACAACGAAAATGAGAAAGTGGAGAAATAACCTCTTTACTGCTATACAAAAATAGGAAAAATAAGTAACTAAAAAGTTATAGTATTCTATTACAAACAAAAATAAAAAATAAAAAACTTAATTTCCTTAAATCTTGTATGTGTAAAACATTGGTAGACTATAAGGGGTGCTAACAACCTTGAGTCTCTAAGTAGAGGTGTATGTGACACGTTGACGGAGGGCGGTCAAGCGGGACTGAAAGATTTTTAGGTTGACAAATTAGTAACTATTAGGTGTACATGACAACTTAAGTAAATACTATTTTGATACAGGAGAGAAGGAAAATACAAAATTTTATAATACATAATATAAATTTATATGATACAAACTTTTAAGGCTCGATATAGCATAGTCCAAAAGACATGTCTTAGACTCGAGTCATATGCTTTTTTTTTACAAAGAGTTTTAGATATACATGTCAAAGAAATTAATACGACATCTATCAATAAGTTAAATCTACTTAAGATTTTAAAATTTATAATTTAAAAAATAAGACTAATTATCTATTCTAACAAGTGACCTCATGGTGTAGAAATTTTTTATATTGATGATCATGAATATTAAATTATACTTTTTATACTTTTGAAATATATATCTTAAACTCGATTTCTGATGGAGTTTAAGTTATATGTACATTGTTAGTACATATCCTGTAGAAGATCCGATTGTATAAAACATTTTCTACCATTATGACATATAAGTATAAACTATAATAATAATAATGACATATTCGATATTTTCTTACAAGTGAGGTATAAAAGATAGGAGATACATAAAACTGTTTTTAATAGATCCTAGCTCGATTTAAAAGATGTATAGTTTTCTGATTAAATTCACTAGAAATTCAAATCTAATAACGATTACATTTATATATTATTATTTTTCTTGTTTTATTTTTGCAGAAAAGTAATGAATTGTGTCTTCATGAGAAGGTTATTGCTGAACACTTAAGGGATTTGCTATATATATAGCTCTGGAAGAATTATGTTTTCATATTTATTAAGTCATCATTTGTTTTTTTTTTATATATATAAGTGCCTTGATTTCCTTTTTTTCTGCTAATTAATTAATTAGCAGTCATGTTCAATCAGAGGCATTTTCTTCAAATTATTACTGCTTAGTAATTTAAATATTCTACTGTTCTTTCCCATTATATATTTCTCAGTTGTTTGTGAATCCTAAACTAGTTCTATTGTAAGATGTTATTATAAACTCTTTTGTACAATTAAGTGATCATTTATTTGAATCCAAACCCTACTGTACGTATATTACGTTGTTTATGCTCCTTTAATTTTATATGCTCGCCATCTCAATTTATCTGATGTACTTTGACTAAACACAAAATGAGTATTTGTGTGATTATATTTAAATTATCTCATGAAAATGAAAATTTAAAGTTAAATCATTTTTACATATAAAATCAAAAGTATCATTCTCGCCGTCTCAATTTATCTGATGCACTTTGACTAAACACAAAGTGAATATTTGTATGATTATATTTAAATTATCTCATGAAAACAAAAGTTTGAAGCTAAATTATTTCTATATATAAAATAAAAAGTATCATTCTCCTTTTTTAACAGACTAAATAAAAGTGTAATACAGATACGTTTAGAAACATTCTCATCTGCAAATGGTCTTAGTTCTCAGATAAAAAATTAATGGAAAAAATCTGTAGAATAGCAAATAATTAACATATATTAGCTAGTATAGCTACGTAAAGAAAATTACAAATCACGGCTACAGTTTCTTCAATTTTTGTTATTCGTCTGATTTATATAATTCGTCATACATCGAGAAGTTGCATAATTCGTTTTCTATTAATTCATAATCTTGTATATGCTAAAGCCCAAACTATTTGTATACAATTTATGAAAAATTCATAATAAATTATCGTGTTTTTATGTTGGCAAATAAAATATATAAATAAAGTATTAAAATATTCTTAAATATATAAATACAAAATTTGTGTATATATACTTACCCTATTTGCATGCATAAACATACAAACGGTACACCATCCATAGCAAACAAAACTATAGCTATAGGAGCCTTATTGTATTTGTTATATTTGCTATTTCTAAAGTTTTCTCAAATTTTGTAGGGAGGCCTTCATCGTTAATGTTGAATTGTTGATGTTTTTATTGTTACAACATTACTACTGAACTCATATTTATCCCTGCCACTAAGCTTTTAAATTATTATGAATGTCTAAAAAAGATTTATTGGATATGCCAATAAGTTAATTAGTTGAAAAGATTGAGAAATAACATATATAAAAGTTATGCGATTAAATTTGAAGACAAATAAAATTGGAAAAATTATATGGATGGGTGTCTTTTAATAAATAATTACGAATTTTAGCTATACTTTTTATTTAATATCATTTATAACAATGCTATGTTAAATCTGTAATATGTATTAAAAGTGAATTAAGTATGCAATATTTATGTATTATAACTATTTTTAAAAGTATATTATGCTTTTTTGGTAAGAAGTTCACACATTGTATTGTAAAATGTATTAAAATGTATTATCCATCAATTAAACTTGTATTATATGTGAATAATAAATTGTTCTTTGTAATATGAATTAAAAATGATCAAGTGAATAAAAAATATTATTGCTAGAAATGATAAATATTTTTTATTTCTAGTATATTTATGTAAATTTCCCAAAAATAATTATACTATCACTATATGAGGAGAGTATTTTCGGGTTAATTAGCTTTAACCCAATAACTTATATTAGAATAAATAGTTTGAATAATCATATGAGATTATTGAGTGTTTCGATAGAATTTATCTCAAAGCTATATATACTTAATGACGTTGAATCATATTTGAGATAAAATGAACAAATTCTAACCCCAAAATCCTATATAGGTCAATTAGTGATATAATTATAGGTTTGATTTTTGTGTTTCATAAATATTACTAATTCATTTGTGATGGATTTGTTGATTGAAAGGTGCATATTATTTCTCAATTTCATTATATTTGTGCGAATATCAAATATTATGACAGGTGAAAACTATTCACTTATCTACAAAAATAATATAAATTTTAGATTAAGATGATTTTAATCAATAGGTTGATTATTATCAAAAGCTTTATCAAGAAATTACTACTTGGGGTTGTAAATCCTAACCAATGGAGACAATTAAACTCGTCCAACTCTTACCAAATTTTAATTTTTTTTGTCTACTTTCTTTTATTTTATTTAATTACTAAATAAAAGTTAATAATCAATACTTCATTCTCTATATATTCAACAAATATATAACACATCAACAAAATAAGTTTTTTTTTTTTTAAAAAAATAGTTTAATAAAATTTCTTATGCATTAGTTTGAGATATATAATAATCAATATCTAATATATTAAAATGAATTGAATTTGAACAAATTAAAATTAACCAAATTAATAAATATGAGGGTCATTAACCCATCTAAACTTTGACACCTTAGTGGAGTCCTGTCTTCTCAAGGTGGTAATTAGGGGTGTCAAATGGGCTGATTAGATTGAAATTAGAGAAATTAAAATAAGTTGAAATAGAAATTAGGTTGGATCTTGATCCGTCTAAGTTCAGATTGAGCTCAAATGAGTTGAGTTCAAATGGACTAAAAAAATGTATTGAGTTTATAGCCGTCCAATTTGATCGGATTAATATGAATAATTTTAAAATAGTGATATTTAACTTTTACAATCACAATACGAATATCAGCTCAACTTTTTTTTTTTTATATAAAAAAGGTAACAAATAAATAGATAAATCAACATTTAGGAAGATCATATTTCCGTGAGCTAATTTTGTCACCCTTAATAAATATACTTTCACCCAAAATCAAGCATATGGACTGTTGAAGCTGAAAAAAGTTATAGTTCAATGTCCTAATAGCCTTAAATATTAGTTTAGGGACTACATTAAACTTTAAAAAGAGTTTTGGGACTTAAGTGACCATCTTTCTCGTCCAAAATATATTTCTTCTTCTTCAAGGCTCAAGCACAAGAAAAGTATCAGTGGAGGAACAAGCTATTTCTGCAAATCCTCTTTGCTGCTGAAACTTTGCATCTTCATCTTCAACCTCTCGATCGTATGTAAAATTTGATCTCTTATGCAATCGTAGATATAAATTGTCACAATGTTTTTTATTTTTCGCTTTAATTTACTTAGGTTTTATGCTTTTTTCCTTACTATAGAAATCATTCCTGTGTTATTTGATCCTTTTTTGGTTACTTTTTTGATGTATTGAATAAAGTAGATTGTGCACATTTTCTGATTAAATACGTGAATATTTCAATTTTTTGTTATACGAATCAGATATGAGAGAGATTAATCCGGGAGCAGCATACTCCGTTAGATCCCTGCAGCATTGTTAAAATTTAGAGATGATTATTAGTTTTAATGAAGTAGAAAAAAACTGAAATATTTATTGGTGTTCAGTGAAGTTCTGGATATCGATTTTCGGTCTATTTACCGTTTGGTGAATTAGTTAATCATGGTTTAAAATAATAAATTTGCAGTTTCAGTAATGATGTTAGTTAAGCTAGTGATTCTACTGTCTGACCTATACTGTTTTTGCTCGGAATGTTATCATTTTACAGGTTTTCAACTGAAAATTAGTCCTTAAGGCAATGGGTGATAGTCAGTATTCTTTCTCACTTACAACTTTCAGGTATAGGTTTATGAGATAGAACTTGTATGTATTGGATCAATTATATAGTTTCTACTCAATTTTGATGTCTGATATTGTAATATGCTGTGGCATAGTCCATCTGGAAAGCTGGTTCAGATTGAGCATGCATTGACTGCTGTTGGATCTGGCCAAACATCATTGGGAATTAAAGGTAACTCAAGGTCTAATTTAAATGCAAAGTTATTGATATGGCAATAGCGTTAACATATGTCTGCGATTGTGTTCTATTCAGCATGTTCACTTGCTTTGTATTATAAAAAAGGTTACATAGAGAATGCCGAACAAGTTAACTCTGAAATATTTGAAACCAAATCTTGTAACATCGTTTTACTTCTAGTTGTTGATTTAAATGCTTATGGCTCTGTAACATAGATAACTTGCATCCCCATACTGGGATTTTTAATTTAGTGAAGACTGAAGAATGTAGTTGTGACTTTATAAGCCAATAATACTATAATAAGATACACATGTCCTTCAGGTATTGTGGTGTGATTCTACTTTTCATTTAAGAGTTCCTCCTGGAGAAGTTTCAAGCTTTTGTTTTCCTAGCTCGATTAATAGTTGTGAAGTTCTTGTAGTGATTTTATATATCCAACTGTTTGATTGCAGCTTCTAATGGTGTTGTAATTGCTACCGAGAAGAAATTACCATCTATCTTAGTTGATGAAGCATCTGTAAGTATATTCCGTAAAGTTTATCCTCTGTTGTCTATTTATGATAATGAATGTTCCTTGTATATTATAGTTGCCAGACTGACTGTTGACAGCTAATCAAATATAGTGGTGCTGTTATTTTTCACTCTAAGGTTGATTCTAGTGCTTTATTTTTACACTCTTAACTTTTTGTTGATAAAAATTTCCAATGACTCTGTTGGTGTGAGTAGTAGTTTGCAGTTTAGTAATAAGTTAGGCATAAGCGAAGATATCTTCTGTTTAGTTCCATCTATGAGTACCTGGTCTGATATCCAATTGAGCTTCATCAAGATTGAAACAAATGATGATTTTTTATTAAGTTAAGATAATTAGTCTGTTTGAATTTGCGTATGCATTGAAAATATATATATTTTTAGTAATGTTTACTTTACTGCTCTGTAGAGTTATATTCTAAATTATATTCACAAAAGCAGTTAGCCAAGCCAGTCACCAGGTTACAACATACCAACAAGTGCATTCATGTTTGTAGTCTTTGGTGTTAATTCGTATATTCTGTGGTGCGGTGATATTTATTTCTACCTATCACGTCTTGGGACTGCATGGGCATTCCAAGTGTCTTTTTGTTTTTGCTTTACATTCCTTAACCTTTTCCATGTTGCGTCTTCCTTGTAGTTTACCCTTCTATACCTGATTCTTTGAAATGCATAACAGGTGCAGAAAATTCAGACTTTGACATCAAATATTGGAGTTGTGTACAGGTACAATCTGTTATATGATAGAGCACAAAAAATTTCCTATGCCCATGGTGCTTTGTCCATAGTTGAATTGACAAATCGATTGGCGATTTGCCTTGCTTAGCTAGTTGCTATTCATTAGAACTTGTAACTAACAACTTGTTATACGTGGAAGGCTGGCTGGTACCTATGAAAGCTGATGGTCATTCTCTTGCTCTTGGTTCTACTTCTGTTCTAAATTATCTTACAATGTCAGTAAAGCATCAATATATGCCTTGCAAATGGTCTTAGTTCTCTGATATATCCTTCCACGGGGTGTTTTTATATGTTCTTGTGGTTATTGCATTACCTCTGGTGATCTCTCTAATACCAAAATTTACTCCTTGCAGTGGCATGGGTCCTGATTCTCGAGTTTTGGTTAGGAAAAGTAGGAAGTCAGCTGAGCAATATTACCGACTCTATAAAGTATGAATTAGCTTTTATCAAATCTCAATTCTATGATTCAAATGCAGTATTTCCTTAATGATTCAAGTGTAATGTTACCACTCTGCCGGGTGATATTTGTACAGTTGATATAACTGTCCTACTATTTTGCAATTTAAGATGCTTCTTCTTTGTATTGATGCTAACATATAAAGTCGCTGTCTAATCTTGCTCTTGCTATACGGAGGCAGAGGTTTTCTATTGGAGCTCCCTTTTATTCTAACCTGTATTGTTTGTTTCACTCTAGTGCTTTAATGTGATGTTGCTTTAGCATACTTTGTTCCTTCTATATTTGCCTGATTTATCTATGTGGTGCATAGGAACCAATCCCTGTCACTCAACTGGTGAGGGAAACTGCTGCAGTCATGCAGGAATTCACCCAATCAGGGTAAGCACTCTTTTATTCCATACTTCCACTTCACTTGGAGGATCCTATAATATGTGCTGAAATATTTTAAATATCGAGAAACATGGTCAATAAGCATTCGTATTATCAATCCCAACTTGTTTGGACCTGAGGTCTAGTTTTTGTTGTTGGATACCATTAGTTATCACTGACAAAACAATTCTATTTGTTACTCATTATTCATTAACAATATTTTAAGATTAATAACATTCCTCTCTTTGCATTGTTATTTCTTACCTAGGGTTAGTAGGTGGATTTTTGAGTTTGGTTTAATTTCTAAAGGAATCGTTGTTGGATTACTGGGGCTGCACAAGCCTCCTTTATATAGGACGGAAGCAATGTGTACTACAATTGTTTTAGTCATTTCTAAATTTTAGCTACTCTCCGGAAGCATTTCTGGAAGAGGACTTGGCCTCTAAACTTTTTGGATCTCTTGGATGGGCTCTCTTTTCATGTTAGAATATGAATTAATTGTTCTGTTGACGAAGATCAACACTTTAGATTCATCAGACTATCAACTGTAGTGCAGGCAAAGCCATATCTTTCTTGAAACTAATCCAGATGCTCATCTGTATCTATTGTGATTTTCTTTTGGATGTTCAAGAAAGAGGTCATTTTTAGTCTTCTTGGGCAATCCCTTACTTTTGTTTTTCTGTTTTCTCCGGTACAGTGGTGTAAGACCATTTGGTGTTTCACTCTTGGTTGCGGGTTTTGATGACAAGGGTCCACAACTATATCAGGTATGTTGTCTATCAGTGCTGGTGATCTCTCTGATCACTTTCTGTTATTGAGGTGTCTAATTTGGTGATCTATACTTCATGAGGTGAATTTACATAATTTGTATTGATGTTCTTCATGTTTTTTACTTGTGGTTGTGGGAGCTTTTATTCTTTGTAAATTTTGTTTAATGAGCTGCAGCCTGCAGGTTCCTTTGTTGCTTGAACTCTTTTCATGTTCAACTGTTTTTTTCTCATTTAGGTGGATCCATCTGGTTCGTACTTCTCTTGGAAGGCTTCGGCAATGGGAAAGAATGTCTCTAATGCGAAGACATTTCTTGAGAAGAGGTGAATCCTTATTCATTTTTAAAATGTTGATAGTTTATTCATAAAAATATTTAACCTCCTTTTTCTTATTTTTAAATGCTATATTTTTACATTTACTGGTCCACAATCGGAGTTATTGTCTGATTTTGTGTAACAATTACCAGTTTTAGAAAGCTCATCTTGACCAGCTACCACATGAGTTTGTAGCCCTAATAGTTTTGGTTAAACAAGAACAATAATCTCTCCTCACTAACCCACAGCTGTCGAATTCTTCATCCATCATTGATGGACTGTCTTGATCTTTTACTGTGCACCATCTTTATATCAACCTGCTACTGCTTCTTGCACTTCCTCTACTTTTACCAAAAGTTGCAAAAAGTAGTTGGAACAGCTTTTATGCAAGGGAGACATTCTTCACTTTGTGAGTGTGTCAATGATTTGCATCTGTTCTATTCTATTACTCTGGATGTGCTAAGGGTTATTATGCGAACCGAGTTGTAATTTATAAGCCTCATGGCATCAGAAGATGTGAGGGGGTGAAAAGGGAGGAAATCTATAAAGGTATGGGTTTTATTGCATTTCTACAAATGTGCTAGGAAGAGAATTGTCGGTAATGAACAATTGATTTGCTTGAAACAAGTAGCCAGCAGAGGGCTTCTGCCCATACTGCTTTGTGACATCAGTTGGTGCTGGCGATTGGAGTTGTAGGTCAAACTTTGACATACCTCTGAAGGATGTTAACCATTTTTCTGTCCCACAATGTCAAATGTTGTCTGCATGTTGGAACATTGTCTCATTGGCCAACTACCAAGCCTATTAATTTGGGGTGCTTTTCAACCCGTTTGATTACTGGTGAAGTATTATTAATGTAAAACATAACGTTCCTGTTCCACTCAGATACACGGAGGAAATGGAGCTCGATGATGCTGTACACACTGCTATCCTGACATTGAAGGAGGGGTAAGATTAATTTATTCCTCTATGCAGGAGCTGTCGATTCTATATGAAAATATCCCCTTTGATGGGACGTGTGGTTTCTCGACCCTCTAGATGATTTTGGTGTCCTCTATATTCACATAATGTTTGTTGGCACCACACACACAAAAAAAGGATTTAAATCTTGTTCTTCATGTTAAATATTTAGTATCAGAAATATCACGCACTTGAGCTTGTCCAGAATTGCGAGACCATTCCTATTGCTTGCTTGTTGTGCTGTAATGGTTCTCAATGCAAAGTTTCTTTATCGACGTTCTGCCCCCCTCCCCTCTCCCTGAACAATAATAGTAAAAGAATCCTCTAAAATAACTCCTATTTGGTGTGTTAATTAATCCAGATTTGAAGGACAGATCTCCAGCAAAAACATTGAGATTGGAATTATTGGAACAGACAAAGTATTCAGGCAAGTGTCTTCTTGTCTTTAAAGTTTTTAACATGAGTTCACTCTGTTAGCCGGTTACTAAAACAGTCGTTCATCTGCTTGCAGAATTCTCACTCCAACTGAAATAGATGATTACCTACAGGAAGTAGAATAGATTTTCCTTTCAGCCAAAAAGGAATTGGAAGTAGTTGTTGGACTGGAAGCGCGGCTAGGGGCATAGCACAAGCTCAACTATTGGAGGTTCTTGCTGGTTTGGGTATAATTTCATGTTTAATCAAAAACTAAACTTGGTTGTATGTATTTTGGTCATGCATGCTATGGTGTTATTTATGCTCTGATCTGAAAAGCTCTTAATATGGGCTTTTCTCAGTTTCTTAAATTCACATATTGTTCAAGTATTACCTTAAACACATCAAAAAGAGAAAAATTACATTCATGAACTGCATGTTTAGTTTGTTTTGACAATTACCAGCCTAATAGTATCTAGGGATAATACATATATTGGACCCTAAACTTAGCTTCAAATTTTAGCTTTGACATCCTACTTTCATAATGCACAAACAGACACTTTAAATATCCAATTTTTAAATAAATAAACATATGAGTCCTACATGGAACAATACACGTAAGACACATGTAGGACATGTGTGTCTATTTGTTCAACTTTATACAAGTTTGAGTGTCTATTTGTGCACATCCAAAGTTGAAGGGTATAAATGTAATTTGAAACCAAATTATAGGGCATATTTATATATTATGTCTAGTATCTATATCTTCAAATTTTACTTTAATTTATACCATTTACTTGAATACATAGTGAAATTTTACTTTAAGCAAAGATTCATTAGTGTTTACTGAAATTTATACCGTGTGATTTTTAGTCTAGACTAGGTCTTTTTAAAAATTGATTCTTATCCTTGCAGAAATTAGCCAACTTTACCAATTTGGGATGTATAAAAGAATTGAACCAATTTGGGATATTTATTAAGAAATAAAATAAAATATGAAAGCAAATCGTAACAAATTACAACAATGTCGTTAGATCCTATTCTCAAGCTTATCACGTCTACATATAGGATTTTCCTTAGCCAAAGTGACACGACCAGAAGACTTGTAATCGAAATTGCATGCATGTTCTTCAGGATACTTATGAACACTACAAAACATTCCTTTACATCGACAACTAAACCCTATTAATCCTACTTTCTTATTGCAAGTCAAGCATCTTTGCTTAATCTTCATCGTAGATTCAGTTGTACCTTTAGAATCATCTTGACAAGTAAGAGATGATATCTTCTTCGATAAAACCGCGACATTCTTGGTTTCTTCTTCTTTCAGAAAAGCTTTGTAGCATTGAGAACAAAGATTGTTATTGCTTGAAGTTCCATAAAAACCACAACCCTTTGCACATAGAATTGGATTTTCTACCTTGCCACAAGAAGTCATCTTCCTTTAATTAGCACTTTCTTGTACAAATATTTCTTTTTTAGAAGAGCAAATTATATAGCAGTAATGGTGATTTTGTTTTAGTTGATGAGTGATGTGCATGGTTTTGATGGCAATATATAGAGAGGACAAATTAAGATACTATTTTTTCCTAATAGAAATCAAATTAGGAAATAGCGGCTCTTTTTTTTTTCCTATTCCGTTTTGGTTTGGGAACATAAATTTCCTTTTCCAACAACGATATTTAATATTCCTTCCGGAACATTTTATTTGTCATCCTTACTAAAAAATAAATAGTTAATGTATAATATTTTTATTTTTAAAAAAATTAAGATATCATTAATTATTTGTTTTCAGTTTAACCCTTAATCATATATAAATATAGAAAGATATTAATAAGCGTGTAAAAGAAAAAAAAGAAAAAAATAATATATTAGCAAGTATATTAACGTAGTTCGTTTCTCTATTAATCACTAAATACAAGAACTCGTGCCATCACAAGCCATACATGAGCTTGTGTCTGTCATCATGCCCAATATATGTTTACCATTAGAATTTGGAGAATCATCCAAATTGTTATATCATTTAAAATGTTTTAGGCTGTTAATGTGATTTATATCACTTTTTAGTTTTTATGTAATTTTCGAATAATGTATATTGCTCCCTTTGATCTAATTTAGGTGGCATAGATAAAATTTCAAGAGTCAAATGGATTTTTTTAATATGTCTTAGTAGATATTTTATGTTTTTAATTATTGTGATTGCATGATATTTTTATATTTTATTTTCAAATTATAAATGTTATTTATTTTATCTCATTTTATCTGACACCGATAAAATTTGAAAGTAAATTCTTTTTATATGTTTTTTTAAATTATTAATTATGTGTAATTTATAATATTATTACGTAATCTTCACATATATAATATACTAACAAATAATAGTTAAAACAAATTAAAATAGGGAAAATTTTGCATAATGACAAATTACTAATTGAAAATAAATAATATAGCTATTGTTTCATTTATTTCTTGAGTAGCTACAATTTCATATATATATATTATATATATAATATATATATTATATATATATATATATATATATATATATATATAATATATATATATCTTGTTGATTTAGTTATTGATTTAACATATTTGCAAATAAAAAATGGATAAATCAAGCCAATATATATAATCAAATTGAACCAACGATGCAGACACCTATAGGAGCATCAACGAAGAACAGACCCTAATTAGTAACTGCTAACTATGATTACAATAAAGTTTTAAATTTTTCACTAAACAAGCAGCTCTCGTAGCTCAGTTGGTTAGAGCACCCGTTTAGTAAGCGGGAGGTCTTGAGTTCGACTCTCAACGAGAGCAAAATACCTTTTTGTTTGTTTTACATAAAAAACTTTTATGTTATTATCACATACTTTTTCATTTCCGAATACAACTCCTAACTAAACAACAAATAAAATAGCACAGTCTACCTTGTTTATGATAGGTCATTGGCTCGAGATATAACTCCCGACTAGCTAACAAAAAAATAACACACTCTACCTTGTTTATGATAGATCATTAACTCGAGATACAACTCTTGACTAACCAATAAATAAGAGGTCATAACACCACACTCTACCTTGTTTATGATAGGTCATTGACTCGAGATACAACTCTTGACTAACCAATAAATAAAAGGCCATAACACACACTCTACCTTGTTTATGATAAACGCCCTTGACTCAAGATACAACTCCTGACCAGCCAATAAATAAAATAACACATTCTACCTCGTTTATGATAGATCGTTGGCTTTTGATACAACTTCTGACTAGCCAACACATAAAATAACACACACTCTACCTTGTTTATGATAAACGCCCTTGACTCAAGATACAACTCCTGACCAGCCAACAAATAAAATAACACATTCTACCTCGTTTATGATAGATCATTGGCTTTTGATACAACTTCTGACTAGCCAACACATAAAATAACACACACTCTACCTTGTTTATGATATACGCCCTTGACTCAAGATACAACTACTAAGTAGCCAACAAAAAAAAATAAAAACCAAAGCAACTTTGATTAGAGGTCGCTCTCCTAGGTCAGTGACAAAATGCATTATTGCCATATCATATAGCGACATAGATAGTGACCAAGCCTAAGCAAAGTTGTTGGTGAGAAGTGAAATCTCATGTTGATGGGTCACTTACAACCAGTGTTTTCAAAGACGTTTTAGGGGCGGCAAGTACCTCAAGTGTTTTCAAAGTTGAATGTTTTTTGTAGCTTTCTCATTACAACACATATTCAGTGTAATTTCACAAGTTAAAATCTCTGTATGTTCAGGATTATGAAAGTATTCATATTTTTTGCTGACCAAAAAGAACACAAACTATGGTCACAATCCAATGTACTAAAGTTTAAACCTTCATGCATCCACTTAGTGCATATATAGTCATCATCAACAGCTTGAAGCTTCGAATAATATATAACTAGGAGCACAGTAAAGAAAGTCTGAACTCTCAAGCCACCATTTTCACCTAGCTGGAGTGAAAAAAACATGTTATCTAGAGAAAGATAAGTTACAAAATTCTCCAGATTTTAAGCAGCTAGATACAAGTTCTTGAGCAACGACCATGCGTGGAACTACTCTAATGCATCTTCAAAGTAGCAGACTGGTATTCATATGAAGACACCAATCAAAATATATATGTATGTATATGGCTTGCTTAAAGATCCCCGCATTAGATTGTAGAGCATGCCACCAAACCTCCATCTACAAGCAATTATCTGGATCATCAAGAACACAGAGTAATTAGCTGACCACCACTCAAAAGAAAAGAGAAAAAGGCAGCAGAAATGGAAAAAACAGAGTTTCTTATGCACACCGATTAACTTCATAGGTAATGTTCTATAGCTCATTCAGAAGTGCCCATCTGCAGTTTTAACGTATCAGCTAGTTTAACACGGACATGATTCGGAAAGATAGCCACAATTCAATTCATAGTGAGTGAGTTTACATGAGCAACTTCTATAAGATATCGCAGAAAATGAATTGCTCTGCATCAACTCTCTCACTTAGACATGATTAACATTTATTCAGCAAAACCAATCAAGTTTATAACCACGAGAGAAGCCCCAGTCCACATCCCCTTCCAATCATTGTCAACTTCACTCCATTGTTTCTAGCACAATGAAAGATTGAACTGAGGCCACTAGCTCCTAGAAATCCTTAATTCCCTGCGCCTTAAGATATATTCAGGTTCCGATTAGCTATGAAAAAGATATCCACAAATTGCATGTCCAAGGGAGAGTTATGATAATGGAGAAACAAGATTTGAGGTAAACTGACTCAACGAGTCAAAATTTCCCCTCCCCTTGGGAACTCTGAACAACGAAGATCAAAGTAAATTCAAGGAACCTCAGAAAACCAGATACAATGAATTAACAGCTGCTAGAAAGATTATACTATCAATACCCAATAATTCACAAATCTAACAAAGACGGTATCTAACTATGCACAGTTAATACCAATCAATAATGCCTCAATCCCAAACTAGATTGGAAGTTAAACCCTCCTTCAACATTCAAAGACACACACATGGATACATACTGTGTTGCTCGAATACTCCAAGAATGCAGTACTTTTGGAGGATCTCGGCATTTTTGGGTTGTTACAGCGACACAGGATACATGCACAGGCACTTATATGAATCTAAATCACATTGAATGAAGAAAAAACACAAAAAAAGAGTCGCTCACCATCTTCTAAGCTGTGTTTTAGAGCGTTTAAGCTTTTCAAGGTGCACTTGTGACTCCATAATCAGCTTCATTCTCTGTATCTCTAAGTCCTTTGCAAATTGCATTCTTTGCTTCTCCAACTCAATCATCTGCCTCTGTTTTGCCATTTCTACTCTTTCATATATCTCCGAAAATTTTCCTATTGACTCAGCTAGCATCTTATAACCCTCTACCAACCCCCCACTCTTCTTTCTCTTGATTCTACAAGTAGCAATGGCCATAGCTGATGCTGCCACACTCGACGTCTCCGATTCCTCTTTCTCTTCGTCTGAATCATCAGAGGCAGCCGCTGCTGCTGCTGCCATGGCCGAGAAATTTCTTCGGGACACCTTGTAGTCTATGGCTGCAGCTGGGCGCTTCGATCGGGGACCAACTGGAATGCCCAACAGTGGCGGAGGAGGCACTGGTGGCGTTCTCCATTGAAAAGGTAGCATTTCCGGCGGTGGCGATCTCCATTGAAGAGGTGACATTTCCGGCGGTGGCGCTCTCCATTGTGGAGGTGACGTTGCCTGCGTAGGCGGCATTCTCCGTTGAGGAGGTAACGTTGTCGCCGGCGGTGGTGGAGAAGCTTTCGCGGTGACTCCAATGAGAACGTTGAGGCTGCTGAAGAAAGGCCAAGCGGAGATATAACGACCGGGGGATTGAGATACTTTAGCCCTCTCAATCTTATACTTCTTCTTCAAGGTGTCAATACGGTTTTTGCACTGTATATCCGTACGATACTGCTTTTTGATATGGCCGTGCTGTGCGTTGACAGCACCGGCGACTTCCTCCCAGTGCTGATGCCTGAGATTTCCCCGGTTGAGCTCCAAATACCTGGAACCCCATGCCTCTATCAACGTATGAGTCGCTGCCTCTGACCAGCAATCTTCTCGAGCTGGAAAAACCGGCGTCCGAGCTGACATCGACGCTGGCGTCAGCATCGGAGGTGGAGGCAGTGCTAGTAGCTTGCTGTCTCTACCCGGCAGCGGAGACCGGGAATGCGACGGAGATGGAGAGTTGTGATTGGAGAAGGGAGGAGTTAAGTGATCGTCGTCGGACATGGTACCGGAATGTGAAACGACGGCAGCGTCGGCGGCGGAGGGATGAAAAATAGTGGAGGAATTAGGGTTAGAAGAAGTGATCAGTGAGGGGTTATCAGTATGGTTGTGTCGACGGAACATTGGGCGCCGACGAAGGTGGGGTGTAGTAGACTGTAGTGGTACGTAAGGGACTGTTTGGATTTTCAGATTTTGAGCTAATGGGCTTTGCTAGAACTCTCTTTTGGAGGGAAAGAGAAAATCAAAACAATTTTATACTTTTTTGTGGAAATAATAATTCAAATTCTATGAGTTTTAGATATCAAAAAATTCTACATAAAGAGGCTATCCTCCAAATAAGGCTTGTTTGGTGTGAATTCAAATTAATTGACTCTAATATAAATATCAAATATTGAATAGGAAATAATAAAAAGTTTAAATCTCACCGAAATAAAGAAGTGATTTTTCACTTAGCATCCAATTTATTTTACCCACATGATTTACGTTCATTTAATCATGTAGTACTTGATTAGTAGAAGTAGTAATCTGTTTTTTTACATTCATTTAATCATAATGGTTGATTAGTATTTAGTAGTAGTAGACTAGTAGTAATATGTTTTTGGATCAATGTTGTACAGATATCTAAGAATAATTTACTAATATCGTTTGATTTGAGGTGTAAAACTAAAACAATAGTGGTTTAAGTCTCGGCACGAATGATATTCCACTCTATTTCAATTTACGTGATACTGTTTGATTAGACATAAATTTAAAAGTTAAAAGGGACAGGCTTATGTTTGTTTGTCTACTTGGGGTTGGTACAGATTTACGTAAACAATTATATTGGATATTGACTTTGTATATTGTATCACCACAACAAGTGCACCCATATCGTATTCCAAAAATGAAGAATCTTGAAGCAAAAGTAAAGTTGTCTCTGTCACTTATTCGAATCGTAGAATCAATCACTAATATCTTGTCAAGGTAGGTTGCCTACTATACATCTCGTTTGGAAGAGGCTCTTCGCCGAACCATTTGTAAACACAAAAAGGTTCATGCATTGGGCAAAATTCAGAACAAACCATCATGAATTCACACACTACTTGTCATTTCAGATTACAAACTCACACAACTTAGCTCAAACTAAATTCAGACAAGTCCCCCACAGTTGGTAAAAAGCTGAAACGTAAATAATACTCCATAACTGTTGGATTACTAGTGCCAAATTTAAAATGGTTAGTTAGTTACCTAATATCATATACATGTCATTGACTAAATAGAGCAGCTCACTGGCCATTTCAGCAATCTTTTTCTTCATTAAGTGTAAATTCAACCGGCTCAAACGCCCACTCGGAAGGAGAGGAGGGTGGAGAATCCCTCTTCTTGGGAGAAGATGGATCCCATGAAGATTTCAACCAAGAGAACTCTGACATAGACAATTCTTCTGGCACGGGATAGCAGTGTGAGTTATCGATTCCTTTATCATTCTGTTGAACCAAAAAATTTAGTCGTATGAGAACACTACAACACTTTTAGATTTTTGTCTTCAAGACCATACTTATACGTATGAAAATGCAGAAGAATGAAGTACTAGACTCACCATTACCATTTCTGTTTTTGGTATGTCAATATGAGAGGCTGAATCTGCAGCAGGAAAAAATGTGCTATAAGGTTTTCTTCTGGTATCTTATTGGATTCAAAGCACGGTAAGTATAGAGCAAAAACTGTATAAAGGAAAATAGCGGTGACTATCATATTGCACCAATGCAATACTCATTTTCAGCATCGAAGAACTATGTCTTTTCCAAATAATGGAGTAATCACAATCCAAACAAAAGATAAGTTGAAGAAATAAAACGTATCCAAGTAATATCGATAACAAGTTGTAGCTAGAAAACTATATCAATGATTAAGGTTGTGTTACTAGTTGGGCCTGTCAGTAGATGAATCATTATGTTTACAGACTGAAAATCCAAATTAATCGAACACTATTGAAACAGAATTCACATCCGAAGTAAGAAGAAATTACCATAACCAGGCAGAACCAATTCCATGAAATGTTTTCGCGTGATTCCTGAACGTTGTGCCTCAACACATTTTTTGTGATCATGTTGAAATGTCTCCTCTGCTATGTTAAGCTCAGTTGGATCTTTAACCTCCTTCTGTGAACTCTTTTTCTTTGCTGCTTCTTCAGGAAGGGCAGTTGATTTGTTCGTGATGTCATTGAGGGCATTACGACTTTTAAGCCCTGTGATACCTTTTTTAAGAGCTTCAGGTTTACCACTCTTTGATTTTCCAGATATCCAACCCTCTACAAATAATTAATGAAAAATATCAGTAAGCTTAGCTGCAAGGTTTATCAAATCTTCCAGATAGACAAGTAAAATGATACCGTACTTTTGAAGTATATGTCCGAGTTTTCATCTTGAAAGATAAGAGGCCTCTGAATGAGATTCTTTGCCATGATTATCACACTCAATCAAATTATGCCTGCAGAAGTATATCACAATCAGAAAGCAGAAATATTCAGTAATCGACTTATTGAAACCAACATTTGCTTTCGAAGGGCTGCTAACTCGCAATATGGAAACAAAAAGTCCATTTTAAGGCCTTAACATCTTTGTCCTCTTCTTCCATAATATTAGTTCTCAAAATTTTGACTATGATACCCAAAGGAAAATAAAGTAGTACATCCAACAACTTAAAACCCGTTTTTCTTTTACAAAAATGGAGTACATGCTAGATTACACACACTTCGACTTATTTCACAATGTACTTGCTATCACCCACTGGCACAAATACATGATAACTCCATCCATCAAGGCTCGGACAGATTAAACCCAATACCTCACGACTCACTTGCACACATTTCGACTAATTTCACAAGGTACTTACTATCTCCTACAGGCACAAATACATGATAACTCCGTCCATCAAGGCTTGGACAGATTAAACCCAATACCTCATGACTCGCTTGCACACAGTTCCACTAATTTCACAAGGTACTTGCTATTTCCCACCGACACAAATACATGATAACCGTCCATCAAGGCTTGGACAGATTAAACCCAAGACCTCATGACTCACTTTCACACAGTTAGACTAATTTCACAAGGTGCTTACTATCTCCCACTGGCACAAATACAGGATAACTCCGTTCATTAAGGCTTGGATAGATTAAACCCGATACCTCATGACTCTCATACCAGTTAATTAAAAAAATTGAACTAGGATATATCAATCGGGAACACAACGTGGAAGAGAGCGATTATCACAAGGAAAACAAAGAAGAATTGCATATTTCATTTGTCCAAACTCCAAAGTAGAACATATTCAAGTAGAAATTAAAGTAAACCGATTCATAAATGGAAGCTAACAAACACTAGTAAATTACTGGAGAAGAAGAAATGCAGGGAACTTACAACTCGATTTCACCGGAAAAATAGTTTGCCGGCGCCCGGCGGATAGTGGTGTCGATTAGGACAAGGGCGGGAGATGAATACAATTCAAATTTGGAAAATGAACCCAACTTTTAACTGGAAGTTGAAGCCCAATTGAATATTTTGGGTTTCATTTCCTGATTTAGAATTGGGCCCAAAAATATAAATTTGAATAGGTTTGGAGAACCTTAAAGAAATACACAAATTTAGGAACTAATTATTTAGGTACATTCTAATTTATAATATTATGAATTGTACTAGATTTTGATGTGTTCAGATACATATATCTCAAGATACTTAAGGTCAAAATTAGATATAATTTATTTTGGATACATATTCACTATCTAAAAAACATATACAATTCCCATCTTGCTCGTCTCTCTCCCTATTTTAGTGTAGACATAATACATAAATATGACTCTTAATTTGGCGTTAGTTAGAAACTATGACTCTTAACTTTGAATGTGCACAAGCAGACACTTAAACTTGTATAAAATTGAACAAGCAGAACATGTGTCCTAAATGACATGATATATGTAGGACACAAATTTTTCATGTAGGGTGTCATGTAGGATGAACGTGTCAATTTGTTCGATTTTAAACAAGTTTAAGTGTCTACTTGTGCACATCTAAAGTTAAGCTTCATAGTTGTCAACTGACGTCATGCAATATGTCTTTAGTGTATCTTATAGCAAAAATATAAACATCAAGGTGTATTTTTCTCAATATGTAATAAAGTATAATATTGTATGCATATATGTCTAATAAGATAGTTTTCCGTTGGTAAAGCCAGTTAAGTCGGGTCATTTGCACTTCAACTCATATTTTGTGTTGGTCATAAATTCTTACCCTTTAAAGTAAATATTTTATGGGGTATAATTTTATATTTTCGAAAAAGGGCCTAAAATATCCTCAAAGTATTGAAAATGGTACAAAATTACCCTCCATCCACTTATTGGCTCCAAAATACCCTTCTCACCCACCTATTGGGTCCAAAATACCCTTGTCATCCACCTTTTGATTCAAAATTGATCACTTATTTAACGGTTTTATATTTAAACTATTTAAATATTTTTAAAAATACGTGGTGCTCAACTATTTGTTATAATTTAACTTATTAGTATAATTTATAAATCAATCTATTACCTACCCATTACTAATTAAATTTCTCTTAATAAACCCATCACATTATCAATGCAAGCTACTGCCAACTGAGTGTTTTAAAAAATCATAGAAGTAAATTATCATACATTCAAGTGGCTAAATAAAAATCACCGATAAACTTAAAAGTCTGACTATGTTCATCTTAATTATTCTTATGTCTCAATTATATGATGTTACTTCATAGGTAAAAAAAATTCAAAATAATATATTTAAGGTTTTAAAACAAATCATAAATATTTATAAAAATTATATTTTAAAAAAGTGCATGAATTAATTTGGGATGTATTACTTCTTTACCTTTAATCATAAATTTTTAATTCAATCTTGAAAGAGAATCTTATTGAAAGTCTCATCCTAAATAAGCGGCTCAACCTAAATTTAATTGGAGCATAAATTCGGACTCGAATAATTTTGAATGTCATTTTCAAGAATCTATAATTTCATCGTGTTTTAGTAGTGTTCATGACGATTTTGATATTAAAATTGGATTATTAATTGAGTGAGGTTTAGTTAGTAATGAATGGATAGTGAGTTGGTTTATAAATTATATTAATAAATTAAAATTATAATCAATAGATGAACGCCAAGTATTTTAAAAAATATTTAAAGAGTTTAATTTTAAAACAATTAAAAAAATCGTCAATTTTAAATCCAAAGGCGGATGACAAAGGTATTTTGGAGCCAATATGTGGATGAAAAGGGCATTTTGGAGCCAATACGTGGATGGAGGGTAATTTTATACCATTTTCAATACTTAAAAGATATTTTAGGTCCTTTTCCGTTATATTTTTACATCGTAATATTTTAAAATTTTACGCTCATTAAATATAAGTATGATTTATATAGATAAAATTAAAATTATAAGTATTTATTTAAAAAACAAGAGAACAATATTCAAATGGAAAAAGACAAAGCTAGTACTTCTTTTTTCTCACTTTGGATTATGAAAGGGACAAAGGTAGTACATGATATGACTTGATTAGAAGGGAAACTGGAAGATGTAATGGATCGTTTGATTAGTAGATAATGATAATTATTTTTTATTATTAAAAATATCTATAAAATTATTTCGTTTTGCTTCAATAATAAAAATTGTTTTCTTCTATAAAATTCTATAAATATAATAACAATAGACTAAATTATTTGTATTAACTTAATTTTTTTTTATTAATTATCTTAATTTATGACATATTATATCTATCTTTATCATAAAAACCAAACGAATAGTAAAGGGAAAAAAATGAGGAGACGTGGATAAGATGTACTTCTTTGTTACTCTAGTTCTATAGTGACCCTTTAATTTGTGGCTATAAAATTAACAAATGGATCTCACAAGAAATATTGTAGAAATAGTGAATACTATATATATTTAGATAAATACGAAAATTTCAGCTCATTTCATGTATGATCATTGAAATTTTTTATTTTTAATTGTACCAAAATTTGTTAAATTGTTAAGGTACTTTAATTTAAACTAATTGTAATAGCCAAAATTCATTAATTTTTTGATATGAACATTTAAAATGCTCACTTTTAAAAGTTTAAACTTTGCTTATAATAATTAATTTAAGAGAATATTTTAAGCCTATATTTTCTTTTAATAAATCATCATCATCTCAAAAGAATTCTATTATTAAAAAAACATTCTTAAACCTCAAAATTTAGATTTTCTGTTAAGAAAAAAATGTTAGGTTGTGAAGCCTGATTAATATATATAATTGTTTATGCGGTTTAATTACTCTGATTTATTAATATATATACTCCACCCGCCGTGGAAATTTATTCACGGGGTGTTACCACGAAATATTGGTTTCTCTCTTTCTCTTTCTCTAGATCTCTCATCTCTTTCTCTTGAAAGTTCTTGTGTTCTTAATTTATCAAGTGTGTGTATGAATTCGATTATAACAAAAAGAATCACGTCAATTGAAGTCGTAAATTTTATTTAACTCTATTTAAAGGACTATTTTACTATTCATAAAATAGTTAAAATTACTTTTAATATATATATTTATTATAGATGTGAAATCTTCTTCAATCAATGTGTGTTTTTATTTCTTTAAATTTTGAATCTCTTTAACAAAATTTTTGACTCCGCAGCTGTTAACACCACTCAAATAGGATCATTGAAAGTGGCTAAGGACACGTGGAATCCATATAGGTGTACAATACAGTACGTCCAATTACACAGCTGGTTATATATATACCACATATCCTAAAATGCCAAATTTAATTTGTAAAAATAATTTTAATATATTTTGACCTTTATTCCCAATTAAAACCCACGGTTTTTATGAGGACACACCATAAACAGTAAATTTATTTAAAAAAAAAAGTTATTCACATTAATGTTCCATCAAATTAATATATGTAATGTAGTAGTATTTTTAAATTAATTTAATATATTAAATAAAAAATTTATATATTTAAAAATTATATGAAAAGTATTATAAATTTTATTTTTTAATATCATTATGGCGAAAAAGTACATTATTATTAGTCAATATTATTATCGTTTGAGTTAAAAAAAATTATAACAATTAAAAATAAACAAAAATAATAATTAACTCAGATTTTATTATTAATTAATTTTAAATGTTTATAAATTAAAATAACTTTTAAACACGAACACTCGATGCGATTAGTATATATATATATATATATTATTATTATATATATATAGATATATATATATATATATATATATATATATATATTATATATGGTGTTATCAAAGACAATATGACAATTCTATTTGAGGACCCCAAATATACCAAAAAAAATCTGATCCAAATAGAATTTCACACTTTAAGATAAGATAGTGTTATATAAATAGACTTTATTTCCTGTTTTAGATCCTGCTTATATTTTATCCCAAAATGCCACGATAATTTTCTAATAATTTTAGATGTACATTATTATTACACATCTTTTTTAAAAAATAAAAAATTTATGTGTTTGTTACTAATGTTTGAAAACAAAAATCATTTAGCATATTTTATGAAGTCATTTGCTGATAGTATAAGAATATTTTTGAATCAAAATATTGATTATATATCAAATTATAAACGAAGAATTTTTTGTTCATTTCACATAATTTAAAGACATTTTTAATAAAAAGAGAATTCATTTTATGAATTAAAGACACGGAATAATAAATGGAGCTTTATATGAAACAGTTGATTAAAGAAAGAAATTCTGTTTAGGAGACAATTTGATACTCATTCGTGTACCTTATAAAGTTTTTGAGTATATTATTATTTTTTTAATATAAGAATATTCTTCCTTTATATATATAATTATATATACCTTAGGATAATCCAATAAAATTGACTCCACTTCATAATGTTGTCTGTACTTTTTTATATCCAAAAATTCCATTATTCAGTTCAGAAACAGAGCCCCAAATTTATTTATTTTTTTAATAGAATATCGAATTAAAAATCGTGTCAATTTTAGTTGTTTGGATTGTCGTTTTGTCTCTTATTTCGATGAGTGTTGTTAGTTTAAATATTATTTTAATTATTATTTACATTTTATTATATATTATATCGTTTTGTTTAGTTTTATTTTTATATAAAATAAAAAGTCGCATTTTATAATGATTAGTATAAAATGATTGCGTAGTTTATCTATTTTATTTTTTTTGGGAGTTTTGTTTAATATTATTTTGTGACACCCTAAGAAAGCACTTTGTGGCGAGTATAACCTATTCACTTTAATCGTTCACAATATTTCATAAGAAATGTAAATCGCACTAGGTAAATTCCTTAATAATTAAATAACAAACAAAGATTGAATTTTGTTTTAGGTTTTATAAGTAATTCTATCTCATACCCTAATATTATTGATGTATGACATAATATAACGACAAAAAATACTCAATCAGAGATGGAATTCAGCTCTAGGTTTTATTAGTAATTCTATCCCGTACCCTAATATTATTGATTTATAACATTATAACGACAAAATAATAATACCTAATAACCATCTATACAGAGTGTTAAATATCGAAATTAGATACCGAACGTCAAATAAAATAAAAAAAAAAAACTATCACATTTGTCTGAAAAAACCCTCATCCCCATCTCAAACTCTTAAACCCAATTTCCCAAAAACCTTCCCAATTACAACAAACCCAAAAATTCTCACTGTTCCCAAACTGAAAGCCTATCAATGGCTGCACAGCTTACTTGTGTCACCGCCATTAACGACCTCCCCGATGTCATCCTCTCCAACATCATCGCCGTCGTCTCCGACGTCCGCAGCCGCAACTCCGCCTCCCTTGTCTGCCGGAAATGGATGGTCCTCGAACGTTCCACGCGCTCCTCCCTCACGCTCCGTGGCAACGTCCGTGACCTCATCATGTTACCCACTTGCTTCAGATCCGTTACTCACCTTGACCTCTCCCTTATCTCACCTTGGGGTCATCCACTCCTCTCCCCCACCGCCTTTGCTGACCCTTTCTTAATCGCCCAACTCCTCCACCACGCTTTTCCGGCCATCACTTCCCTCGTTCTGTACACGCGCAACCCGTTAACCCTAAGGATCTTGCCTCCGTTATGGCCAAACCTCAAGGAAATCAAGCTTGTTCGATGGCATCAACGTCCGCAATTATCAGCTGGGGAGGAGCTCAGTATGCTATTTACAGAGAATTGCCCAAAGCTTCATTCGCTAGATTTGTCCAATTTTTACTGCTGGACCGATGATATTCCTGTTGCACTTGAATCTCATCCTACAGTTGCAGCTAATCTCACGAGCTTAAATCTCTTGAATTCGAGTTTTTCTGAAGGGTTTAAGTCTGATGAGATTAGCTCGATAACGCGAGCTTGCCCCAATTTGAAGGAGTTTCGTGTTGCTTGTGTGTTTGAACCCAGGTACTTTGGGTTTGTTGGTGATGAAGCTTTGGTTTCCATAGCTAATAATTGTCCTAAATTATCAGTGCTTCATTTGGCTGATACTTCAGCTTTATCAGACGCTAGGGGTGATCGAAATGATGAAGGGTTCACTCAAGAGGACGCGAAGTTTAGTGTTTCAACTTTGATTGAGGTATTTTCTGGTCTTCCACTACTTGAAGAGTTTGTTTTAGATGTTTGTAATAATGTTAGAGACACCGGTCCTGCTTTGGAAATTTTGAACAAGAAATGCCCCAAATTGAGATTGTTGAAGTTGGGGCAATTCCATGGTGTTTCTATGCCAATTGAATCAAAGTTGGATGGGGTGGCTCTTTGTGAAGGGCTTCAATCGTTGTCGATAAGGAATGTGGGGGATTTGAATGATATGGGTTTGATAGCTATAGGTAGAGGGTGTTCGAGGTTAACCAAGTTTGAGATTCAAGGTTGTAAGAAGATTACTATGAGGGGCATGAGGACACTAGCTTCTTTGCTTAAGAATACGTTGGTTGATGTCAAGATATCTTGCTGCAAGAATCTTGGAGCCTCTTATTCATTGAAAGCATTGGAACCAATACAGGATCGGATCCAAAGGCTTCACATTGATTGTGTGTGGGATAGTGTTGAAGAATTTGAGGATCTTGATGGTTATGGGTATGGGTTTGATCTTAACGTGAACGATGGAGGTCAGGCATCAAGCAACTCTGCTGGTTCTGGGGACACATTTGAATGCGAGGAAGATGCATTCACGTTTAAACAGCAGAAAAGATGCAAGTATGAGAAAGTCAATAGCCACGCTAATGGACATAGTGGACAATCATGGGACCGGCTGCAATCCCTCTCTCTTTGGATTGAGGTTGGTGAGCTTCTGACTCCTTTAACAGCTGCAGGTCTTGAAGACTGTCCTAACTTAGAAGAGATCAAGATTAAAGTGGAAGGAGATTGCAGGCTATGGTCAAAACCTTCGGGGCGAGAATTTGGACTGAGCACCCTTCTATACTATCCTATGCTATCCAAGATGCATTTGGATTGTGGAGATACCATAGGATATGCACACACCGCGCCATCAGGGCAGATGGATTTGAGCTTGTGGGAAAGGTTTTATCTGTTAGGGATTGGTAATTTGAGCCTTACTGAACTTGATTACTGGCCACCACAAGATAGGGACGTTAACCAAAGGTGTCTATCCCTACCAGCAGCTGGGCTGCTACAAGAATGCGTCACTCTCAGGAAACTCTTCATCCATGGAACAGCACATGAACATTTCATGATGTTCTTTCTTAGGATCCCTAACTTAAGAGATGTACAACTGAGAGAAGATTATTATCCCGCACCAGAGAATGAAATGAGTACAGAGGTGAGGGCAGACTCCTTGAGTCGCTTTGAAGCTGCCCTAAACAGGCGCCCAATATCTGATTGATGCAAGGAGCTAATTGTCCAGTGCCTCAAAGAGTTTTATTTGGTTTAGATAATGTACTAATTATCCACATCTCTGTATATGCATTATGGTTTTGTGCATTGACATCTGATGCACTTTGCTCAAATTGGGATAAAGAGGATGATCGCTAAACAAATTTGGGTCCCTGTTCTGCTTGCAAGGAGTGGAATTGTAGAATTAGGTAAACGAACTCTGCATTTGATTTCACAAAAAGGCTTAACGTTTCAACTATATTTCTACATACACGATATTTTTTTCTAAAACTGGAAAATCACACAGTTACTACAACTTGAGCCGGACATTGTTAACACCTCTACCATGTTTTTTTCCTGTACAGACGAAACAGATTGCTCTAACAGATTGCATACTCGCACTCTAACAGTCGGGTGAGAATTTCCGCGCAACTTGGTCTATCCTTGGGCTCAGCCCAACAGTCTGAAATGGAAAAATTGATGAGTCAGGGATGTCAAAAAGCTAAAAGGAGAACATTATGGAGAGGAACAGAAGAACGGTGAAATACATGGGTCCATTGCATTTAGTTATACATTACGCCAGAAATACCTGTAATTAGTTGGCCAAGGGGTCCTTCAGGTATCTCTAGCCTTGATCCTTCATTGGCAACAATATAAACTACCTAAAAATGGGCACAAGGCAGTTGTTGTTACTTGATGTAGCCATGTGGAAATAAGACACTAACTTCCAAGACATAAGAAAAAACAATTAACCATAACAAAGGAGAGGTTAAATATAGCCATAACAATGGAGAGGTTAAATATAGCGCACGTACCTTCTCTGGTGGTACGCCGTGCCATGGTCTTTCTAGGGTACAAAGCTCCCACATAATCACGCCAAGACTAAAAATGTCACATTTTTCTGTATAAGGCTCGTTTCGGATGAGCTCTGGAGCCATCCATTCAGGAGTGCCAGCTGCTGCAGTATCTCTCATAGGTGCATCTGTCATTATTTTCGAGAGCCCAAAATCACATATTTTGACACTCCAGTGCTTGTTCACAAGGCAGTTTGCACTTTTTAGATCACGGTGGACAATCTTCATCCGATGCATGCACATCAACCCTCTTAGTTGCCAACAGAAGCAAGAAACTAATCATAAATCCCGTCCTTGAGAAATATAAAAGTAGAAGCATGGTTGAGGTATTTTATTTAGAAGCTTCTGAAGCATTATGTAATAAAAAAACAATACATGGTTTGCATGTAATTAACGTGTGTTGAAGGGATTGTAATCAGCATTCATAGAAAAAGAAGAATGTCTCGAAAGGACATGGAATTTCATCATGCAACAGATTATTTTTGGATTCAAATTAAACAATCAGCATCATAAGACTGTACTAATGCATGAAAAAGAGTGTGGGTATTATTAGAATGCCTCCCGAAAATATTTCAAATCATTTTTTTCAAGTTACATTTAAAGAGCTTTCCTGCTATATGTCTATGAATTTGTGTTTTGAGACCCCTGGACATATCATTGATGCTTTAAACAAAAAATTAACAGGAGCATTAATTAAAATATAAAAGAAAAGAGAATCACTAAAAAGCGTTAAGAACCACCAAGTTATCTTGCAACACCAAAGACCAACAACAACCAACCTGCATATATCACGAAGCATCTTGAGTCTCCTCCGCCAGTTAACTCTCTTCTTTTGACCACTTAAATGGATCAAAAAATATAGAGATCCCATCTCCATGAATTCAGTAACCATCGACAAATGAGGAGGCGTTGTGCATGCACCAAGAAACAATATAACTGCAACCGTGGAAGGAAGGAGCAATATTATAGAGCCAAGTAAGAAAGAAAAGCCAATACGTGAAAAGAAAAAGATAAGAGAAATACCATTTGGATGCCGAAGACGGCTGAAAAATCAAAAAGAAAAAAAACTCAAAGTTAGAACATTTCGAAGTCAAAAGGAGTTAGGCCAATCCTAGGAAGACACAATACCTAAGAATGGAGATCTCATTGCAGAAGTCCTCCATGTTTTCCTCTGTAAGATCTTGCTCCAGGAAAACTTTAATCGCAACATCAGTTCCATTCCAAATTCCTCGAAAAACTTCTCCAAAGAATCCTGCAAATATAGCCAGATTGTTTAGATCTCAAACTTCCAAATACATATTCAGAGTGGTGAAAGAAAAGCAGATTAACATAACACAGGAGAGCATAATTTGGAGCTTGATCACTTTAACGACATTTAAGTAGAAGACTTCTAAATTTTTTTTTAGTAGCAAACCTAAATTTCTCCATTCTTTAGCTCCATATGTATCCACATCATAAACATCTTTTCGGATATAATGTTGTAAGACAGTTTGCTTTCCATGTGGTGTAGGCATAACACCATTCCCTGGTGGCGCATTATCTCCAACGCGCGCTCCATTTGATCTTTTTTGCTTATATACATCATGTACCTTTTGTTGGTGAACTAAGATAGTGTTCAACTGAACAAATGTATGCCCCTCCTATATTTCTAACAATCTATCTATACAGCAAAGAATTTCTTCCTCATACCATAAATACAAGTACTGCACTCTTACCACCAGACATGTATCTGCTATTATTCTTGGGAGTTGGGAGCATCCACCAAATGTTTAATATAGTATCATCCCTGCCAGAAAGCATAAGTATGGGTTGGACCTAAAACTAAAGAAGGTGACCAACAGTCTACCCATGCTCCTTACATGAACACCACCACCCAGTTACAATTATCTCCTTCCTAAGTTATCGCCGTCAATAGGACTCCCCACAAAGCACACCACTTTTTAGGTGCCTTTGATGATTTCCAAAAAAGTCTTGCCATATACATTCTCCAGAAAACGGTTTGAAAATCATTACCAAAATAACTAATCACCGCCCACACCGTATATCAACAAAACCACATTATGTTCCGGTTCATTACAGCCCTTAGTTTTGAAAAAATGAACTTCTCTTCATTATGCAGTTCCACAAACTATTATGTATGATTATGTGACCTCATAAATAACCAACCCTATAGACCATTACGTTGTATCTCTACTTCTCAGAGCATGCTCTTGCATAAAGTCCCTGTAACCACCTTACTAGGATAGCTTGATGAAAGTGGAAAATCCAAGATGTTTTCTATGCCAAACTCAAAGCACAAAGTGATCAAACACATTATGATAAACATCAACCAAGGTTTCTCACTCATCAAAGTTCACAGCGCATGATCAATCAGTATTAGTATAATAGTTGGCAGGCTAAGCTCAAGGAGCAGTGACAACAGTCTCAAATCAGCTCATTGTGGACTCAATAGTTGGTACAAAAGCAATAAGTGCAACCAAATGAATTTAAAACAAAAAAAATGAAGCATAAAATACAACACTACCACTTGGAAAAATGATTTCAAATAAACTCACCAATCCCAATACGAGTGCCAACAGTCAACTCAGAGAAGTCTATATTCCATTCTTCAAAAGGTAGAAGAGGCTTATTCACGAACATCGGTGATTCCAAAATCTTATTCCAGGTTGAGACCATTTTGTCATTCATCTGCCCCCTTCCTTCCAGAGCCTGCCTCCTGAATTCATGGGGAGACGAGGGTAATGATACTGCCTTCTGGGAGCTCATGTGTTCTCTTGACAATGGAAACATGGAAGACTGTCCACGCGATATTTCAGGGTCGTCATGGTGAAAATCAGACACCTAAAATACAAATCGTTTGGCCAACACAAAGAGATAGAAAGAGACAATCCATCAAATACTGTTTCGTATATTCAATTAGGGTTAAGATAGAATATTGTAATAATCAGAGATCCCATTATTTTTCACCATGAACTAAGATTACATTCATTTATTAAGAGGAAAACAACTCCAAAAGATACTCATATGCAACTTCATTCTGGCGAAATTAAGAGAGTGAAAGATCCCTAGAGAAAAGGACAGCCACAGAATCGAGAAAAAAATTCAACAAGAGTGTATACTGCCGCTCATTTTAACCGGTAGGCGGTAACAAAACCCAACTATTTCCACAGTGAAAGACATCAAAGTATTAGGAATCTCAAAACCAGAGAGAAATGGTAGCTTACATTTTTTTGAAGATCCAATGTCCCGCCTCTGTCATTTGAAGAATGGGGGGATGAGCTATTTTCCCCTTGTTCTCTTCGATTCTGCTTCATTGCTTCATTCATTGCTCGAACCGCCCTGGTTTCGTGCATGACACAAAAAACGGCATAAGTCAACGAAGGACATGGTTGTTAAGTCTTCTTAACAACATCTCTGACAGCGTCCATATTGTTATGAAGTACATCTATATCCAAGCACAAGTTCTTAGCACTAAGTTCTTTTTTTTTCGTACAGAAAACATAGGGTGCTATAACATTCTCGGAATATATCACGAAAGATAGATAATAACGCAATTTAGCATCGAATAAATTCTCACTTATACAAATTAATACCAAAAAGACGAGCCTACGAACTACAAGTGAAGACATTTATGACGATGAACATTACATTACAATATCTACCTTACGATGTCATCGCCAATTTCTGGAGTAATACTAATACTTCTTCTTCGTAACCTGCGTGGTTCAGATGTAGATGCTCCTTCTGACCTGTGTATAGAAACAGTCAAAATTCAGCAAGTTTCTGACAATTATGAAGGTTTATTATGCTCAAAAGTCTTCACAAGTCGATCCATTTTTTTTTTACGACAAGGAAACCCGCAGCCGCTACCCTTTTGGGTGCGCACAGGGTAAAACCCCGCTCCTATGCAATAGTCGCAAACCACATAGGAGAGGAAGTCGATCCATTTTTAAACAGGTAAATTTAAAGAGCGTGCATATATTAGAAAAGAAGAGATTATGGAAATTTTAACTCACATAAATATATATAGCTCTGAGTTACCCATCCCATAAAACATCAAAAGGTAATGATTGTGTCAAATAGACTAAAGATGAACAAAGTTTAGACCATTATCCCATTTTAAAGGGAGAAACTATGCAACTTTTTAACTCTACTCCGAGACGCTCCACACAAAGATGAGATAAAAAATACATAGTATGGAACACCCAGTACTCAGAATTCTTCTACCAAAAAACTATTCGCCATCCATCTCAAGTCAATATTACGTCTTATTAGTTCCACTGTAAAGGACTTATTTTTGTTCAATCTGTTCTTTTTCTCTTCAAAGATTTGTAAAAAGAAATGTGTCATCATTATCCAAGTAATATCAAACACTTCCAGATTAGAGTCTTAAGAAACATAATTACTACATCAAATATTTTAAAGAACAAATAATAGCTTTCCACCAGCAAGGGGAAATATTGACAAAATTGTATCTTATAAGTTTGGAATAACTTATAAAAAATTACAAGGGTAATAGAATCAAATACCAACACACTGAAATCCTAATTAGTATGCATATGCACTCTTGTACTAACTCTATCAGCTATGCAAAACCCATCCTCAATAGCTATTAAGCACTTTCATAAAAAACTAGTAGTTAAGACAACTGATCAGGAAGGAAAATATCCATGTTTGATACTATTAAACTTGATGGAATTTCATCAACAAAAATATTTTCACATGAGGTGGCTGCTGAGGTATGCACTTGTGTCTTCTACAGAAAACATGCTTAATTAACATCAAAATATTGCATTCAGCAGTTCATTTTAAGCAACACTAGCCTCTCTGATTGTCAACTCAAGCGAATGAACCAAAGTACTGTGAACTGGGAAGTGGGCACCCTATATGTGAATGGCAATAACATGTGAGATGAACCAAAATAACAGCAGGAACAAAAAGAACAATTTGAGTGCTTTATGTATGTCAATGTTTTGCTGAAATGCTGATATAAACTCATAGGAACTGAAAACAAGACCAGAATTAAATACCTTGATGTAGCAACATCATCTGAATAATCTTTGAATGTTTTGGTATCACCACTAAGCATAGACCTGGCACGTGCTCGAAAAGAAGGATGCTCCGGACTAGAGATTTGAAGTGAGAGTAGAACATAATTAGACGAAACCATCCATTACAGTAAAATGAACAGCTCAGTTTAATGGAGTTGAAGAGAGCCACTTAATGTGTTACAACCTTACATCTTTCCGTAACATTGTTTGAAACCTATATGATACCTCTTTAGCATGACAAAAATATCTTTTGATTTGCGGAGATTGATAAGAAAAAACTGAGAAGCTTTCAAAGATATAACTACACGTCTAGGACTCTTTATTCAAACCAGGATGCTATACATGTACATGTGAGATGCCAATTTATTTTTTTTCATGGATTATAAGACATGTTAAAAAACAAAGAAAATAAGGGAAATCTTAAAGAGCCTTCTAAATTTGCTAGTTCAATATTAGCTGAGTCAAAATTGGTGTTACCATTTAACCACAAAATGCAGCAGAGTTAAAAGTAAATAAATAAATGGTATACAAGTACATGTGAGATGCCAGATTCATTTTTGGATCATAAGACATGTTTGAAACAACGACAAAAAGTAGTGAAATCATCAAGCCTTCTAAAACTGTCAGTTCAATATAGCTTATTCAAAGTGGTGTTACAAATTAAACACAAAGTGGAGCAGTAACAAGAGTAAATAAATAAATTAGAAGAAGACCAATGATTAAAATTAAAACAATTCAAATATCCTACTAGTCACACTAGAACCAGCTCAAAAAGAAAAAACCAAGCTAATTAACTGTTCAGAAACAAGTAAACAACCGCACAAATTTGTGCAAGTGGTGAATGACACCTTATGCCATGTTTGTTCCCTTTGTTACCTATCAAAAACAAAATAATTTGTTCCCTATAAATATAAATCATAGAAAAGAACAAATGCTTAAAAGTTGTTTCTGACTATTTAATGTAATAGTCCAAACCAAGCATGATGTTCAATTTCTCAACAAGCTACTTTTAGATATCCAGGAAGCTAGTAAATTTCATATCACTTTCTAGTAACTAGTAACAGTGATAATGAACATATACATGTTCTCCATTTTCAGGATCATTTTGAAAAAAGCCATACTATTGCATCACGATATGAAGTTCAGATTTTAAACTAATGAAATTCAGTACTGTGTAATGCAAACCAAGTAATTTTGTGACACTTGAAAATTCGCCAACAAAAACACACATTATATACAAGATCTCGTAACACAAAGATTTTAAATACCATGTTTCAAAGGCACATCGAACTCTGCAGTTAAAGCTACGCAGCATTATAAATAGACTTTATCAAGCTAAATATTGCTTGCCCTGCACATTATTCTGATTATACACATGCTTGTGCAAGGACATTTGCTTAGTTCATTAAGTTCTAATCAGAATTTAAAAACTAAGGTCACCAGATCGAAACGGAACACCTATTTGCATGTCAACTATACACATACGCAGGGAAAAACTGTAATCAGAGGACTTCAAATGATTTTATTTTATTAAGTTAACTGTAAAGATCAGAAAAATGATTTGATCCAGAGTGAATTTTGTTGGTATGATCTCATCCAAAATTGGAAAACTGATAAAGAGCTTCATTGCATATGTAAGGCAAAATCAATTGAAATAGGAGTCATGGCCATAGAAAAGTAAACCTTGAACTAACTTCATCAAAAAAAGAAAAAAGTAAACCTTGAACTGACTTCAAAAAGAAAGAAAAGTAACCTTGAACTAGCAGTCCTTTGTTCAGTAATAACTTTCCTTCGGCTCCTTCTCCAAGCTGCAGTAGCAATATTGGGTTCGCTGTGCGAGAAACTGATACATAAAAATAGATCCAATAGGAAATAAGATCCACAGAACAGAAAGAGTAAAAAAACAGATGAACATTCCGAATTTCCTTTGCTCAAAGAGAATACAATGAAGTGTCAATGTTATTATGCAAAAGCATGATTCTTAGCCGAGTGAATAATACCTCAATTTTCTGTCAATGGAAGTAGACCGCAACATCATATTCCTCAATGAAGGTCCTGCGGCATTTGAAGATGCTTCTAGTCTCCTCTGGCATTGAAGGGCATCATCTTTCTCGGAACTGTAGAATATATAAAAAGATCAATTAAAAATGAGATAGGAAAAGAAGAAATGAAACTGCATCTTCACCCGCAAAAACGAATTCCTGCAGATTACAACATGTTGACAATGATATTGCTACAGAAAATTTCGACAATGATAATGCAACAGAAAAAAATGAAAAGGATTATAGCAATTAAACTTGAACAATATTAATTAAAAAGTGAGAGAGATTTTGATCTAACCTCTCAGGATCAATTCTCTCTGAAAACCCATAAAGAGGACTATTAGGCTCCAATGGTGAATCACAGGAATCATTTTCTGCAGAATCACTCTCTCCAGCAGCAGATATGTGGGTCATGAAAATAGCCTTTGCTGATCGAGGAATAAGTTGACCAGGAAAACGCATAAGGTCGACAAGCAGTTCCACAGAATTTAACACAACTATAACAGACATATGTTTAGATGAGTCTACACATTCAGAAGCTCCATCAGCAGGCAACCCCTAATTAAGAAACACAGAAATATTATAAGGTTAAGTTTCACGAAAAGTATGGCAAAGAAAGAAAATGAAGTGAGAATTCATACGTAGCAATACAACATTTTTCAGTATGAGTTTAGAGGTCAAACATGGAATTCACAAAAACAAGGGAACTACAATTGTTTTTCCTTCAGAGAAAAGCTTACCACAACAAGTTGACTTTCAACACCTACAGTATCCGCTAATACTTTGAACAGTATTGCTCGAGAACGGCATGAGCCATGCTTTATTTGACCCAACATCTGGATGCCTCGGATGTCAGAAATGTGAGAGCTTTCTTCAAGAGCAGCTTTCGAAGGACTTAGTTCAGGGTTTGATCTTTTGAAAACATCAGATACCTATGTAAGGAGTCATTCAAACAACATATAAAATGATAAAATGTCCAAGGAAGATGCTTAACATCAACTTCAACCTTTATCTTTGACTACAACAAGAAAATACCGAATATATTCCTACATGGGGTGTGGGGAAGATGGGTTGTTGTGAGTGTATTGGGTAAAAAATATAACAAAGAGGGCTCGTAGGGGGAGAGAGAAAAAGTTCTAACTGCAGCAACAAAATAATAAGTGCCAGAACATGTTCGAATCATCTCCGTGCAACCCAAGAAAACAGAGTTAAATTGACAGGACGGCCACTCAAGAAACATCGCCATAAAGAAAACAAGTAATTTGACATGGAAACAAGCAGCAAAAAGAAAGGAAAGGAAAATGCTGTGTCAAATTATAGCACAGTGAAGATAAAGTAAAGAAATATGAAAACCCACCAATCCAGCTATCTTTTTTATAATAGCTGCAGGATTTGAGCCTAAACCTTTCACTAGTGCGACAATCAGTTGCTTTAGCATAGAAAGCTTCTTGTCTTTCTCAAAATCGACAAGTATAATATCTGCTCTTAAACCCTCCAGCTCCAGCGCCTGAAGTTCATCAAAAGTGGGAATATCTTCAAAAATCTCTTTGAGCCTTTTCTCCTGAAACAAAAAGGATAAAGAAAGGGCATTCAAATAAAATCAAAACAAGTGCTAGTCAAAAACTAATGCCAGCATCCACATTAGGAGATACAAGAAGGAACAAATGGGATACTAAATTAACCATTAGTTCAGCTACTAAAGAACAAAAAAGTATATATATTATTCAAAGGAAATCAAATAACAAGCACCGTCAAATAGAAACTAAAAGAAATTTTATGGTGCTCACAGCAACAACTGAGTAGAAACCATTTGGAATTGGGTCTGACAGTGTTCCAGTTTTCCAGAGAATCTGTGAAGCAGTCTGACATGGAAGCCTATCATGTATTTCATTTTCACTTGGTTCCTTATTCCTCAAGTTCTCTTCTTTACTATCAAGACTAACAGATCCAAACTTTTCAACAAAATCTGAAGGCCAACATGCAGCCCCTGGGGACCTCTGCTCTGAGGGCCCAACTTCATCTCCTCTCTCTTCCATGCCAGCAGATAGTTTAGTTGCAATAGAACCTCCTAGACAGCTACTCCACAAAAGAGCTTATCCATCTCACACTTGTTCTTAGACAGACTATCATTAATAAGGAGCTTCTTCTCCTCCAACCTGCCCAAGCTTGATGCCGTAAAATCTGCAAACATAAAATATTTGGACGTCAGCGAACATGATTCTAAAATAGATGGCTCTATATGATAAGTTTAAAAGGTTAGAGGACTCATAAGGTATAGAGCATGAATGACAGCAAAAACTACTGAAGGGCCACTAAAGTATGGAACTCCTGCTGCTTCAAAACGAAACAGAAATAAGGGATATAATCGAAGTGGATAAAGAATCTCTATTTCAAGAATCAGAGCCTGTTTGGCTTAACTTAAACAAGTAGTTTTTAAAAAGTCAAACTACAGTAACTTTTAAGTTAAAAAATAGAAAGTAGGGGAGTACGTACTCTTAACATTTAACTTTTTTCAAGTCATTTAAACTTAGTTTAAGTTATTTTTAACTTTGCCAAACACTCCCAAAATCTAAAAATGACTTAAAAGTAGGTTTGACCAACTTTTAAGCCAATCCAAATAGGCTCTCAGACAGCAAATAGTATGACATCTGAAAAAATTAACACTACCAATTTATACTGATGAAAAATAGATAGTGACACCGCAACTTTACTAAGTTGCTTGAGCGTTTGGCTTCCAGAATAGTCTTTCCACTTTGTCTTCTGATGTCTTCATCCCACAATAATGTACAGCGTTTCTAGTGTCTTTCATTTGTACTTTTTGCTGCTACTGGAACTAGAATTCCACATATGAGAAGGTGTGGGTGCATTAACCAAAGGGAAGTTCAATGATCTTCATCTGGATTTAACTTAGATAATTGCTATGTTAAACTATCTAAAGTGGTGAAGTGCTGTGCATTGGAGAACTGATTAAACATATAAACAAGATATCCCAAATCTCAATCCTAAGAGATTGCATCAGATTGCCCTCCGTATGCAATGTTTCAAATGAAATGAACCATGGTTAACCAACAAAATGTGCCGAGTGTTGCTGCTTACCTAATAGTTTTAAACCAGCACAGATGTAATAAAAAAACACTATATGCATTAAGCCAATAGAATACACCTTCACAAGAAGAATTACAAACATTACTATTTATTTCCCAAACCAACCTTACTTTGCTGACAAATGACTGTCCGTCAAAACTAGCAAATGTACTACCCAAATCACATCAAACTATACTACACAACGCAATATAAATTCAGTAGAAGTATGAAATCATCTAGGTTCTAATTACCGAGGCAACAAATAAATTAATTTGCAACATCATCATTCATGAACTTTTCCGAATCCAACATTGACCATTTCACTAGGCTTAACGCAACAACTTAATTAAAACTCCTCATAAGAACCCACAGAAGACTCGAATAGCAAGATAATACCAAGAATTAGATAATCAACAAGCTGAATTTAACAACCCTACTTTGCTGACAAATGAATTTTCATCAAAAGCATCACAAATCACATTGAACAACACTACACTACATAACGCAATATTAATTTAGTAGAATTTTGATATCATTTAGGTTCTAACTACTGAAGCAACAGATAAATAATCAACAAGCTGAATTTAACAACCCTACTTTGCTGGCAAATGAATTCTCGTCAAAAAGCATCAAAACTATCAAATGTACTACCCAAATCACATCGAACAACACAAAACTACACTACACAATACAATATCAATTCAGTAGAAGTTTGATATCATATAGGTTCAAACTACCGAAGAAACTGATAAATTGATGTGAAACTCATCTTTCATGAACTGAATTGCAGTCAAAATTCAGCACCAATACAGTTCCAAATCTGAACATTGACCGTTCACTAGACTCAACATAACAATTTAATTAGAATTCCTTATAAGAACCTATGGAAGACTCAAAAGCAAGATTATACCAAGAATTAGATAATCATCAATGTGAATTTAACAACCCTACTTTGCTGGCAAATGAATTTTCGTCAAACTCATCAAAACTAACAAATGTACTACGCAAATCACATCAAAGTATACTACACTACACAACGCAATATTAATTCACTAGAAGTTTGATATCATTTAGGTTCTAACTACCGAAGCAACAGATAAATTGATTTGCAGATTCATCTTTCATGAACTGGAGTGCTGTCAACATTCAGCACCAATACAGTCCCTAATCCGAACATGAATCATTTCACTAGGCTTAACAAAACAATTTAATTAGAACTCCTCTAAGAACCCATGGAAGACTCTAAAAGCAACTTAATACCAAGAATTAGATTATCAACAAGCTGAATTGAACAACCCTACTTCGCTGACAAATGAATTTTCCTCAAACGCATCAAAACTAACAAATGTACTACCCAAATCACATCAAACTACACTAAACTACAGAACGTAATATCATTTCAGTAGAAGATTGATATCATTTCCATCTGCCAAAGCAACCGAGAAATTGATTTGCAATTCATCTTTAATGAACTGGCGTATAGTCAAATTTCAGCACAAATACAGTTCCTAATCCAAACATTGAACATTTCACTAGGCTTAACACAACAATTGAATTAACACTCCTCATAAGAACTGACGGAAGACTCGCAAGGAAGATAATACCAAGAATTAGACAATCAACAAACTGAATTCAACAAGAACACATGCAAATAATACTTACCGAATCTGAAATTGATGAATACAACAGCAATATCAAAAGAAGAAGAAAAAATCGTGATCGGAGAGTTACCAGTAGAGTAGATCTTAGAAAATGAATCTGGAGCTACTTCACTAACAAAGCGATTATCGCCATTTCTAATCCTTCATCGCTTGAAGATTCAGCTTCTTGTCGCAATCGTCAGTTTACACCTCTCACAAAGACGATACCAAACTCTAGAGAGAGAAAGCGAGAAATAGAGAGAGAGAGAGAGGCGGGGATTGTGTTTGATTATATTTTTGGGTCTATGTGTTCGTATCAATTGTTATATTGATGCATCCACCAAGAAAGCGATGGCGTTTTATTTATACTTTTATTTTATTTTATTTAATTATTTAAATTAAACTTGTGATCTTTCTTTTTTGCATTCAGGTACAAGCATCGAATCGTATTGTACAAGTTCAGCAGGCGCAAAGGTAGCTCAATTTTAGTCAACAGTCAATGAAATTAGGAATTAAATTCCATAATTTCGGGAAACTAAGGAATATACTACTACTCCGTTCACTTTTATCTGTACACTATTTTAAAAATAAATTTTCATTTTCATACATCAGATACAGATAATTACTATATTTTTCCTGTTTTATCGTTAGCATTATGTATCATTTTTTAAGGAATAAAATAGTATGGCCAAATACATAAGTAGATTCCTAAATTTGTTGGGTTTTTTCCTCAGGTACTTCAACTACGTCATTTTCCTATTAAATCTCTATAATTTGTTCCGTTTAAACAAATATCGTTGTCTGATGTGGAACCAGATTTATGAGGGGTATTGATAGAGAATACATATGTTGTTCCACAACTCATTGGTCCAATTGATAGTGAAAATATTCGAGAATAATTGTGTTTTACTTAACTCATTTGAACACATTAGAAAACAGATGAGGCTAACACGGTTTGTCTTCATTCTTTCAATCAAAACTATTACAATTCGAACACAGTTGAAGTCATTTACAATAGAAAAGCCGATCAAAATCAACCAACAGTGTTTTAAAAGAACAAATTATGGATGGTTCAGTGATTCAATAGAAAAATGACGTAGTTGACGTACCCGAGGGAAAAACCCAACAAGTTTAGGGATCTATTTATGTATTTGGCCAAATAGTATTATTTTCTTATTAGGTATGTCAACTCCAAATACATGACAAGCAAAACTGAATGAAAGAAGTAATATTATGTTTTAACAAAAATTGTTACATCATATGATATCAATATTAGGATCGATTAAATTTAAATCCATATTAAGATAGGATTAGCCATTTGATTACGACCTTAAGAGCTAGCTTTGTCAAGCTATGTGTAAATCATTAATTAAAGTGTGATTTAATTAAAGTATTTTTTTTAAAAATGATTTCATATTCAAAACTTTGTCAATATTTACATTGAAAGTATTTTTTCAACAATGATTTCATATTCAAGATTCGATCTCAAAATTTCTAATTATAAAAAGAAAAAAATACGTAAAACGTTTGCGGCCCATCGGAGAAAAGGCAAAAAAGTGTGATTTGAAGGAGGTGTGAGTCACGTGCGTGATGAGGGGGAGGGGGAGTTTGGTTGCCTGTTAACTCCGACAAGGCAGCTGGCAAAGTGGGGGTGGCTTACCAACATCCACATCTTCATCCGCGTGAATCCTTTTAAACTTTAAGCACTGTTTCTTCTCTTTTTAAAATATTTATTTTTTCTCTCGTTCGATACTCACATTAAAAATTGATTGCATTCAAAAAATTCATATCGAACATATAATACTTTCTAATAAAAATAATTTTATACTCACAGATTCAAATTAAAAATCTCTTAATTAAAGATAAAAAACTACTTATCACTCCACCATAACCCTTCTCGATAAATATTCATTTTCTCTCAGCTGGCGGAGCACTCAATTCTTTTGAAAAGAAAAGGCTTTTTAAAAAAAATTAAAAATCACACCAACTTATTCTAAGTATAAAACATCAATTTAAGTGACGTATTAATGAATATAGTCATGCAAAGTCGTGGAAGAGTAAATGCTACTCATAAAAGAAAATTGTGATAATAAATTAAAATAATATTTATGATTATTTCAAATTTTGAAATAGTTTTTGAATAAAACTAACATAACTTTAAAGCGCATGAACAAATTCAACACATATGTTGGAGTATGAGACATTGACAAATCAAACTCAAGAAATAATTCACAAAAGTTCAGACTTTATAGTTTTAAGTATGAAATTTTTCTCAAGTTTTAAATTTCACATATAATTTTTAAAGTTCAAATATTTATCAATTCTAGTTTTAGAAATGGTTCAAAAAATTTAATTTTTCACAATCTAAGTATGAAGATTTGTTTGGGTTTCAGATATAATAAATGGTTCAATCTATTACCAGTTCAATTCTAGTAAAGGCTAACAAAATTCAAACTTTCATAAGTTAAGTGTGAACAAAAAATTTAAATTCTCCAAATAATTCACCAAATTTAATCATATAACCGTTTAAATTTCAACAACAATTTATGAAGTTTGTTTGCTTTCCACATTGAAAGGTAGCTAAACATCAAATACTTTAAAAATATTGACTAAAATTTAGTTATTTATTTGTTAATTTCTCCCAAGTGGCTATGACCAATGAAACAAAAATTGCTAAATGATGGACCGACATGAACAAGTAGCCAAATGTGTATTATGTATTTTAAAGGGAAAAAACGTGAACAATTAGAAGCCTCGATCTTCACCAAATTAGAGTTGAGAGTCAAATTTTGACTTTTGAGATCAAGGAAATTAATTGGGTCCAATTCACACGAGAGACGTAATTTGTTTTAGATATAAAATTAAATATTATTTTAGTACGAAAAGAAAAATTAAAATAAGTGTTGTTTTTTTTAAAAAAAGGTTTGATTAAATGTGCATTTTTACTAAACTCACTTTAGTCTTTATTAATGATGTTTCATAACTTTGAGTTTGACTCCTGCGAAAAATTAATTTTAGTGTATTTCACGTGAATTATCTTTAAATTTTTTTTTCAAAATATTTAACTTATCATTATTAGTATTCATAAACTTCATGCGGAAGTATGTCTACTCATTTTCGTTAAACAATTGATTATAGTAGAATAGTCATGTCATTATAGACTAAGTGAGTCGATAAATAGATATGTGACATTTGCATCTAAAGTTAAGTTTAATAAGTCAAAATTTAGATATAAAAAAAAAACATAATACATAAATATGTCTTTTAATTTGGTTTCGAATTATATTTATGTCTTTCAACTTTGGATGTGCACAAGTAGACACTTAAACTTGTATAAAGTTGAACAAACAGACATATGTCCTGCATGTCATCCTAAATATCATTTTTCATCCTACGTGGAGTCCTACGTGTATTTTGTCAAGTAGGACTCATGTGTTTATTTATTTAAAAGTTGGATAGTTAAAGTACTTGTTTGTACATTATGAAAGTTGGAGGCAAAAGTTAAAATTTGAAATCAAATTTAGGGTTCAATATATGTATCATGTCTACAGAAAATATCAAATTTAATTTTAAAATAATAAAATTGTTAATTCGTAAATTCTAAAGTTGATTTTAAAATGATTAAACTTGTAAAAGGTTGCGATTTTCGACTATTCCTTAAATGGGATCCTCAAAGTGGCTATATGTGCACGTTGGTCATTTTGATGGGCAAAATGTTCTAAGCCCATTAGAATTTAAATGATTTGGCTAAAACTTACAAAGAGTCAAATCGACTTATTTACGTGTTCGATAAACACTAAAATGATTGTAAATTAATATCAGTGAAAAAGTTATTACACCTCCCAAAGTATATTTATTTATCTGGATTATGTACAAGTGTTATAAAGATAATTTTTAGTACTTATATATCAAACGCAAAAAACCAATAAAAATTTAATTATTTCCTGAAAGAATATTTTCCTACCTACCGAACACACCTTTTATCACAAAACAAATCGCTATTGCGATGAGATGTATTTTTCAATTGGACCTACCAAATTGTTTTTGTTGATATTTATGTTTTTTACCTCTTGTTAGTTTTCATTGACAAAACAACTTGTTATTAGATTTTGGTTCGTTAAATTTAAATTTTTGTTCGTTATTAAAAAAAATAAGCTGAGAAATTACATGATTAGACATACTTTATTAATCTCTATATATTATTACTTATATTTACAAAATATTATGTATCTTATTTATGAGTTTTTTAATCATATATTGAGGAAAATATATCTAGATAGAAATATTTTTACTCTCAAATATATTAAAATAGGGAGAGAGTCGAGTGAGATCTCATATACATAAGAATCACACTAGATACATTATGTATATAGTCTGATTCGCATGTATCATAGATACATAGAAAAGTGACGAGCAAGATGGGAGGGAGGTGAAGGAACTGAGCAACGAGATTTGTTATGTATCTCAGATATATGTATAAAAAAAATTACATCTAATTATGATCCTATATATGTATCTAGATAGCTATCTTGACGCATCAAAATATGATAAGATGTATAACATTTACTAATTAAGACGTATCTAAGTAATTAACTCCTAATTGTGATACGATATAAAAAACTTATAATTATTCATAAGCAATGCGATTAAAATTTCTAGACTTTTTTTTCATGTCCTTTAAGTGCACTATCCAAAATATCAAACAAAAAAAAAAAAGATGAAAAATCAACCTCTATCTATTTGTTTTATTCCTCGTAAATAAATGTCTGAATGGTGTTGTAAGTTGTTAAAAGAAGGGAAACTTATGTACACAGTTTAATTAGTCATCATAATAGTTTATTATAATTATTAATTGAGATTTATATTAATTTTTGATTATATGAGTTGATTTTGAGTTTGTACAGTAATTTCGTTTATATAATTTAACACATTTATATAATTCACGACTAACAATTCTTCGTTGTTTTGTATTTATATATGACGTCTCTTTCGATTTTTTAATTTTATCACCATATACATTCAATATAATTTATATCCATTCTCTGCTTTCTCTCGCTTGCCTCTCTCCTTCCTCTCCGAATTTCGCTTGCCACTCTCCTCTTTATAACATGCAACTACGAATCGTAATTAACAAACTATAATTGTGATACATAATTAAGCTATTTTTTGAAAGTTCACTAAAGAAAGAAATTGAATTGTGGTATTTATTACACTACAACAAAATGACCATTAGCGACATTTAATTTTTAATTGCCGCTAAATATGTATTTTTAGCGGCAATTGTCACTCTTTATATATGTCCCTAAAGCCTTTAGCGACATTAGTTCTAATGACACTTAACTAATACCAATGAAGACGTTAATACTCATTATCAGTGTTAACATTAAATGTCACTAAAAGTTAGTTTTTGTTGTAGTGTTATGTGGTTACGACTACATCAAGTGATCAACCTAGATTCATGTACTATTTATTATTAGTATTATATGCTTATTTATTTATAAAATAAAAAAGAGAGAACAACTATATGGACTCTTTATTCCTCTTTCATTAAAAGGAGTTCAAGCAAAATAATTGTTGAAGAAGATTTTTTATGTGTGATGATACAATATGATCGGTGAAATAAAATTGGCCTAATTCATCGATGACTCTTTAAAATTTGATATTAACTTTTACTTAGATATTTTAATTAAATTTTATTCATTCTAGACAGAAAATTATATTGTGTCATTTTATTTAAGTGAAACATTGTGTCAAATTAATGATTCTCTAAATTATGTGTTTGAGTTTATTCTTGAGGTCTCTTCATTGATAAGATTGATTGAGATTAAACAATATATTTCCACTCATAATATAATATTCAAGGTGTTGATGTTAATTCAAATTATGAATTTCACATCTATCCACAAGAGTAAAACAAAAAAAAAAAAAATCAAAGAAAGTCTTTTCAAATTATGAATTTCATATTTAATTTGTCCCTCAAATTTCATTTTTATTTTTGGATCCCACAGCTTTATTTTCTGTCACCTGTAGGGTTATATGATGGAAATTATTGGTACTTTAGCAAGAAAGGGACATTTTAAACATTAAAATCTTTCTTATTAAAAAAGATATTTTTATAATACAAAAGGTACTAAAAAAGCAATAGTATATAACGAACCCTCTTCGACATAAAACTCCTTTCAAATATCATGTTTTTATAATACAAAAATAAAAATTTATATATCATATGAAGTATAATATACCATATGAGCCGTTCACATCTTTCTTTTATGGTATTGGTATTAATTAAATTAATTAATTTTCCTTTGTTAGTACTTCTCATAGAAACTATGAGGAAAATGATTTATCATTTTTTTGTCCACGAAAGTGACAATTCTTTCTATCATACTTTCATTTTTCTCAAATAATATAAGATATTTTGTAGATGAAGAAATGTAAAAAAAAAAAGAAAGATAAAGCAATTTGATTTTTTTTTTCCACTTAATTAAAACTTAAGATCGATAATATGAACAAGCTCATATATTTCACTCATCCGATCTTGGTCTTCCCCTAGATACCTTAGATTTAATTCTTAAGTGAATTAACCATTGATTGCTAATTAAGGAAACCAAATTATTGAATTTTAATTATTTTTTCCCCATTAATTGGGAATTGGATTATCATAGCAGCAAAAATACTCTATGATAGTACTATTATTATGTGCATTACAAAAGTTGCAAAAGTACAATATTATAAAAATACTTTGCACATGCATCGATTAAGCAGAATAATTTTTGCTATGTTATTAAATCATTTAGTCAGACGGCTAATGAAATTAATTAAGATTGGATAGATCCAGCTAACCAGAATAATTAATGCTCTAATTATTAAAAACCATAGTACTTAAGTACACGTACCTTAACTTTCCTTTAAATTGCTTCATAGCCTTAATCCAATCTAAACACCAAACTCAAGAAAAATATTACGATTTACTTTCTCGATTTTTTTTACTTGTCAAATATATTGAAAAATATTCTTTTCCTTTCATTTTCTTAGCAAATCCAAAAAGTTTTTTTTTTCAATTTTCCAAAAATAAATTGAAAGTATTAGTAATTAAAGTTAGTTTTACAATGTTCCATTAATAAAAATAGAGTAAATTACATTCTTAATTAATATATTCTGAATGGAATAGTAGGATAATAATTGAACTATATTGGATATTTATGTTAAATCAATAAGTATAGACACATATATATTAAATGTATTCGTATCATTTAATCGTGATTAAGTTTATACATATTTTAATTTTATTAAATCATTAAGTTAAATTATGTTAATTCAAACATTCAAATGCATAGAAATACTTATGATAAAAGTAGAAATTTATAATGAACTAACTCATCATTTGATCTTTCACCCTTTGTAGTGGGAAAAAGGGGGTGTTTTTAGCTAAAAGTAGTAATCCCATAATTATTAAAGAATGAGGTATTGAAGAGCTTAGAATAATAGATGAGTGATTATAAACCAATTATTATTATTATTATTATTATTATTATTACTATTATTATTATTATTGTGAAAAAAGACAAGTTGGAGTGGTTCATAAAGTAAATAAAATTCTATTTCCCAAGATATCACAACTTATAAATGAATGACAATGATGCATGTGTGTGACTATGACTTTTGAGGGGCCTAACCTCTATTTTAATAAATGCCATCACATGATCCAAAATCAATAACCAAAAGACTAAAAAGTTAGAACAATATTTCACGTTTTAATTTATTTGTCTTATTTAAGTTTTAATTTATAAATAATATAAATAATAAAATTAAATTTATTTAGTTTTAATTTATTTTTATTATTTAATTTTCAGCTTATAAATATAAGTAACAGGGTTAGACCTTACCTTACCGATCCCGACGAGTCAAAGGAACTTATGGATTCTTTTTAGCTAACTTCATGTTGTTTATTTGAATTTAAAAATGTTTTGGTACAGTATTTGTTATATAGTTTTTTAAGTGTTGGTAAGCTTAAGTTCTCTCAAAGGAGAATCAAAGAAATTAGCCCTTTATTCTTGCCTTTGTGTATTAGCTAATCTCTATTGTTTTTCCATCTTTTTTTTTTCTTCTCTCTCTTAGCTCATATTTCTTTAAAGATTTCTGATTTTTTGGGTGTTTTACAGCTAATGTATACATAGTGTTTATGCTTATTCATTCAGCCAAGAAAGTCACTTTGCAGATTGCAGTTCAAGATCATCTTTTTATCAAAGGTACTAAAACTTTCTCACTGTGTTGTTCTTTTTTTTTCTGTCTATGATGTATTAGCATTGATTTCTTTAGAGGGGTTCTGCTAATTTTGTTGAAAGGGTTTTCTTGGATTTTGGTATGGTTCATTTTCCATTTGATGTCTAAGAGTTCTTTATAGTTCCAAGTTTTGATCTTTTTGGTTGTCTTGCAACTCTGGAAGAAGAAGAGGGTGTAGGGTGGGTGGGTGGTGGGGGTGGGGGTGGGGTAGGAAGGGTCAAAGGTTCTATTTTTTTTGTGTTCTTTTGGTAGATATGTTGCATGTAGAAATGGAGATTATTGGATTGGGGAAAATGGGATATAATGTATTAAGGTAAGAAAATTTTGGATTGATAACATGTTGGTTTAGATAGAAATAGTATCAAGATTCCATGAGTTCATAGATTGGATACTCATGAATCAAAATTTTGAGGTTAGGCTTGTGGAAATGCATCTTTTTTTTTTTTTTTGTGAAAATTTAATTGGTAGTTTTCGAAGTATTGTGGAGATTGGTATGAAGCTGCATCCGTGTTTTTTTCCTCCGAATCTTGTAGCTAAGTTTTTTCCATATGATGATCCAGAAATTTACTTCATTTTTTCTTTCAAATCTTTTATTCATATCAATTTGTATGAGTCAATTCAAGTATATTAAAGTATGATATGGTTGAGTGTGTATCTGGTAGCATGGGCGGAGCTAGGAGGGGTGCAAGGGAGTTCATCTAAATCCCCCTTCCCCCCCTGAAAACTACTGTTTTTATGTATATAGACTAAATTCTTTTGGTTTTTCGTGTGTTTGTTTCTTTGACCCTGATTGGATGGACTTATAACTTATGGATTCCCTTAGTGAAAATCCTGGCTCTGTCACCGACTAGTAGACAGGAAGATTGCACTATTTAGGTCGGGTGAGGGCAGAGTCGCAAGTGAGATAAGTTGGTTGTGGTAGAAATTTTAAGCTAGTGGTAAAAACTCATGAACTATTTACATGACAGTTTGTGCTGTTAAGGCCCTACATGTTGGCATTCTTGTCTAACTATTGGTGCCAGCTGCAAGCCCAAGCTGATTGCTTTGAGATCTTATCCAATGTAAATGAATTCTGTAAAGGTTTAGACCAATGCTTTTGCAATTAGATAATAGAGTATAGTTGTTGCACTTGTACTGGGTTTCGTGTTTTCCAGGACTTATTTGTTGTCAGGTTAACGACTATTATCTACTACCCTCTCTTTACCCTACTTGTGGGACTATACTGGGTATGTTGTTGTTGTTATATCTCCATGTAAGATAACTATGAGATCTCTAGCTTTAAAGAACCGTTAGTATGCCAAAATAGCCCAACTAGGGACAGCGATGATTATTGCTTCTCTTAGAGAAGCTGACAAATATAAACATGCATTGACTCAGTTATGTAGTGTTTGGAGGAGTAACAATAATCTGCATGAATTCATCCATTGTTATTGAGGAAAGTATCATTTGTTATATTGTTCGTGTTGTTATATATAGCAGTAGCAGTAAGTGTGACAGATTGATGGTTATACCTGCAGAAATAAGGTGTTTCTATGTTGCTAAAGAATCTCGTCTGACAGATTGATGGTTATACCTGCAGAAATAAGGAGTTTCTATGTTGCTAAAGAATCTCATGGAGGACAAGCAGCTGAATTTGGATCAGCCGTTTCTGTCAGTAAGACGAGCCTCTCCAACAGTGGCTTCTGGTAGCGACGAGACAAAGAAGACTGAATATTCTCTTTCCACTGTGACTCATCCTCCTCGTTACAAATCAGAACTGAAGTCAGGTCCAGTGAGGAATCCAGGAGTTGTGCCTTTCCGCTGGGAACAGAGCCCTGGAAAACCCAAGTATGAAAGCAAACGGCAAATTCGTGCTACTGAGAAACCACCTATTGCCCCGAGACTTCCCCCAGGGAGGAAGCTGAAAGATATCCAGGATTCTGATAAAGCTCATGAAAGTCAAAATGTTAGTGAAAGCCAAACAGGAAATGCTCAACATTCCACACCGAGTTGCATGAATTTGGATGAAAAGGTGAAGAAGATTGAGAGTATTGACTGCTCAAAAGATATGATACAGGATATGGAAAAATGTGATTCAGAAGATGCTGATGAAGTATATTTGGATGCCCCCAATACACTTTCAAGAACTGAATCATTCTTCGTGAATTGTAGTGTAAGCGGCTTAAGTGGATTAGACGAACCAGAAGCAAAACTATCTGGTACTTCTTTAAGAGATCCACAAGCTAGAGATTTCATGATTGATCGGTTTCTGCCAGCAGCCAAGGCCATGGCTTCAGAAAAGTCTTTAGAAACGCCTCAGTATGCTCCCAGGAAGCAACCAGCTGTTCAGGAGCAACAAAGACAACTCAAGAAAGTAGTAAATGGGGATAAGAGGCCTCAGCTGCGTTATGGACCTAGTTTTGCACTTCGTTATTCCCAATTCCATGATAACTATGAAGAAGAAAGTGATGATGATAGTTGTTATGATGGAAATCTACCTTCTAAAGTTTGTGGATTATTGCCTCGTTTTTGCTTGAAAAGTTCGTTTTGTCTGATGAATCCTGTACCTGGAATGAGTGCTAGAACCAGAGTACCCATGTCTCCTGCCAGTAGAACACAGACTGGATCATCATCTACCGCTTCTTGCAGTGATCCGAGAATGAGGTATCAATTTCCACTGTCTTTCTTCTCGTCACTTCTGTTCCCTCTACTGCAGCCACTTATGTTGTGCTAACTTCCTCTGCCACATTTTCTTTATCACTTATGGTTTTAACTTATTGCAGCAGTCCAAATCTGAGTTAGTGGCTGGATTTGTCACAGTTAATGCACATGAGGACGCAAATGATCGCTTTCAAGAATCATTTGATTATCAGAACATTGCAGGTGAAGTGGATTTAGCAGCTCCTCTGGCAGAGAAAACTCTGCATGTAGATATTGTACATAAGGTGGAATCTCCAATTATGAAATCACCTCCTAAAGCGGAGAGACCATTTAACTTACAGGATGAGAATCAAGATGTTCTTAAAAAGATGGCAGAACAAAAGCCCTCAGTCGATTCTTCACTTAGTTATTTTCCACCAATATCAGCGGAAAAATTGAACAATGGAGGGGAAATGATAGCACTGACAGCTTCTGAACCAGCTCACTACCAGGATGCAGTCACCTCAGTGAAACCCAAAGATGATGTTAAACGAAGTACCAGAAAGCAAACAGTACGAAAAGAAAAGTTAGAGAACTCACGCGTAGCACATCCAAAGCTTCCTGCTCCCCCTCCTTTACCAAAATCTCCATCAGATTCATGGCTTTGCCGTACTTTGCCTTCACTGTCCACGAAAAATCCATCTTCAAGATCATATGTTGGGACAGGAATAAGTCCTAACAACCAATCTTGTAAGCAACTATGTAGTAATCCCAAGTGGGAAACAATTGTTAAAACGACAAAGGGACATCAACAGCATTTGCGATATACTGAGGTAAATTCTCTCACACAGTGTTCAAGTTTGTGAGACATCTTTTTTCCTTCTTATTGTTTCTGCTGCCTCTTTTTTTTATCAGTCCTTCAGCCGAGGGTCTATTAGAAACAACCTCTCTACCTTCTCAAGGTAGAGGTTAGGTTTATGTATGCTCTACTATACCCTCCCAGACCCCACCTGTAGGATTACACTAGTTTCTTCTTGTTGTACAGTGTTCAAGTTTGTGCACTTCTCTTTCCAAGACGAACCCTGAAACTCGTTAACTTTGGGAGTGGTTCGACTGATTGTCTGCTACATTTATGTGTAACTTCTTCTCTGTTTTCTAAAATTTATCTCGAATCTACCAGGAAATGATGACATTGACACCTATACCAGAAGCTCAATAGAAGACATAGAGGTTGTTTCCCATGCTTTCCCGCGTAAATGAAATAAGTTCCTCGGGTAAAACTATCAATACAACTGCTTGCAAGATGATTGAAAATATTCAGTTTTTGTCTGATTTTACACTACCAATTTCCAGTTTATGATGGGTTTATAAATGTAAGTTTTGTGCCCAAGTTCATATTCTGTTATTTACACCATGAGATAGAAGTCTTTGTACAGGTGTTTATAAGAGTAAACTTGAAGTCCCCTTATATATGAGTTGATTCATAATAAAAAAGTTTTCTGGTTTTATGTATACATTCCATGTTTTCTGATTGATCATTACTTGTACAATTTACTTAACAATAACGATATATCTAGTATAGTCTTACAAAGTGGAGTTCGGACACGATAGAGTCTGCCTCAGAGATAGAGAAACTGTTTTTGATAGATCCTTGGTTCAAGGGAAAAAAATAGTCCGAAGTAGTCCAGATTCCAGAATACTTGTACAATCTACTACATAATGGAAAATCTATGTAACATTTCATTTGATTGATTTCTCACGTGATCACTCAACTAACAGTTAATTATCTCAGAGTCACTTTCAAGATCATAACTATTAGTTGAGTGACCACAAGAGAAATCAACTCACATTGCATAAGATTCCAATGCAGGATGATGAGTATTTTTGGTCAAATACATCCTTAAACTATTCCCTCTAACTTAAATTATATCCTTAAATTACTTTTTAACAAAAAAACACCCTTCAAGTATTTTAAACTTAACAACTTTCATCCTTTTATCAAAATTTGACAAAAAAATAATAATAACAAAATTCATACAAAATAATGTATGACTTGCACATGCTTTTGTATAAAGTCCATCAATTATTCGACAAAAAATTTAACAAAAAGATGAAAGTGGTTATGTTTTAAATATTCGGGGAATGTTTTCGGTTAAGAATGATAATTTAAGGATGTAGTTCAAGTTGAAGGTAAAGTTTCAAAATGCTTTTGGCTAAAAACTCACAGGATGACTATCAAACTCGGACTTTGATACCACTTTATATGGACAATATATCTGGGTGCGCTTCGGAGGTCTGGCTCTAATACTATTTTAAATAGGTATTCAACGTTAACTCAATTTTAGAAGTTAGTTCAAGAGGGAGGATTGTCCCAAATACATGTAAGGTAGTCTAGACCCTTCCATCACATATAGGATATTATTCTTTCTGTCACATAAGTACAAGTATTTGTTTCTTTTTTCAAAACTCAATAATGACCCGAGTAGCATGGGGCACATGGAATCCTATATAAATCAGCAAGGACTACTTTGCAAGACTAAATACTCCTGGATAACCGAAAAAGAAGTAGTATTGCAAGGGAAGGGTGAAGCGAACCCCCACTGGGAAGTGAAATGGAATATGAAATTCATAAGCTTCCAAGCAGTTTGCGGAGCCAGGGCTCTGACCATGTGCCTATTGAAGAATAAGCTGAGAAATTGTAATATGAAATTCATAAACTAAAAATTCTGACTCTACCTTAGCGAAATCTCCAAAACTTCCTTATCAATTTGTATTCTTGAGATACCTGACAATCTTGATGGTCAATAGAGTTATGAAGACTATGGTCAAAGATTACTAGAAGAGTCAATCAATAACAGTATTAAGATCATGTAAATTGCTTATTTTCTAAAAGTACTAATATTTCTAATGAGGGAAATTATTACTTTAAAAATAAACACTAGCCCTTTTGTCAAATATTAGAAAAAATAGTAAAGTTATGTGACATGATCCTAACCAAACAGTTATAATGTAATCTATTCATTTTAATTTGTTTGTAGTATATCTGACTAAACATAACTCCAATTTTCAAATGTCATTTTTCAATTAGAAAGCAAAAATTACTTTTTTTTTTCTTTTCAAATTTCACAATGAAACATGGACAAATGTCTAGTTTGACTGGATCGCACGGAATAAAATAAAGAAACTTTTAAATCTAATAATTGTAAACTAAAAATGTGTAATGTGTTGGGTTCGGAAGTGATTAAGGCGTTATGCGGAAGCTTACAATTGTAAATTATAGAATTGATAAATCAAATGACAAAAGTTTATACTAAAAATCAAAATATTGTTATATGAAATTTGGCCAATTGGCATGCATATTAAAAACTAATAAAAAACATTAAAATTGTAGAGAGAAAATCTCTCCATAAACAAAAGGCTCTAAATGACTACATTGTGAAAATTATTGTGTTATGTTATGAGAATCGAGATCTTTAATTTATAGATCTCCAAAACATTTCCTCTAAGGAAATAATAAAGCAAATATGGAAGAAAATTATACTTTCCTTTCAGAAAAAGTTCAAGCATTTACGAGAAAATAAACTTCAAACAAGGTAAGAAAATCAGGGCAAAACTCTAACATAATGTACCTATATGGTCATTAATCTTGTAATTTAAAGCATATCATGTGAAATGTTGGGATTAAACCGTTGCCGAAAAGGAAAGAGACATTCTTTTAAACAGACTAAAAAAGATAACAAGACAAGCAAATTAAAACGGAAGGAGTAATTATCCTACTTTATGTAGGAAATGAGTTATGAGTTCTCTATATATGCATTCATGTTCTATAGGAGAAAGTAAATAATATAATGGCTAGGTTCTTGGTTTCTTCTTTGAAGTTGGATAACAATTCTAGCAAAGCTAGTGCTATGATTAGTTACTATGGAGTCTTGTTCTTGCTCTATGTTATCATTTTCTCTGTTTTGGTGGTGTCAATAGTGGCATTTTCATGTACTGATCATCTTGAAAATGACAAAGTATCTAAGAAGAAAAAGAAAACCAAGTCTAAGTCTATTGGTGCTAATTGTGGTTCTAATTTTGGTACTACTAATGGAGTCATCATGTATGCTAGTGGTGCTGGTGGTGCATGTGGATGTAGCGGTGCCAGTGCCGGTGGTGGAGGTGGTGGATGTGGCGGTAGTGGTGGCGGTGGCGGAGGTGGTGGCTATGGTGGTTGCTGAGTGATTGTAAAATGTAAACTCTAATGTTACTCTTCTATGACTTATGAATTTATAGGCTTTAAGTGTTTTGTTAAGTTTCCTTTTTGTTAAGCTAGCTTATATAAAAAAGCACTATATGGTTTCTTCTATCCCCACAAATTGAGGGTGTAATAGTATGGTTCAATTGGTTATTTTATAAAATTTATGTCATATTGATTATTTTAGTTTGTATAATTAAAATATTTTTTTTGAAATCATCTCATTATATCGATTTCTCTTTGATATTGCTACGATGCAATTGATTTTGAGCATCTTTTTTCTTAAAGATCATGTGACTCGCTCGTATAACTTAGTACACGTGTTTCGTACGATTTTGACAAGTCTTCTAAGATTAAGAAAACTTTAGGAGTCATTTTGGTATGATGTATATGGTATAATAATTTTAAGGATAAAATACAACACTATTTTAAGGTTGGAGGAATTAGATAGTTTTAGAATTACTCATTCAACCATGTATACCATAGTGATGGAATAAGTTATCCCATATGCATGGTTTTAAAATAATTAATTTCGAGATAACTTATTTCTAACCAAACGACTTAAAGCATATACGACGACAAATATCTAATTATACCTTTGTAACTTATTAGTTACTATTCAAGATGCTAGAACTCAGTTAGGGTTGTAAGTCATCCTTCACCGTCAATCCTAAGATAATTCTTTTAATACATTTTTGGAAAAATTACATAAATACACCACTCTTGATTTGATAATCTCTAAAATTTTCTACCATCTTTTAAAAAAAGAAATACAAAAGTTTCCTCCCAAATACTTCCCTATACAATAGAATGAAACCGTTCAAAAGGAGTACGCTATCAGGTCTTACGAGGTAAGGTCAGCTGATTAGTCCTGACAGGATAATCGGTTATATGACAATTCTTGTCGACAGAGGTTACAGTTTCAAAAATCTCTGACCATAGTAAACTCCTTCTTGTTGTACCGAAATAGAGGTCTAATTTAAACGACCCGGTACATCATCACATTTTACACCCAAGGAAGGTACAACCCAACTACGAGGTACATCAACCGATGTTACAATAAACGTATATGATTCTTTGTAGGTAGACCAACTCTATTGTCGACTTCTAATAAACGTGAATGACTGAAGGAAACTTCCCTAAAAAGCCTAATAGCAATTAACCACATAAGAAATAACGAATTGCACTCTAAAAGGAGGTACCCTCCCAATAGATGTCAGGAGGGATATCCCTCTTGAATACGGATACACCCCTCCCATTTAACATATCATTTGCAATGCATCGATTAACCAAGGTATGCATATGAAAGCAATGAAAAATTCAAGATTTTTGTAATTAGCCCCCAAATGTATAAGGTTTCTGTAATTTATACAATTTGTAATGTTTCCATTATTTTTTACTTAATCCATGGAGAATATTAGTAGCTAAGTTGGTCCCCCTCCCCACCCCACCCCACCCCCCACCCCCCAAATTCACAAGTTCGCTAACCTACTTATCGGTTGCCCGCAAATTTGTAACATTCCCCGATTTGCTAACCTACTTGTCGGTCACCAGCAAATTTGTAACCACAATAGGGCTCTGGACTTACCCCGCCACCCTCAAGCGATTTCACCAGTTTGTTTACCTACTTCTTGACTCCCGCACTCTGTAACCATAATAGCTCTTGACTTAAACCCCCCACCCCACCAACACCAGTGCTAACCTACTTCTCAGCTATCCGCACTCCTACTTGTCAGTCACCAGCAAATTTGTAACCACAATAGGGCTCTCAGCTATCCGCACTCCTACTGGTCAGTCACCAACAAATTTGTAACCACAATAGGGCTCTGGACTTACCCCGCCACCCTCCAGCGATTTCACCAGTTTGTTTACCTACTTCTTGACTACCCGCACTCTGTACTCAGAATAGCTCTTGACTTAAACCCCCCACCCCACCAGCACCAGTGCTAACCTACTTCTCGGCTATCCGCACTCCATAACCTGAATAGCACTCTGAAATTAACCGCCCCTCCCCCCCCCCCTCCCACAAACTAGTTTGAACGTACTTCTCAGCTACCCACACTCCATAACCAGAGTAAAGCTCTAGACTTTACCCCCACCCCCCTAAAAGAAATAGTGAGGCAAACCATATAGAACTCATTATCCACCGAAGTGAGGCAAAACAGCAAGCACAAAGAGAGCTGCTTTTTTAATGGATCAAAACTTCATTTATACTCTGTCTAACCAACCGTTAACTATTTTAAGGTGAGGTCAGTAAATTAATGTAATGGTATATAATGATATATACATCTCAAATGCCCCTATTTTCTCACCAATATAAAAATCATCATCATTATTCTCAGACCGGCGGTAGACACGTTACTCATTTTACCTGAATGCATCATAAAAGTTGGACAGAACCAAAAAAATGGAACACGTCATGTTTTGATGACACGGCCTTTGTATTGCCCTCTACGGATCACAAAGTCATCGGGAAGTTGAAACTCTCCCAACCAAGTCACGTCGGAGAATGTCACTCCATCCACCTCGAGTTCACCTTAAAAAAAACATGTCAAAGTACTTCAGATTTTCAATACAATTCATATTTGTGCAAAATTTCTCACAGTGCAACTACCTGGCAGATCCGCTACTGGAGACCTCCGGAAATAAGTGCAATGCCGTCCATCCTCAGAAGAGTAAGGTGGAGAAAGGATGTCAAAAATAGCACAAGGAGTTATAGCTTTGAAACAATGGATGTTGCCTCCAGAAGTAGGATACAGAGCAGTTGTCCCACACGGAGCAGTCATGTCACAGTCTTTAACGAGCTTTGCCGGTCTTGCACCTGAGCAAGCAACATTAGGAGCGAGCAGCTGAAGATAGCAAACTGCGATGTGTGTATATTGTATGTATATATGTAACTGTATATGAATTCAAGAGGTCGAGAAGAAGTAGCAGTAGAATCCTGTATGATGAACATTAATCCCAAAAAATAATACCTTAGATAAACTAGAACCAATAAAGAAAGAGAAAATAAACTCGTAAAAACTAGTATTTCTCTATTCAGAATCTTTGGTCACGCAGTTGCAATCAACTATTTACAAGTAATATAATTATGTGCATGGGATACAAAATTCTGCACAAGATGGGAACTGATCCCTCGACTTTGCGAGTTTACACAACTCAACAAAGTGGTTATTAGTACAAGCAAGCACAAATTATGCAGATGATGCAATTAAACCCTCAAACTTAGTTGTAATCTTTATACCTAGCTCTCAGTCAGTAAGTTTTATGGTTGAATTCGAAAAGAGGAGTTTGTAAGGCCAAAATAGGCATATCATGAAACAAACTACAAAACAAATATGATAAAAAGAAAAGGCCGGAAAACCATGCTAACAGAACCAGAGATGAGAAAGGACTTGCCACCCAATTAGAAATAATATAGCAGAAAACAAGCACATCAAAAACATCTAGTCCGAAAACTCTGTTCTGCAACGGAATGATTGCATATCCACCAAGTACATCCTAGACATCCAATTAAAGACTACGCACCTTCCAATGGAACCAAAGGACCTGGAATATTGATCCAATCATAGGCTTTCACGTGAAAGGAACCATATACCAGCTTACTTAAGACTGTCATTCCAGGGTGATTGTGTAGAGGTATGATAGAGGAAGGCGGCATGCAAAATATCCCCATCTGCGAATAACACCAAACAAGATAAAAGATTCAATCATGCATCATTTCTCTACAACTGGAACCCCTACAAATTGATATTAATCATCCATATTCTCCAAATATCAGCACTCTCTACAACCCCCACCCTAAACCTCCTTCAGAAAAAAAAAGGAAAAAGAAAAAGGGTGAAAGCACAATGACACACTTACAGAGAAGCTGTCACATTCATGTAAGTGCAGGTATTTGATTGGTGGCGGTGGCTGTAGTTCCCCATTGCGCTCGTGCAGAGTACTATTCCAACTCCGTACAAGTTGTGCTTCTTGCTCAAGACCCACATCAGAAGGCTTGATTTTATCTGCAGCCCAAATGTCAGTAATATAAGTCATTTATAGAAGCATAGGCCAAAATGAGCCTGAAATTTCATGGGAAGGCCAATGATCACAAAATTGATAGTTTAACTCATGGCCCAAATAAAATTGCTGTAAATGAGAGTTTAGAGACTTGAGGGAGAAATTCAAAATCATTTTAAATCATGAATTTTGCAGTTCTATGCAATATTTATTTATTTATTTTTTTTAAAAAGGAGGAGAAACACAAAAATATGATTATAAGTAGTACGGTGCTATCCATGAGAAAAGTTACACGTCAAACTGAGCCTAATTACTGTCCAACCCACCCTCCATGATCAAATACTGAACAAGCCAAACGCTAAATAAAGACTGCTTGCAAAACCATATTGACTGCTTCAGTTGTCTATCTGAGATTGAGACTGGATATGGGTTTAATTTACATCCCATGAGCAGAAGTCTCAACCTCAGTTTTTTCCAAAAAATTTAACATTGTTAATCCCTTGAAGCTTTCCCCACTTCACTACTGTAATTTAATGTCAGACAAATTCTCAATTCCTATTAGTGATTAGATAATACAAATCTCAATTTTTTACCTCCACGGTAAAACCAATCTAAATCTGTCCCCAACTACCACCACCGCAAAAGAACTACCAAGAAAAATATTAAAATCATCCAATCTCCAAATAGCTTCTCCATGAAATTGCTGCCAGCTTTAAATATTATAGTATTTTGCAAAATGTGATAAATGCATGAAAAATGAATTTATCGCATAAAATTTCACATCTTTTGGAAGCTGATATGAAGTAATCCAGTGATGCTTTTAAGATCTACTCACTAATATGATATGCATTGATTTCTCTCTCTGGCGACATCCCACATATATTATCCAATTGGACCATTACAAAAAGAGGATATCATCCTCAAAGAGTATTTAGATAAATGTTATCCACTTGACCTTGTAGATAAGCTATAAGCAATCTTATTCATAACTTACCAAAGAAATCAAACAGTGTGATTCAATGGTTAGACATTCATTCTTCAAGCTTCTTTACATTTTATAGATAATATTCTCCATTAGTCTCAATCCACCAATGGCAGAGGAGAAAGATAGAATGTGGTTACTTCACACAAAGATCCATCAAAGTTGCTAAACCTTCACCATCACACATCTATCTATATCTATAATATTCTAAAAGTGGAAAGCGACAAAGTTATAACTTAAAAGTTGAATGACTAAAAGGCAAAGTTATAATATGCGTTCTTAATTCTAAGGCTTTCAACTTTCCCCCCTTCCCCTATAATTGTTTATTTATTAGATTTTAAGCTTACGTTTATGAAGTCTTCAAAAAGCTCAATTTGGTACCATTATATTGAGTTGAAAGATCATGTCTTCTTCATTTGGTAAACAAAATGGGATTTCAGTGAGAATACCAGCCTCTGGCAGAAAATTCAAGCATGGGTTTGACTGGTGATCAATGTGTCTCTTGATGGTTTTAAGTTTTCTATTACTCTCTTTCATTTATTTCACAATTCCATAAATACTAGAGATATCTCCTCTCAAATTCTTTTCAATATATATGGAGTATATTAAAGACCTGTCTGCAAATTTTAAAGGATGAACATGATATGATTGTTACAATTTTATCATTCATGATTGTTCATAAAATCATCAACATTATTTTACTACACATTTATAATTCAACAAGAAGCTGCAGCCATTTGGTCTCCTCAAGAAATGAGAAACTAGGTATAAAGAGTTTGCATGCAAGTACATATATTCCTGATTTCAAACTACAAAATGCCACTCGAGAATTTCATATAATCCTTGCCAAAAGATCTACAGAATTGTACATGATCATTCACATAAAGACACAACTTTTTATTCCTAATGATAGTCCTTAGTTCGGTAAAAAATACTTTTTTGGATCTAGTGCTTATAAGTGTAAACAATATCTATACATTATTATGAAATGGAGGAACAAAAGGAGGGAATCACTTTTTTTCATGGAAATGGTGTACTTTATTAGTTTGAATATTCATCATACAACATATGACTCTAATGTTCATCAAAATTTAACAATTAAGTAATTTTTGGGTCCTTGAAGCAGCAAATTATTAACTAGCTTGATCCTTTCTTCAAATTTTCTCTCTAGACTATTCATAGTTACAAAGTCAAAAAAAATTGACAAGCCAACAATTCAGAGAAAAAATATCATGCCTACTTTTACAATCAAATATTTCTAATGCCTTGTTATCATAAAACTGTTGCATCTATCAAACCTAAGTTAAATTCAAGAGAAGCTATAGCTTCCAATCTCAAAATGGACAAAATGATAGTCACTCCAAAAGGTTTAGGAGATTCTCATTGAACATAGGAAGACAGATAAAATTTTACCACATGATCTTCCAGAAAACTATTTTTTATCACATCTATAAGTAACTTGAGTAGATATTATAGAAGACAAATTAAATAACCATTTAAACCATGATGTGATTAGAAATCTAGAAGTAAATATGAAAATGTTTGCTAAGTATTAATAAACAAAAATACATACCCAATAGGGAACGAACTTTCTCGAGAGCGTCTTCTGAAACCGGTCCGTTAGGTGAAAGTGATGCTTTACAAGCGTTATAAAGCTTTTGTACAGCTGGCATGTTCAGCAAACCGACAACCGCTATACCCACCGCTTATACAACAAAACTTATCTTACTGTGACTAACCGCTTCGAATAAACCAAGAATCCAGCCTGAAGGGTCCTCTATTGCTCGAAGACCCTTCAAGAACAGCCTTTCAAGCAGCAGACCCTTCCAGAACACAGTTTGCCACAAGCTGGATCTACAATGCAAATCAAACCAATGATCACACATCCATGTAGTGCTTAACTGATCCAGTTTTACATTCTATTATCAATGCCACCTAACAAACAGAAGAAATCACCATTAAACTCAACATTTCTGATCCACAAAAAAATCAGAAACAGTACTCAAAAAATTTGGGGAAAAAATACCGTCCAAAAATTACATTTTCATTTCCAAATTCCATCTCTAGATCCCTAACTCCAAGCTGAATGATTACAACGTAAAAACATCTATTTCCAATTAAAACCATGTCCAACTAAAACCGACCTTAGATGCGAGCTACTGTACTCTTCACCGGCAACAAATCTAGATATGCAATTTATAAAAAAAAATTGAAAACTCACCGAAACAGAAGCAAACCTGAAAGGGATAGAATGTACAACTATATATTCCAAGAGAAATCGATGAGTTTCAGTAGATGCGTAATTCAATTGGAAAAAATTTACACAACTTGACGATCAACAATCCAAATGAGAATCGCACTAAATAGAGTTAAAAACACACAAAATTAGTCATGAAAACACATACAACAAAAGCATATACATATACACAAACGAGTATTTTCCAGTTTAACAGTACGGATTGTGAGTGAAAATAAGCGAGAATGAGATGATTATACCTTTTAGCAGAAGCAGAGAGAACGGTAAAGCGGAAAGAACAGAGAGAGAGACTGTTACAGAAGGAAGAAGACGAACAAGGATTGCGTTTGCGTAAAAAATGCTCTTTGGAACCTTTGGCAAAATGGGGCTCTGCGCTATGGGTCGGGTTATATGGTTCTGATAAACCCGACCCATCTTTGACCACTTGAAATTATCGGCATCAGTTGAAGTAAAAATTACATGAATGCCATTGTTCTATGTGTATTTGTGTAATAATAAATGCTTCTATATGATAATAAGGCAAATGGTATGAAATAGCAAATTATTAATTTAAATTAAATGTTATAATTATAATTTATTTTATTTATAGTTTGCAGAAAATAATCAATTTTTTTGTTTGATATACAATCAGTTATTTTTGGTATACAATTACCTATTCGGTATATAAATGTATAAAATATATTTGTGTTTCTATAAAATGAAAGAAAAATGTATATACATATATTTTCATTATATACATTTATAATTATATAAATACATATCTTATTATACAGATTATGATGTATAAATGAATTTTACAAAACTGGATAAGATCAAAAGCTCCTTAACAATTTTAAATTTATTATAGATTATAATTATGCAAACTATAATTATAATATATAAATATAATTTTTATATTTACTATATTTTATATTTTAACTATAACTCTAAAATATTTTATATATATATATATATATATATATATATATTCATTTTATCTTTTCTAGGTTGTTGGCATGTGGATTCATCTTTGACATTATCAAATTAGGTTGATGTCTATTTAATTGCTATTTGAAGAACATTATTCACAAATTTTTTATATTCTAATGTTGTTTCAATAAAAAATAATTATTTTAAGATAACTAGTTTCGTATGTATAATATAAATTACGATTGAACACTTCAGTCAATTTTAATAAAGAGAAATGAATAGTATTTGTCCTTGAACATAAGGTTAAAAATAAACTATACGTAAGACTACAAACAATTCAATAAAAACAAAATGAATAGTTACGTAACAAGTTTTTTTTCTTATTTTATTATACTATCTAAGAGTCTGGCAAAGCACCTCTTGGTTGCTAGCGGACCAAAAGACATTTTCGACATGAAAAAAAAGTAATAGCTTTGAATGTCTTGTACAACATGCTATTAAGGATTATACTATGTGAGTAATTACTTATTTATTCAAGGATTATACTATTGATACGTAAATAATTACTTATTTATTCATTTATGTTTTGAAAAAAAGTCTCGTGGCCCTATACATGTAGGTTCCATTAGATGCTAATATTAATGTCGATCCCTTTTCAATTGCTCAAATCATAATGAAAGGACTCAGTCCAGTAATAAATTATCCGGTAATTCTTAATGTTGCGCTAGATTAAAGTCACCTGATTGATTATACATATAATGGTTCAAATGAATTTGTCATAAATAACATGAAAAATTAATGAAGACAATCTCACCTAATCTTTTGATTTATCCAAAAATCAAATTATTGGTTTTTGTCTACTATTTTTATTATCTTTGATTGACTTTTCATGTTTTAATTCATCTCCTAATAATAATTTAATTTTTGTGCTTTAAAATTCAGATGCTAATTTACTTTTTCGTCTGCTCTCTTGTTCATGTAACTATCGAGGCATTGATGAGATTTAGGAGTATAGATGGTTTTCTACTTTTCTAACTTCATTTTACTTCTACAAAATTGAATTTAATTTCTTTTTGATTGGATTTAGGGTAACCTATTTCATTTTATTTTGTATTTTAAGATAAAGAGGTTATTCAATTGATTCGATTCTTCCTGTTAGCCTATGTAAACTTCTAAATAAGGACCAAAATCTATTTCAACCTTTAAATAAGTAGTAAAGTTAGTGATAATTAATATCTCAATCGGAGCTGATCTGAGCCACAAAAGAAGAAAAGAATTATCAAAATTAATTTGAATACGTTATTTGAGAAGATAAATAGAAGGGATGTTCAAATACTATAACATAAATTCATCATGGACCATTAAATTTAGAGCAACTTACAAAAATGACTACATTTATAGGGTTATTGAAGTTCAATAGCTATAAATATGTTATTTACTAAAAATGACTACACTTTATGTTAATTTCTAGCTGAATGTTTGTACTTTTTTTATTGTTATTATTATTACTTATACAATGCACTAAATAAGATATGATATGTTACCATAACTTTCAAGTACCAACCATTTATTATGTTCTTAAATAACTGAAATTTCTATTATTAAATTACCAACTAATAATTACATATTCTATGCAAATATGATTGATTCACATAATACAAAAGGTTGTATTTATATTCCTAAATACAATATATTCACTAAATACTAATCATAAAGATATTCATAAAATTTTGAATATAAGAGTTTATTCATGTCTTTTCTCGTTGTATTTTTGCATATGTTTTTTATTTTTTATTATTTATACACTAATACAGTTGTAATTACAATAACTAAATAAGGAATATGTATTACTTGTACAATTAGCATATGAATACTTTGAATTCAAATTTGTGTTTCTATTTATAAAACTTAAAGTATTAATATATCAAGGATACAAGTATTTATAAAAATTGAATGTATTAATACACCAAACAAGGTAAAGTAGTACAATTTTAGTATATTAATACAACAATTTGAAAAATGGATACACTATTGTTAACAAAAAAAAAATGAATATACCAATATACTATAATATGAATACACTGTTGTTAAATAAGAAAATGGAAAAACAATAGAATGTGTATGTATAAAAGTGTGTAAGTATTCGATTATATAAAAAAATTTTAAAAAAACAAAACGTCGATCTATTTTTTGTGAAGTTTTCTATAATACTTGAGGTTTGACGTTAGCTTAGGTATTTATTTATAAAAATATAGCATTGATGTATCCAACTATACTTGTATTGCCTAATCAAATTGAATAAATTACTTATGTATCCAAATATATTTGTATTCACAAATTACCATTTTATTAATATTACAATACAAATCTATGTATATAAGTATTATTAAATATAAACATTTGACATTTGATTGACCACAAATATAAGTATAATGAATTGAACCACAAAAATCACTCCTACAATCATACTAAAGGATCTTGAATTGAAAGGAATTGGAGGGGGAAATACAAAAAAAAAAAAAAAAAAAAGTAATATAAGGATATTAATGAAAGATAAGGTATGAATACATAATTAATTATGAGTTTAATAATAATTTTCCTATTTATTATTTATTTATATTAAACATAAAAAAATAATTATTAATATACTATTAAATTTGTTATTTATTATATGATTATAGTCATGTAATATAAAAAAAATTAAACTATAGCTATGCTATTTAAATATATGTTAAAATTTGTCATATTATGTAATTTTTCCTTTAATGTTAAATATATAAACAACCATGTGGCTTTAATCCAGTGAGCCAAATCATAAAACCTTCATTCAGACTATTTCACAACTCTTTTCTCTTTTTTTTTTTCCCTCTCTCTCTTAGCATTATATAGCTTAGTATTTCACATTACAAAAATAGTTTACAAAATTTTATTAATATCATACACATTGAAATAAATAGATTAATATTACTTAAAATAATAAACAAATACTATAAATAATAATAGTTAATAATTCAAAAATTAAAAATATATTAAAAGTTCCAATTAACTTTCAAAATTTTATTTATATCAAATAAATTGAGACAATGTGAATAACATGTATTATTTTAATAAATCGCAATAATCAACAACCAAAAATGTTTACAAGACACATAAAAAAATTTGATTAATTTTCAAAATTCTATCGGTGTCACATAAATTATGACAAAACAAATGACATATAATTTGTGTTTGAAAATTGTATATAAATTATTTTAAATGAAATCAATAACTTGAATCATTTTACAAATTATAAAAAAATATTACTTGACTTTTTAAATTAAATTTTTGTGTCACATAAATTAAAAGAAAATGAGTAATACGAAACCCTAGAAATTGGATTGAAATCATGAAGGAGATTGAGTTTCTTTTGAGACTAATCATTTGTGTCACATAATAAGTGACGGAAAGAGTAATATATATTATTTGAAAATAATATAAAGAGCATTATAAATCACAATAAATTAATAACTTAAATTATTTTTTACGAAAACACTTACAAAAAATTTAGCAACTATTCAAATTTCATCTGTATAACATAAAATTAAGGAGAAAAAGACATATATTGGCCTCGCACTAGCCAGGAACCTTATATCTAGTATTCTAAACAATTCTTGGACACAAAAATAATAATAAGAAAAATGCTTCATTATATGTCTTACTCCATAATCCACTAAAAGTTTGTCATTAAGTGGAGAAAATTTTTTTTTTTGAATTATTCTTTCATATTGGAGTGTTAATTAATTGAATTAATCTTCAATTTAATTGATTTAACTTACCTACCTTAAATGACGTAACTATTCAAATTCTATAGTGAATAGTGATACTAAATAAATAGTTGAATGTATTTACTTGATTATATCGAAAATAAAATACAAGGAGACTAACGTAAATAACAAAAATAATAATCAAACAATTATTTATTTGTAAGAATATTTGTTATTATTGTTTGATATACGATTTTTTAAGAAGATTAGAATAATATATAAGTGAAGATGTTATTTGTACAGTGAGTATGATGATTATCATTGGCATTATTAATTGTGCGACAACTCTTTAACATATTTACATCATTATTAAAATTATTATTGAATTCATTATTAAAATAGGAATTTTTTTTAAAAAAGTTTTTAAGATATAAACGTTTAGCAATTTTATGTGGTCATTTTAGTCTTTAATTTTAGATTTGATAAAATACTAGTTTTAAATACTATATGTATTGCACACGAATTCTATTGAAGCAATGTATATGATATGCGTTGTATTAAAATTGCATAATAATTATCAATATCACAAATATTTTATAGGAAAAATACTAGTTGATATTTTTTTGATGAAAAATTCGTTTGTTGATTATTCAAATGACTTTTTTGTCGAATGATAAATAATTAGATTTTATCTGAAACTTTAAATTTGAACAATGCAATTAAATTTAATATTTCAAATGTATAATGATTTACTTTTTTATATCATTAGGTGCAAGTATATAAGATTATTTTCTTAGTCAAAAATTGATATAAGACGAAAATTAATTGGTAATATTTTTTTTAAAATGAACCATGATAAAATGGTTCATATTTTAATGGTAGAAGGAAAAGTTTTTGAGAAAAATTTACTTGGATAAGCATTTTTTATTAAATAATTATTAATTTTAGCAATACAATGAAAATCACTCACTTTTGCTCTAATATCATAGGAAATAACTAAACTATTTTTTTTAAACAAAAGTTTACCCAAAAAAAAAATAATCACAAAAAGATATTTTATATATTTTTCTTTGTGTTATTAAAATATCATTCAACTTTGTTTAAATAATATACAATGTTTTTTTTCCTCTCACAATAAGACTATCTTTTGTATATTACTTTTAAAAATTAATGTGTAACTAACTAAAACAAATACTTACTACCTCCCACCCAACATAAATATCAATAATTTTCTCTATTAATTTTTTTTTTGAAAAAAAAGTCACCTAATATATTTTTACCTACTAAAATAATTTTAAATTTCATATTTTTTTGATTCATTTCATTAATCATTAAATCGAACTTGTACATTAAGTTCAATAAAATGCTTCCCAAATCACTCTATCATGGGCACATTAATTAAGAATACAAACATAAAAATAGAGTCCGAAACTCAAAGGGTAGAAATTTTTTACAAAAATTCCAAAACGGTATATATCAACTAAGAATCAATTAATCCACTTCCTTTGACTAATAAAATCAAAGCAAGAAACATATTCAGAATTTTGAGCGTATACAATATTAATTAAATAAATTAATATATAATAATAATCCGAAAAGAAAATATTAAAATTACTTTAAATGGAATCGATTCTAAAATCTTCTTTTTAGTAATGAGTTTCAACTATCAATTTCTTATATAATTAACGAATTCTCAATATAAACACAGAATTCCAACTGAATTTTCGAAAATTTTCACCCAATATCCGATACCCGCTCATGTCAACTTGTTTCTCCATGCTTGCCAAACTGTCTAAACACAAAGTGCCCTTCTTTATAACTCTGTTTTAACACTGCTTTTGTTCTGTGGATAAGTAAACGACTCTCTTTCAAAATAGCTATGTGCCTGTGCTCCTCTTCCTCTATTCCATCTTCATGAATTTGTGTTATTTCATCTTCTAGTAATTTACTTATGGCTTCATTTTCCAGTGAATAAACCCTAGCATCATAAATTAAAATTATATTTAATAATATAAAAAATAATTGTATTATCGATGCATATAACATAAATTCTTTTGTTACCTAAGTGGGCATCCTATCATGATCGTTACTACCAAGATAAAGTCTATAGCAAAGAATATTGTTTTCAAATAATTGTCAACCTATTGTTATTAAATCCTTTTTTTTACTTCTAGAACAAAGGACACTTGCTTTTTGTATTTCAAAATATTTTCTTAACTTTCCAAAAATCGCCACAAATTAAATTTTGGGAGAAATTTTCTTTTATTCAAAAAATTTAAAAACTTCTTCAAGTAAATATCTTTAACACGTAAAGATGCGACGTCTACATCTAACACAATCCTAAAAGTTAATTCATGAGTAAAGATTTGTGCAAATCCAAATAAGGAGATCAGATTCTCATTTCTTTACCGATGTGAAATTTCTTACACAACACAACTTTAAATTTTAAAAATTACAACTTCACAAATCTTAATTTTTAAATTTTAGCTTTAAAATCCATGAAACAGAAAGAAATAGGTTATTTTTTTTCTATAAATTTGACCAAATGACTCAAACTCTCTAAAATAAATTCTTTTTATATTAAAAAGCACTTGTGACTTTCTAAAACTTTTTTTTGGCAAAATAGTATGACATAGAAAGAACTAGGTATTTTTTTCCTAAAAATTTGACCAAATGCCTCAAACTCTCTAAAATTAATTATTTTTCTATTAAAAAGCACTTGTGAATTTCAAAACTTTTTTTTGGCAAAATAGTATTAAGGTGTGACTAATCAATGAGATGTCCGAGGTAGTACGAGAAAGTTAGCTCGAACATTACGATCATAAAAATAAAAAAAATTTGGCTAAACGAACAAGATACATAAACAATTCTATGTAGTGATGAGGAGAGAGTGAATACTCAGGGATTGGAATGTCTTCTTCTAATGGTGGTGCAAGAATCCATTCTCCATCTTCATCAAGAACAACTCCTTTATTCTTTTCAACCCACCATGATCCTGGAATCAATATCTCATCTTTCAATAATGAACTTGATTTGTTCACTAAAGCCAAACTTCTCTTTACTTTCATCTCAAATTCTCCATGTTCCCCATTCCAACCCGCTATAATATGCAACATCGCCTACAAACAAAATTAGCTCATGAAAATATAATCTATTCAAGTTTCGACGTGTCATTTGATATGTAGTCCAAATTGATCTACGAACACAGATCATTTTGACTCGTTTAGATTCAATTCAACTGTTTATTTTCTTACCTGTAAATTGTGCCAATCACTTGGATTTTTTGAGTCCTTCAAACATGGGGATTTTCTGGTGTCGATTACTAGCTCGATCCCTGAATTAACATACCCTAATAAAGAACTTGGATAAAGAGTTATCACATCGATTTTGTTCTTGACATGGAGGATTTTCAGATTTGGGAATTCTTTCAGCTTATCGTTGAATGTTCTGTTTCCTACCTGTGGACTACCGAAAACAATGGCGGATACCGGGATATCAGTAACCCCATTTTCAACAAGATCAAAAGCTGCTAAAATTGATAAACTTGCACCTAAACTGTGCCCAGTAAAAGTTATACTCAGATTCTCGTTTTTATACCGATCTCTTAGATCTTCAATCATTACTTGAAGCTGTTCTCTAATGCTTAATCTCGTAAATGGTGATTTTGGGTCACTGGATATGTAGATCTTCAACCACCCATTCATCACTCTAGGGGCATTTTCGTCATCATTACAAATACTTCCTCCATTACAGATTAGAGGTTCAGCTGATTCAGATCGAGCACCAAGAACATTGACCCATTCGTAATTCCTCGTTGTTCCACGAAACGCTATGTAGATTTCCCGACGACCCAGTTGTTCGCTGATTTCGTCGTTAGTTACAGCTATAAACCCCATCCAATTGGATTCACGATCCCATGATTCACGAGAAAGAGAATGGAGGAAGAGGGCTTTATGGGCACCAACACGAGCAGTGGCGTAAAGGAAGCTGACGATTTGGTAATCTGAGGCGGATTTGAACATGACTTTGTGGAAAAGTGAACTTTTACCGTAACGACTACTGCCACAGTACATGGAGTATTCGTCATTGTTGAAGGCGTCGTAAGTTGCTTGACAAAAGTCGCCGCACCGGAGTATGAGTCGCCGGAGATTGAGGTGTAATGGTTCAAGAAGACCTTCCCAGTTGTTGCTTCCTAGTAATTCATGCCATGTTGGTTCTTTCCCCATTTTTGTGCCTTTCCACTATCAGAATGGGATTTTGTTGTATGATTAGACAGGGAACCAAGTCCTTAAATATTTTTGATAATTTAAATTAATCGGACTTCACATCGTATAATATATGATTAAAAAATGATTGGACAAAAACTGTGTGAATGTATGGTTGGGAACGGAGACTTCTCCTATTATATTATATACACTTTTTTTTTTTTCACGAGGCATTCGAGCGTTATATTTGTTGTATAAGGCTTCGTTCAGAAGGAAACATTCCTCGTGAAACTATTGAGAATGAAGATACAATATGAGACAAAAGTGGAAATTGCCTCCTCTATGCGAACAAAGATGAAGGGAGATTATGATGATTTGGACATACAAATACGAATTGTGCAAATGTCTCATTGATTGAGAAGGTAATAGAGATTGCTTGGAGAGATAGATGTAGGATAAAGAAAGTATTAGAGATAAGTGATTAGACAAGTCATGATATAATTTTAACTTATCAAAAATTTGATCATATATAGAAAGTTACGAAGATTATAGACTATACCAAAAAGTTGGTAGATAGTTTAAACGACATGAAATAAGCTTGGTGATAGTTTGGTGCTCGATATTCATTGAGTTAATACCTCATATGGTCACTCAACTATGCACTTTTCTCTCAGAAAGTCACTCAAAAGTCACTCAACTATGCACTTCCTTCTCAAAAAGTCACTTAATTTTGAATTTTAACTCAAAAGTCACTCAACTATCCACTATTTCCTGAGAAAGTCACTCAATCTATTAAATTGTTTTTTTAATTAAAATTTATTGATATTAATTATTTATATAACAAACCAAAATTTTTTAAAAATAAATTAGATCATTTAGTGATCCACCCACGTAACCCGACAGATTAAAAAACATGATATGACCCATTTTATTTTGTCTTTAATCCTAATTCAAGATTTAAAGAGAGGGATTAATTTAGGATTAAAGACAAAATAAAATGGGTTATATCATATTTTTTAATCGGTCGAGTTAGGTGGGTGGATCACTAAATGATTTAATTTATTTTTTAAATTTTTTGGTTTGTTATATAAATAATTAATATCAATAAATTTTAATTAAAAAATAATTTAATAGATTGAGTGACTTTCTGAGGAAAGAGTGGATAGTTGAGTGACTTTTGAGTTAAAATTCAAAATTAAGTGACTTTCTGAGAAAGAAGTGCATAATTGAATGACTTTTGGGTGAAAATTGAAAGTTGAGTGACTTTCAGAGAGAAGAGTGCATAGTTGAGTGACCATCTGAGGTATTAACTCGATATTCATTCCCCTTTCATACTTGTAGTGGCAACATTTTTCTTGTAGTTGTTTATCCTTCAATTATTGTTACTCTGTGTTTCGATTATTATATTATTTGATTATTATTATTGCTTCTTATTGTTTTGAATGTTACATTATATTTTTCCTATTGTTATGATGTGTGTTACTAAAATCGAGTATTTTTCGAAAACAACCTTTTAATACTTCCACTAGAAGAGAGGCATTACCAATTTGGCGCCTTCCCCATATTTTCAAAAATCCATGAAACCAGAGGATCTCCTTCAGCGTCTCAGCCCCACCCACACCCAGAAATGCACCGTCGGCTGCCTGGTTCTCGACCGCTTACTCGGTGGCGGCATTCCTTGCAACTCAATAACCGAATTAGTCGCCGAAAGTGGATGTGGCAAGACCCAAATCTCCCTCCAGCTTCTCCTCTCCGCTCAACTCCCCACTTCACTCGGCGGCCTCTCCGGTACCTCTATATACCTCTACTCCGAATCACCCTTCCCCGTCCGCCGCCTCCACCAACTCTCCTCCTCTTTTCCCACTCTCCATAACCCCTTAGATAAGATCCTAACCCACCCTCTCCACTCTGCTCACCACCTGTTCGACGTATTGTCTCAACTAGACTCCTTATTATCCTCCCGGCTTGACTCACCTTCCCAAATCAAGCTCATCGTGATCGACTCCATTGCGGCTTTGTTTCGATTTGAATTTGAAAACAACCCGCGTGATCTCAAACAGAGATCGGGTTTGTTTTTCAGGATTTCGAGCAAATTGAAGGAGCAAGCTAGACGGTTTGGGTTGGCTGTAGTGGTGATTAATCAAGTTGTTGATGTGATGAATGATACTGATGGGCTGAGGATTGGGAATTCAACTTGTTGGTATACATCTGAGAGGAAAGTATGTGCCGCATTGGGCTTGTCATGGGCAAATTGTATTAATACAAGATTGTTCTTGTCCAGGCAAGAAGAGAGAGTTGCTCGAGAGGTAATTGAAGACGATTGCTTTAGTACACAAACGCGGAGATTTATACGCGTTGCATTTGCTCCTCATCTTCCTGATTCTCACTGTGAGTTTGTTATTAGTAGAGAAAAGATTTTTGGTTTAGAAAGATGAGATCATTGGCTTGAACAAATCATGTACATATTCTATTTAACAGCAAAAGATTTGCCTCTCTTGCCATTGCTACTTACATATATTCTCTCTATAGTTTGAAATAGTGACACGTTATCTCACTATTAATTCATACTAGATCTTAAACTAAATACATATAGATAATATATTTTTGTTATTATGTACACTCTAAAATATAGACACGTATAGAGAAAGTGGAAAGCGAAAAAAGGAAAGAGGCGAGCGAAATAGGAGGGAGGCCAGCAGAAATGACTTAGTCTATCTCAAATACATATGTATCTGAAGCAAACTCGATTCCAACAGAAACACAGTTATATATATTGATCACTGAATACAAGTTACAATGTAGAATAGACACAACAAAGTAATAATAGACTAACTAAGGAGACGAGAAAGAAGTAACCAGAAAGAGATGAGATATAAGACTATAAAAAGAAGATGAGAGGACACAAAGCCAAAGCTTCGACATAATAATTTGCATAACTGTTCTTCTAACTCCTAGTCCTTTTTAACAAGCCAAATCAAACTCTCTAATAGCCCATAAGCCCTTACTAGGTCAATTTAATTCACAACAGTGTCACATTAAATACATGTATTTAGATTATCAAATGCATTTTACATAGGGGAGAGAAGCGAGAGAGGTGAGAGCGAGAGTTAGTGTACTCGAGATAAAATCTACTTAAATACAGTGTACCTGGAACAAATTCATTAATTTTAATCTTATATATACGAGATACACGTAAATGGAAGCCAAAATTTAGCACAAATTGTAATGTAAAAAACTCGTTAAAAGGCACGTAATTAGATAATAGCAAAACGGATATTGTGCAATGAAATAATATCATTGTTTGATGAATAATAAGATTATTGTAATATAATTCATGTCATGTACTTTCAAGAAAGCATGATAAGAAAAAAAAACTAGGATTTCAAATGAATGGGTCTAAACAAATATGTTGCTACCAAAGGAAAGATAATAACTCAAGGATCTAGCTAGTAACACACATATTTAAACAAACCTTTTTTTTCTTCTAAAAACTTAATTATCATACTTTAAATGGATTCATATAAATATATTGCATACAATAAACATCAATTAACTTGTGACTGAGACATAATTAAGTGATGTAATGATTGTGAAAACACCAACAAAGCTAATTAAAATTAAAGTGAATTAGAAAGGTTAATCAAACTAATCCAAAGGGTTAATAAAATCCAATGGGGCCTTCGTGTTGCCTTTAGAGGTCTTAACTCTTAAACCATTTGCAACTTTATAAATCACTTTAATTATTCACTTTGTTGTTATCTTAATTTGGTTGGACATAAACTTTCATTATAATAAAAATGATTTTTGAATTTATTGATCAACTGAAAGTAGGTATAATATATCAAAATATTTTTTTAATTATATAATTTTAAATATATCATATGAAATATTACAAAAGAGTAATCAAATAGAAAAAAAACATTTATTCAAACCAGCGAAAGAGCCAAGATTTTCTTAGGGATTCATTATATATATATATATATATATATATATATATAAGTTAAAAGTAATTTAAATCACACATAAATAATATATTTTTCATTGATCATTGCTAGCTCCATCCTCGAAAATAAAGTCTAACAACAAATTCTTGAAGAAGAGGGAGTACATTTTTTTCTTTGAGTTATTAAAAGCTAATACGGGAAAAAAAATAGTTGAGATATAAAACTTGAAAGGCGAAAAAAAGGTGTAATTTTGATAATTTATTTAATTTTTCTTATTAGTAATAATAAAGACAAACATTCTTTTGTATAGCCACAACGAGTCTAGGGACTTAAAAGCAAGAAAAATAATTGTACATTATTTGTACACTGTTCCCCGCGCGCATAGCACAAAAGAAGACAAATACACACCTGAGAAAAAAAAAAAGAGAAATCAGAGAGGAGAGAGAAGAAGAAAAAAAGACTGTTTTGTGACTCAGTCCCATTTAGTCTTGTCAACATCACAGGACTAGTATTGTACTTCTTTAACTTGTCTCTTTAATGGCTTCTCTATAACCCCTCTTTGGGTGTTTTCCCTTTTTTTTTTGCTAGCACCAATGGAAGCAGAAAATGATGAGTACCATAAGAAAGAAAGGGCAATTGCAGTTACTATACTGGTCTTTGCTTCTCTTGCCATTGCTTCTTTGTTTGTAGCCTTTAGTTACTATTGTTATATCCGTAATAAAGTTGCCAAGCGTCTCAAGAACCGCACTTGTAAGTATTGTTTTTATAATTTTTGTAATTTGGTTACTAGTGTTTTCAAGAATTAGGTACCATTTTTGAGTTGTGGCTTTGGGGGGTTCTTCAATATTCCAGAAAGTTTTGATCTTTATGAAGATATGGGTTGAAATGGAAGGTGGGGTGGGGGGTGGGGATCAGTTTTTTTCCCTTTTTAGGAAAAGAAAAGAAGAAACACACAATGTCATTGTGACTATTGGAAAAGATTGTATTTCATATTCTTGAGTTGTGGCTTTTGTGTTCTTGAATGTATTGCAGAAAGTTCTGATCTTTAGGAAGGTAAGAGTTGAAATGGGAGGGGGGGGAGGGTTCAGTTTTTCCACTTTTAGGAAAAGAAAAGAAGAAAAACACATTGTCATTGTGACTAATGGAAAAGATTGCATTACATATTCTTGAGTTGTGGTTTTTGTGTTCTTGAATGTATTGCAGAAAGTTTTGATCTTTAGGAAGATAAGGGTCAAGAGGGAATTGCACTGAGCTAAGGGAGAAAAGAAGAAAGGTAAGGGTAGATGGGATGGAGGGTTTGGGGGAGGGGGTCCATTTTTTTTAGGGAAAGAAAAGAAGAAACTTGCATTGTCACTATGACAAATGGAAAAGCTGTAATGTTGGTACAGTATTGTTGAAATTCTGAGTGAAATGCCTTAATGTCTGGAAGCAGATTAAATTTCCTCAACTTAATGGAGAAGATTTCTCTAACAGACCATGACTAGTTTGGAATTGAGCCTTAATTGTAGTTGATAAATTAGCACTGATTGTCAAACTTGTCTTACTGAAAAAATGCTTCCTAATGCTCAAATTTAGATCCTGCTCATTGTACTTTAGTAGTTGTTAGTAGAATTAGCACTAATCCTCCGGCTTGTTGACTGAGAAAATGCCTCCCAATGCACAAATTATTACCCTGCTCACTGTGCTTTAGTAGTTCTAAGTTGATGATAGAATTAGCACTAATCTTCCTGCTTATTATACTGAGAAAATGCTTCCTAATGCACAAATTTACACCCTGCTCACTATGCTTTAGTAGTTGTTGATAAAATTAGCACTAATCTTCCGGCTTGTTACACTGAGGAAATGCTTCTTAATGCACAAGTTTTTCACCCTCGACACTGTGCTCTATTAGTTGTTTACAAAACTAGCTCAAACTGTTTGGCTTGTGCTGTATAGGAAGTGCTTCCTAAGGCACAATTTTACACCTTCACGTTGTGTTTTTCTGTGTCAGTTCATGTTTTGGGAAAGCCAAAGTCTTGATACATTTTTGTTACTCCATCCAGATACGGAGAGTGCTTGTGAGGACAAGGGCAATAGTTTCTCCAATCTGGAAGTTATTGCGAGAAGGGACTTCAGGTTTTCACATTTAAGCAGCTGCATTCAGCAACTGGTGGATTTGGAAAATCTAATGTGATTGGAAATGGTGCTTTCGGGTCAGTGTATAGAGGAGTACTTCAAGATGGTAGGAAGGTTGCAATTAAGCTTATGGATCAGGCTGGAAAACAGGGGGAGGAAGAATTCAAAGTGGAGGTAATTGCAAATATAAATTCAATATAATCCAAAAGAAGATGTTATATTGTCGTCATTAGCAAGAAAATAAATACACAAATGTCCTGATCTTCGAAAGATTTCACGTTAGGATGTAAACTAATATAAAGCAAATTGTCTTTCCAATGCTATATGAGTTTCTAAGATTTTTCGACCGTGTGTCAAACAGTTAAAAAGTACAGAGTTTCAGTTGAACCCTTTTTTAAAACTCCAAGAAGAGTTAAAGGACTCTGATTATTCTTTTACATGTTGTTTTATTGCCTCTCTTTTACTTTGGTGAAATGATTGCTGTTATCAAATATCAGGTGGAGTTGCTATGCCGCTTGCGCTCACCGTATTTGCTGTCATTGATTGGCTATTGTTCAGAAAGCAGCCATAAATTGCTTGTTTATGAGTTCATGGCAAATGGTGGTTTACAGGAGCACTTGTATCCAATCAAAGGTCTGTTTGGTTTTCAGTTGTATATGGTTTTGGGCATTTTGGAATTTAGTACCAGCCTTCCTTCTCTGCTTGAAAAGCCAATGTGGAAAAAATACTTCATAGATATGGCAGTGATGAATGGATATCCTCATCAAGTGACATTCTGAGACATATCAAAGTTTGTCATACGCATAAAATGAGTGATTTTTTCTGGTGTCCTCGTCAGTAATTGAGATTATTCTCTGAAGTGTAGAAAACCACACACTAAATTATATGTTATAAAACCAACTCCAAAGGGAACAAAGGAAGTCTATTCCTGAAATTCTACTGGCATGTGAAATTCGTGTTTACTGTGTACTGTTCCTAGTTGTGCAAATGGCCTGTTCCTATTCTTACACCTTCTTTTCACATTGTTTCGAGTTTTTCTTTTCAAGTCATCAAGTTATTAATGAAAGTGTTGCACTTCAATCTGTAGGTTCCAATAATTTTTGTCCAAAGTTGGACTGGAAGACCCGGTTAAGAATAGCGTTGGAGGCTGCTAAAGGTTTGGAATATCTACATGAGCATGTCAATCCCCCAGTTATACATAGAGACCTCAAAAGTAGCAATATTCTTTTGGACAAAAATTTCCATGCCAAAGTTTCTGACTTCGGATTGGCCAAGCTTGGATCTGATAAAGCTGGTGGACATGTCTCTACCCGAGTTTTGGGAACACAGGGATATGTTGCTCCAGAGTAAGAACCCTTCATTTAGCTGAATTATGTTAGATTATAGCAGTTCCATGCGTAATCGTTGAGGTGATGTCTTCTCTTAATTTACCAGTACCTTTTTATGTGAGATTTTAACGTATCAATGTCGATTTCTTCCATTGAACCATTGCAGATATGCATTAACAGGACACTTGACCACCAAATCAGATGTTTACAGTTATGGGGTTGTCTCCTAGAGTTGTTGACAGGGAGAGTTCCAGTTGATATGAAGAGATCTCCTGGCGAAGGCGTTCTTGTTTCTTGGGTAGGTTCTCGTAAATGTTGTAAGCATACTATCCTACATTTTCAGACATTCTTCTGTCTAATGTCCCATAGGCCGCGCTAGTGAATTGAAACATTTCTCTAGCTGACCTCTCTTCCTATTCTTAGGCATTGCCCCGTCTCACTGATAGGGAAAAAGTCGTAGAGATAATGGATCCAGCGCTGGAGGGTCAGTATTCAATGAAAGAAGTTGTTCAAGTAGCTGCTATTGCTGCAATGTGTGTACAACCCGAGGCTGATTACAGGCCACTGATGGCAGACGTTGTGCAGTCATTGGTTCCACTAGTGAAACAACCGCGACCAACTGTGAAACCTGGTAGCTCGTCTAGCTTTCACGCCACACAGTCCCCCTCCCCCCATGCTACACAATCTCCTAAGGCTTAGCCTTCTATAACTAATAGCCACTTAGTTTATCTATGGACCATGTAGCTTATGGAACCCTTTCATTGAGTAACTTTAGTCTTAACAAAATTTGATGGAGCAAATTAGCTAATGTCATCTTTTCTAATATGTTAAAGCTCCCATCTAATATGGGGATTGTATTTGAGTATATTCCTGGTTAGAAGCAGATTCAGGATTTGAAGTTTATGATTCTTATAACGATTTGAAGTTACTATATGGTCAAATATTTTTAGTCTATATGATAGTTCTTGGAGTTTGTTCGATTTTCATTTATATAAAAATCAATTTTGAACTGACGCAATTTAAATTAAAGTAAGAAAAATATTTTTAAGTTTGAGAAGTTCAAACTTGATGAATTTTGGAAACATTGGTTGTTATTTTAGTAAGCGGTCCTAAAGTTAGCTGATTATTTTAAATCATTTTTTATTAATTGTGCGAATAAAATCCCACATTAATAGTTGTAAAGAAAAAAAAAGTTAGTTATATATCTATGATGGATAATCTTAATTAACAATGTGAGATCTTTTGAAGAAAACTGAGATTGACACAAAACAAATAATATTTTTTAATTATTTCAGCCTAACAAATGCTAATTCTAGGACGATGTATGTGTTAAAATCTACTAAATAACTACAAATAGTAAATTTAAATCATTAAATCAAATATGTTGTAGCAAATTCTAAATTTAAACTAATAAATCATAATATTTAAATTTCGAATTCGACTCTGTTCAAGCCACTTCACTCATTTTCTTAACATTTTGATCGATTCAAACTTCAAATTTTATTTATCTTAATTAAAAAAATATGATATCTTAGTTCCATCATATTCCGAATAAATATGTTCGAAAAATATTTGAAAAAGACATAATCAAATGACTATGTAAAATAGTATAATTAATGGCGTCAAATAAAGTCAGTCTCAGAAACTACAAAGAAAACGTCTAGTTGTTATGATTTCTTTCACAAAAAATATTTTACTAATATATCTTTACAATTGAATTTGTATGAAAATGTTTTGAGCAGGTAAAAGTTTGTTAACACTGAACATATCCAATTTGCTTATTCAAATAATAAAATCAAATAGACTTGGTCCAACTATATATTATTATTATATTATAAATAAGTCCCTAAAAACAAAAAGTAATGTTCACGAGTTTGTCAAAATATATGTACTTTTAGTCTAGAGTAAAAATTTTCACGTCAAAATATAAAAATTTATATATAAAGAAATCAAAAAAGTTCAATAGTAGTATACATATATATTTTTTTAAATATCTATCAATTATATATGAACAATGTAATTTTCACGTAAAGTTTAAATGTGCTTTTAGCTGACTAATAATGTTGCATTTTGATTTAAGTGTTGATAGTATAAGAATTTTTTAAATTTAATTTTATCATAATATGTTATTTATCGTTTATTATATGTTACCGGATTAATACTATTAAATACATTTAATTATATTTATTTTTAAAATGATCTAATATAGTAACTAGTATAGACTCCTTTCGCTTAAGAACATTTGTTTGTTTCAAATTGTGTAGCTTTGATTCGAAGTATGATGATCAAATTGATTCGATATAAATTTAAATATAATTTTTTCATTTTTTTTGAATTATCTTCACATGTATTAAAATTATATATATAAAAACTATAAATCGCAATAGTTAACAAATGTAAATGCAATTAGCTAAATTTACTTGTGATTTCTGCACTTCATGATAATAATGATTTAAATGAATAATAATTGAATTTTAAAATTTATGTATTTAATTAATTTATTAATATAAATATATTATTTAAATAAAATTTATTACCGCACCGGGCGGCTATCTGTATTAACTTCTTTTTTGAAAAACTGAAATAAAGTGACGACAATTGGAAGAAATCAAAATGGATAGGCAATTTCTTTTGAATAAAACGTCATGTCATTAATTACAAGAAAATGAGACCCAGCTATAACTCTTGTTTTCTTTTGCATGTATTTTCCTTGCTCTTTTCTGAATTTGTAATTTTATCCCAAAGATAGAAATAAAAATATAAGGGGCCCTACCTTATCTAGTTAATTTTGATGTCCCTATTATTATCGCGGAGTTAGAAATTTCATAAAAAAATATTCAGTAATTTCATAACAATTTTTGAAAAAAGGGGAGATTTGAATATTAGTATTGATTCATTTTAAGATTTGTAAAACTCATTTAAGGGGTCTAAAATTACTGGGCTATAACTTGTTATGTTAAATATGTCTAAACTATATTATTTAATTACTTCATATACCATTTTACTTATATGTACAATATATTTTTTCTTTTAAGGATGTAATTGGACACATGTACCTCCGCGATGATAGAGCCAGAATGACAAAGGAATGTCAAAATATAAAAAAAGGATGATCGCGTAGAAGTCAAATAATGTCAATATGTAATATATATACATAAAAAAAAATATAACCTAGCTATAAAGTATAATTCTTTAACTAAAATATCAATCGACGCCCATCAACTTCACGCGGTTCCGCCCCTGCCTCTTTGATCTATTCTTGCATGCAGAGACACATAAATTGGTACATGCAGATTGCAGAGTCGCATGTTTTAAATACTCAAGTAGTAATATCTAATTCAAAGCCATATTAGAGTTATAATTTTGAGGTTATGAATTTTATATTTTAAAATATATTGTATTGAATCATTTTGGATATATAAATGATTTATACATCATAATTTAAAAAATATTATAAATTGAAATTTGAAAAGAGTAAAGTGTACGCATACAGATTTTGTCATTATCTTGTAGAGATAGAAAAATTATTTTTAGTCGACTTTATTTCAAGTGTATCAAATTCAGATAAAAGAAGAAGAAAATAATGAAGAATGCATAAGCTAGAAAAAATAATTAACAACAATAAAATAGCGTAATAATCAGAATATAATAAATAACATATCACAAAATTTATAAGGCAACACTAGTCCTATGACAGACACTAAACCTCGACACGTAAGATAACACTCTACCTCTACTAACCTTCTATTTAGATACGCGACCTCCACTTCTTCTTATCTAAAGTCATGTCCTCTGTTATGAAGTTGCATTATGTCATGACTAATCACCTCTCCTAATACTTCTTCGGCCTACCACTATTTTTCCACATACTCCCTACATCCAACCTCTCAAATTTTTATTAAGAAAAAACTAATCATTTTAAATTTTGTAAAAAAATAAAAATAAAAATGACTCATACTTAATGTGAAGAGATTGTTTATACGCATATATCATATGTAAAATGCTTACGTTAAAAGAACAATTAGCTTTGTTATTATTGTTGACTAGTGTATTTAATAGTTTATAATTATAAATATTAATTTATAAAAGGAACATGAAGATATACATGATTTATTAATATATATTTCAGGATATTCTCGATATCTTATTATGAATTGTGCTTTGTGATCAATTGATACTTAAAACTGTATAAGCATTAGGGGAAAAAAATGATCGTTTCAACAATTTATAAGTTTTTTAAAAATATATTTATTAGAAAGGATAAATATGTCCAAATTTTAAATCAGTCTAATTTCAATTTATTTAAAAATAGAACCTCAATACGTTCCTTAAATATATATTTACAATGTATTATTGAGATCACGCTAACGCGCTTCGGCAGCTAATTTTGAATATATACTAGACTTTTAATTTGTACACATATTATTTACTCTCTAGCTAGTAATACGTATTTATTAAAAAAAAAGTAAATTATAAAATTTAAAATTAAGCAGATTTAGCATTTTGTGTTTCTCAATACACTCGTATTCAATGGCAGAGCCATTTTATGGTTAGGGGTTCATTCAAATTTTCTTTCGTGAAAAATATTCTATTTATGTTTCAATAAGAATGATTTATTTTTCTCTTTAGTCTGTTTATAAAAGAATGATCTCTATTTTTGGGGGGAACATTTAAATTTTAGGATTTCACATGAAATATCTAAAATCACAAAATTAAGTGACATTTTGATACATTTGACATAATTTTAATTTACGCATACAAAATTGGAAAATCTTTATTTTCTCATACATGATTAAATTTTTTTTTTTATGTATGTAATATTTAATATTGAATTCTCTTCAACTAATTCGTGTGTTCGCTTCTCGAAGTCTTGAATCGAAAATTTAACTCGATGACGTAGTTTATATAAAGAAAAACTTGTATATAAAGGGCTTCATGCATGCTTACTTTCTCATCACAATTCACATTCTCATTTAGTAGTAAAAAAACAACAACATTGTTATTATCCATATTTAAGCATATGGCATCCCTAACTAGTAACCTCATTTTGGCATTTTTGTGTGTTTTATTTGGTTTTGTTTGCTTTAGCAATGCCCAATTATCATCCAATTATTATGGGGCTTCATGCCCTAATCTAAAAACAATTGTTGGCAACGCAATGAAAGAAGCTGTGAATAGAGAGGCCAGACTTGGTGCTTCTGTTCTTCGCTTGTTCTTCCATGATTGCTTTGTTAACGTAAGTTAAATATTTTTTAGGGAAATTTTTTTATTAATGAATAGTAATGAATTAAAATTTAACCTCTATATATTATATAATTTTTTTGATAAAGGAGTGTTGTTTGACACCCCTTAGCTTGACCAAGGGTGGGCCCATCCCTGTTTGCAGTGGCAGAGCCAGAATTTTAACAAAGGGTGTTTAAACATATCAACTTGTTATGTTAAGAGTGTCAAAGATGTGTTATTTGATCACTTCATATATTATTACTTATATATATGGTAATTTTTTCCGACAAACTATGTGGCTACGCTACTGCCTGTTTGAATGAACTTATGACTTATAAATCAAAAATTATAAATTAGGCTAATTTTTGTTATTTCGAATTAATGCACGGGTGTATATTATTCTAAACATTGTTTTCTTTTTCTTTGTATGGTTACTTAATTAGGGATGTGATGCATCAATATTACTGGATGATACATCATCATTTACAGGAGAGAAGAATGCAAATCCAAGCATGAACTCTTTAAGAGGATTCGAAGTGATAGACACCATTAAAACTCAAGTTGAAGCTGCTTGTCCTAATGTAGTCTCTTGCGCAGATATACTCGCTCTTGCTGCTCAAAAAGGCGTTGCATCGGTAAACATGCATACTATACTTATGTTGGTGCAAGAATAATCGTTGTTCCATATTGAATGTCAATACTACTATTTAACGACATAAAATTTAAATATTCATACTATACTTATATTTGTGTAAGAATATCTTTCGTTTCATATTAGTAACTATTTAACTGCGTAAACATTATTTAATTTACATTATCAATATATATAATACCCACTTTATTTGTTTTGGTTAATATATAAATAATTAACTTTAAACTTTTATTTTTTCCTTTAACAACAGTTTCATAGCCACACAAATATTATTTGTCTTTGACATACTTTCATTTAGTATGTTTCAAAAACTCCATTACAAACAATTTAACTTTAATCTTAATTTTAAATTTTTTGAAACTTTTCCTATCTAATTAAATATCGCTAAATAGATTAAAACAAAAAATAACATGTTCAAAACTATTTATTTTTTAAAAAATTCTTTATTTCTTAAACTCAACACGAAATATAACGAAAAAATAGAATAGAGGAGTAAGTTAACTCCTAACTTAAAATATATATAGTTCAAACCAACTTAAGTATGTACATGACATTTACGAAATAATTTAAATATATCTCAAATAAATTAACTCGTAGAACGTCAAATAAAATATGTTTTCTTATTTAATTAATTTTATACAAATTTAAATATATGCTTGTAAATGTAATATCGTGTTTTAATTTCGCAGCTAGGAGGGCCAACATGGACCGTGCAATTGGGCCGAAGAGACGCAAGAACCGCAAGCCTAAGCTCCGCCAACGCCCAAATCCCTATGCCAACTTCCACCCTTTCAACTTTGATCTCCATGTTCTCCGCCAAAGGCCTTAGCGCCGCCGAGATGACCGCCCTCTCCGGCAGCCACACAATCGGCCAAGCCCGATGCGCCAGTTTCCGCAACCGCGTCAACAACGCCACCAACATCAACTCAGAATTCGCCTCCACACTCAGGTCCACCTGCCCTACATCTGGCGGCGACAGTAATTTAGCCCCGTTAGATATCCAGACACCGAACCAATTCGATAATAAATATTATCAAAACTTAGAGGCTCAGCGTGGATTGCTTCAATCGGATCAGGAATTGTTTAATGGCGGATCTCAGGATTCGCTAGTGAAGAGTTACAGCAGCGATGGTGAAGCTTTTAGAAGGGATTTTGCTTCTGCTATTGTCAAAATGGGGAATCTTAGCCCACTTACTGGAACTAATGGTGAGATCAGAAGGAACTGCAGGGCTATTAATTAACAATATAAACATGTTTTTTTAACTCGATATAACATATATGATTTTTAATTTTGAGTATGTACAAATAATACACACGACGTGTTTATTTATTTGTACTTATTCAAAATTAAAATATATAATAATTAAAAAAAGATATATTTATGTATTACGTCGAATAAAATTGTCGTCTAGACTGGTTTACTAGCGGCTAATTGTATTAGTTACTGTACCAAATAAGATTTTTGTTTGTATGAATAATAATAATAATGTCAGTTGTTGTGATTTGGACAATAATAGTTCAATTTAATCTATACTTAAGTATTAATATTACTTTCAATTTGTTTGTACGACAATTATTTCTAGTTTTTTTGATAAAAGAATCATTTTCTAATTCTATTTTAATATAATCAGTGTATGATGAATTTAATATTATAAACTTATGAATATTGAATGAAGTTAACATGTACATATAGGTAAATAGAGATGAAGGAAGGAGTAATAATTCCTTTTAAAAAACTATATATATTTTTGATAAATAAATATATTGAATTTGTCAAAATCTATTGATTGATTAAATAATAATGGTAGAAATAAAATATTAATGCATATCGAATATTTTAAATATAATTTATTTTAAAAATTTAATACAAATGATAATAATTTTAAAAGATTTAAGCAACATAATTTGAGCACATTTTGGTCCAATCACAAGGCATTTTGTGAAACTATTAAAAAAAGGAAACCAAAATAGTGTTTAAAATGAAAGGGACACAAACATGTCGTAATCCAATACTAATAATCCGTCTATTTGGTTTTGGTTTGTCAAAATATTATATTATCTAAAAATAATTAACATAAATATTATGTATTAAAATAATTATTCACTGATGTTATAGTTAGTTATAGACAGGATAAGTCAACTAATTTAGATACGATGAACTAGGAATCTAATTTAATAAGAAATTAAATTAAATCATGAAAACAATTGAAGAGAATAAAATAATCTTAATTAATAACTATGTTCATCGAGTTGATAGTTGAATTTCATAGATTCGACAAAACTCAACTGTTTATTTTATTTTTTATTTCGTATCTAATTTTTATATTAAAATCAATAATATTTAAATTCATATATTATGAGATTCATTAGTAATTATTTTGCTGACCTTTTGTTGGTAATATTTTACTAGTGACCCGATTCTAATTATACTTAGGTACTCATATTATTTATTTATGTTTGGTCATGACTCATTATTTGTTCACTTTGCTAAAAGATATTAGAAATTAGAAAAAAAGTTTCATCGGAGTATATATAATAATATTAATAATTGGAGTATCATCATTTTTATTCATATATAATAAACAAAAATATAATAATATTAATAATTGGAGTATCATCATTTTTATTCATATATAATAAACAAAAAGATGGGTTATAACATGGTTGATTTTAGGAAGAACTTCTTTTTTTTTTCTTAATATATATTTTTATGCGTATCAAAATCCTAGCCATCACTACTCCCCCAATCTTTTTTGGCATTTCGATAGACCACTAGGAAATCGATATTATATCTTAAAAGCTCGTTATATATACGTTGTATGTTATTTAAAAATATATATATTAAATTTAATTGGTCATAAATATAATTGATGTCTTCACATATATACAATTTTCGCTTTAAAATCACATACATATAGTGATAAATTCAGAATTTTCATTAAAGAACACACAAAAAAAAAATGTAGCTGTTGAATTTGAAATTGCACCTCATAAATCATCGAGTCTATCTCTAATCATATGTTTAAAGGATTCAAATATCTATATATGTACATACCGTATAACTTTTTACTCAAAGATTCAAATAAACATCCTATAGACCATATAATCATATTGTTATAATCAAATATTATATTCAAACGATTTTATTTAGAATTATACCATATAATCATATTGTTATAATCAAATATTATATCCGAACGATTTTATTTAGAATTATATATTTAAAACTAGGCACACTCTTTGTCAACTAGGATATATATAGGTCCCATGCCCAACGTTAAGGCACATGGAATGGACCTTAAAAAAAACACTCTTTCTCTTAATTCCTTGTTCCTATATTGTCTCCTCCTCTTTATCCACTTCACTCTTCCCTACTAATTTATTTTATATATATATATATATATATTGGTTTGTGTATCATATTTTTTCTCGTCTTAAATTATTTGTTGTATTTCCCTTTTATAAGTTCATTTAGGTAAATATTAATTAGTAGGAATTTTAATTGTTTTACCCTTTATTAATATTTAAATAGTCATAACATCACCGTGTAATTGAGGTATTTATGGTGTTTAAGAACAATAAATAATAAAGGATGAAATGGAAAATCATAATTAATTTTGTCTTGAACTTCTAAAATAAGAAACAATTTAAGATAATTATTTTTAAAAATTACGATAAATAATTTAACATGAGAATAGTTATTTAATTTTGGAAAGGTTATATAATAGTGAGAGTTTTCTATAACCATATTTATGGAGTATTAAAATTAAACTAAATTTTTATGTCATATTTAATCTCTCGGTAATAATTTTTTTTTGAAAGTATTATATTAATAATCATATGACTTTATCAGTCTATGACAACTATCTTATATTATAAAAATAGAATTTATAGAATATAAATTAGTTTAATGTAAGATCAAATAACAAATAAGTAAAATTATCCTTATTATTTGTGTCTTCTAAAGTATTGGCTAACCTCACTTGAATAGATATAGGATCAGAATAAATATAGTATAAAATAAGAAACAATTATATAACTCTTTTAATTGGAGTCTAAACCATATGAGGCATAAATAAATCTTATTATTTTTATTATTTCTGTTGTTTTTATGAAATAGAAAAATTGATTCAAATAAAATCGAAAAAAAGAACATGTTTTGAAAAATTCTTTGTGTCTCCTTTTCTTTTTTAATTCTATTTTTAAAGGGAAAACACACACACATAAGAAAAAATGAAAATTAAACAACTATTGACTTTTCTAAAAACACATCACATGCAATACTAATAAAATTTCGTCCTATGTACTTGGGAATGTTTTTGACCCAAATTCATTAGAGAAATATTAGTTACAAACAAAAATTAGTTAAGACAAATTATGACACTTTAACAAATATATCACTTGTTTTTCAAGAAGATGCTTAATTTTTTTTGTTTTGAAAAATAGTTTAGCTAAGACAAATTATGACACTCTAACAAATATGCTTATTGGTCTCTCGAGAAGAATTGTGAAATATGCTTAATTAAATGATTTTTAAATAAAATATGTGAAATATAAAAGCATTAGATAATAAGTCAGAAGAAAATACACTAAGTAGTGCAATATTATTTGACATTTATAAGAATATGAGTTTCATTATCGTTTAAAAGATTCATCGTATGATTCTATTGCACTTCGTTATTATTGATTATCATCAAATGAAAATTCACGATCTAAAACACTTAAGATTTCTAATTTGAATATATTTGTATTTTCAAAATTATAAGTTTATAATCGAGAAAATTTTAGAAATAACAAATATAATAGATATAAGTAGGCTTTATATTTATAGTTTTAATAATTGCGCTTCATAGCTATAATTTTGTTTGTTATGAAGACTTTGGTTTGTATATTTTTGTCTATATGTATATTTTGCTTTTGAATATACAAATAGGATAACTATAAACAAAAACTGTATTTATACATTTAGGAATTTCTTAGAACTTCGTTTATAGATTTTGTTTGTCAATATACAAACATGGTAATTTATTATGATTTTTCATAAACCGTATAGAAATGGCTAAAATAAGCATATATAAAATCCCGAATTATACAATCAAAAACCGAATTATACAAATTAGACGAATAAGAAAAAAATAAGAAAATTAAAGCCATAAATTATAATTTTCTTAAGTGATAAATTATAGTACCTAATATAAACTAAATGTTTGTCATAATATTTATATTTAGTACCAAAATAATAGATTCAATTGAAACATAAAAGGAAGTTGCATCAAACTTTATCTACCAATCAATTGTTTTTCATTTTTTGGTTGAAAATAATAATCAACTATTACATTATAAATATCTTTCCTCTTTTTTAATTTTCTTAAAAAATATTTGTACAATCCAAAATAAAAAATAGGAAACATAAATTATGATTGGAAAAGAAAGTATATTTAAAGATGTTGCAATAAGACTTTTTGCTACCTAATATATTTTTTGGGAAACTAAATTTAATACTTTCGGATCATATATATATACACGGGTGTAAAGATAATTTATATATTTTATATTAATTTATTTTTTTATAAAAAAAAGATATTTAAAAACTATACATAAATATTATAAATTGCAATTTTTTTCATATCAATATGATGAATATATACATCATAAATTATTGGTCAAAATTCTTGTAATTTAACTTTAAAAAAAAACATGACAATTAATCGTTAACGAAATATATATTTACTCAATTTTCCTATATTATTTTTAGGGATAAACTATTAGCATAGTGCTATTAAATGATTGGAGTTGAAATATTGAAAAGCTAAAAAAGTGTGCAGCCACTGCCAAACAAAAGAGCAAATTATCTTTTTATTATATAAAAAAGGTGAATAATTATTACTATTGTTAGTCAAAAAGCTAAAAACTTTAAAAAGATTATTGTACTATATGCATTAATATATGTACCACAAAAGTTGATGAGTGCTCTAATGACGTCTAAAATTCAATAGATATATATATAAAAAGTATATATTATACGAGGGAACCTTAATTAAAACATTAAAAGGGGAAAAATATAACGCATGCTTAAATGATTACGTTAGAAAAAATTATAACGAATATGACTTTTGTTAATGTTCATGATTTGTAATTTTTAAAATATTTTTATTATAATTATGATTTAAATTAACTCGAGTTTTGTTAGTTTTAAGAAGAGAATAGAATATTTGCATTAATTACTTTATATTAATCCTTTTTATGATATCTGTTGAAAAAATAAAATTTAAATAACTTAACAATAATAAAAGGGGGTAAAATTTATTTAAAATCCACGAGAAATATACGATAAACATAAATTTGTGATTGTGTTTGATATGAAAAAGAAATGTACTCTCCAATTTTTTTAAATTCTTTTTTTAGCATATTTTATTGGTCAAATTTTTTGATACATGATTTCTCTAGAAAAAAATACACTCTAATAAATGTAGTCAAAATATATTCTACAATTGACATAATGACATTTTAAATTAATTGTGTTCTTTCATTATTTAACGCATCTTATTTTAATTCACTTTATCTATCCATAATATTATTTTTAATCCCACCTTTTATAATATTTGTTGGAAGATTTTTTTTATTTTTTCATATTAGATTGACTAAAACATGACTTCTCTAAGTAGTGAAAATAAGCTAGGTTTTATAATTGACATTTTACGTTAATTGTGACATGCTATTATCCAACACACCTCATTTTAATTTTACCCTTGTACTCTTTATTACCACCACCCACACACTTATCTCTATATCCACGTTCGATAATATTTATCCAAATAATATACAAATTTTTTTTAGAAGTATGTTTTTATCCATATAAACATACAAGTATAAAATAGTTAAACATTCATTCCAATTATATTTTATATATAATAGAGAAATACGATAAATAATGAGAACACAGAAAATATTTGGATATATATATAATACAAATATTTGGTGATAGAGAGAAAATAGTAGTGGGGTTAAGAGAAAAAAAAATAAAGCAATTATTAATTTTAGTAGAGAAGTAAGAAAAAGAGTGAAGAGTAGCAGAGGAGAAGAGAGCACATGGCCTCGATACCGCTGGGACCTCAGCACCATAATCCGCCGGAAAATCACCATCACCACCACCTTCAGCCGCCGCCGCGCTGGTGCAGCAGCAGCAACAGCCTGTGAATCGTGAACTAGGAGGAGGAGGAGGAGCTGCAGTAAGGAACGCCGGAGCACGACCGGAAATGGAATCCGAAAAGGTAGTTCTACTACTTTGATGTTCTCCGACTATTACTAGAGAGTCGCACACTCTTGTTCTACTTCAATTCTATATGCTGATGAAGTTTGACAGTATCGGTTTTTGTTCGTTGTGCTTCGATCTAGCTCGATCTCTTTGTGTTCATTTGTTCTCCGGTATCGGAAAGTTCGCCGGAATATTTTTCCGGCGAGGCAATTTTTTTGAGCTTGTTGCTTCAGTGAGGTGTTCTTCGCTCTATATTTGAAGTTTTCAGGTGGACTTTGAGTATGAGGTGTTTTTAGTTTTGATTTCCTTTTTTTTTTTTGACATTTTTGTTGTAGCTCTTAAGATTTTAAATTAAATTTATTTTTGAGTAGCTTCTGCTTCTGGCTTTTACTTTAATTTACCAGAAAATGATTCTTTGGTTGCTTGTGTTTGTTCTCTGGAGTTTCTACTGTAGCTGATTGTGGGGGTATAGAGTGCATGTATAGAGTTAGATCCATGTGATTCTTTTGTGGAGTAGTGACTTCTTTATCCTGTTATCTACTTTGTGTATCTGGGATTACAAGGGACAGGTTTTCTTGAGTTGATTAGGTAGCTTGCAAGTCCCTCTTTCAGAAAAAGCTATTTAGCTGCTTTTCTTCATCTTTAGGTAAATTGTGCTTCAATCTTTTATTGGGTTTGCTTCATGTGAATTGTGATGGCTGATTCTCCTTTAGTACTGTTTTTGTCTTAGTTACAAGTCTCTATTATTTGATGCTTTCTTAAAGCCTATTTAAGTGCGATTCACTGCTTTCCTATTTTTGTTGAACAACCTGTAAGGACCTCTGACAGGTTATGGTAAGTTGAGCTTCTTACTATTTTCTAAACGAGGTGGAGTTCTTTTTGGCACTGCAATTAACCTTGCTTGGTTTGCATTGTAGGAAATGTCAGCTGCTGTTGTTGAGGGTAACGGTGCCGTCACTGGTCACATAATTTCCACCACCATTGGAGGCAAGAATGGAGAACCAAAAAGGGTGTGTGCCTGATATATATCAGTTTCTTTGTTTATTTTGGAGATTCAATGTTTTGTAATTTCTTGGTTCTTAGATATTATGATTCTGATCACTGGCGTCAATGGTCGTGACTTGCGAGAGTATTAAGTAACAGAATCTGATGTGATCTTTTTCTGCAGACCATCAGTTATATGGCAGAGCGAGTTGTCGGTACAGGGTCCTTTGGGATAGTGTTTCAGGTTTGTGAGCTGACTTTATTGTAAATTTGCAGCAGTCTTCTTCTACGTTGCAAGACCTGATGTTGTTGTCTCTAGGCAAAATGCTTGGAAACTGGAGAGACTGTGGCCATAAAGAAGGTTTTACAGGACAAACGGTATAAAAATCGTGAACTACAACTGATGCGCTTGATGGATCACCCAAATGTCATTACTCTAAAGCACTGCTTCTTTTCCACGACTAGTAGAGATGAGCTTTTTCTTAATTTGGTCATGGATTATGTCCCTGAAAGTTTATACAAGGTTTTAAAGCACTATAGCAATTCAAATCAAAGGATGCCACTCATATATGTCAAACTTTACATGTATCAGGTTTGCATATCTCCTTTCTCTTTATGCCTCTTCTGCAATTGGATATTATGTGATTCTGATAAGTTGTTACTGTCAGATATTCAGAGGGCTGGCTTACATTCATAATGTTCCAAGGATTTGCCATAGAGATGTGAAACCTCAAAATCTTTTGGTATGTGAACAGGAGTCCACTTCATTCCTATTGTATGCGAACATCAATCTAAATCTCTATTGTATGTCATTTGAAGGTTGATCCTCTGACCCATCAAGTCAAGCTGTGTGATTTTGGAAGTGCAAAAGTCCTGGTATGTCTGTTTTTTCATAATTATTACGTCCTTATAAGTGCTGCATTATGCAAAGTTCTTTGAAGGTGCTTTAGTGTCATGATAGTAGTCTGTTTTTCATGTGCTTGACTGCACGAATTGGTTCTGATTAAGGCACTGTCTGAAGACATTTCAGTTTTTAAACATTTGATACTTTTTTGACCCTTGGCTGTCAGGTTCTTAGATCTCTTGTTTGCAGAACAAGAGAAGTTTATAACCAATACAATTAGGTCTTGACAATGGGAACGAGAGCAGAACTAGTTTCTAGCATTTCAGAATTCTCTGCTCAAAAACTGCAATACTTTTCCTTGCATTTATTTTTCTTTTTTTGCATGGCTCTTTCCTCGTGGAGATTTGTTTAGCACATAACATAAAATGAAGCATTTCATTTTGATACTAATGAACTTTTCGATGCACAGGTAAATGGTGAAGCAAATATTTCATACATTTGCTCTCGCTACTACAGAGCTCCAGAACTCATATTTGGTGCCACAGAGTATACAACATCAATTGATATTTGGTCAGCAGGCTGTGTCCTTGCTGAGCTGCTTCTGGGGCAGGTTTGTGTTGTTTATCTTTGTTTGCAAGTGAATATTTCCATCTATTATTTCATTGAAGATTGTTACTTTATTGAGCTTTCATCAATTATAAACTATGACAGCCGCTCTTTCCTGGCGAAAATGCAGTAGATCAACTGGTGGAGATCATCAAGGTGTGTCTTTATACTTCATTGTAGTAAATCTCAGACAACACTTACATGGATCTCTTTTTACTAATGAGAAACCTTGCCACAGGTCCTTGGTACTCCTACTCGGGAAGAAATTCGATGTATGAACCCAAACTACACAGATTTCAGATTCCCACAGATAAAAGCTCATCCTTGGCACAAGGTATTGTTTGTTATTGTTATATTTTGATAGTTATTCTGCACTAGATCATTTTCTTGTTGAAATATGTGTGTTAACTACCCCTAAAATCAGTTTTATTTGAAACGAGAGCTAAAAGACTTTCATGGTTTCAGGTATTCCATAAAAGAATGCCTCCTGAAGCAATTGATCTTGCCTCACGGCTTCTTCAATATTCACCAAGTCTTCGCTGTACTGCAGTGAGTTATCTCATTTTACCAGTTATATTCGTTAATGTTGTTTCATCTACAAAACTGTTTGTTATATCAGTCTATTTACCTGCTTCTACTCCTTGCAGCTAGAAGCATGTGCACATTCGTTCTTTGATGAGCTTCGTGAGCCCAATGCCCGTCTCCCTAATGGACGTCATTTCCACCTCTTTTCAATTTTAAACAAGAGGTACAATTTTTGGAACTTCTTAGTTTACTGACTTTGTTATGTTTCTCTGTACTATTATCTAGAAAGTTATCTTTTGAGTTGTTTAGTAAGTGTTGGTTCACTATGCACCCATCTGAACATTTTTTTCATTGATTAGAGCATCTTTTTTCCTTATCCATTATTTGAATGTTTGTTATAAATGAAAACGGAAGGAGGTATTGACGGTGAAGCGGCACATCTTGTTCTCTTGTGAAGTGATAAATATAAGAAACAAACTATTAAAAGTAAATCCTTCTGTGATGAAGGATTTTCAAAGTGAATAATACAAGAAATTGGTGCGTTACATATTAGTTCATGATTTCTTCGTGTTCTTCTTGTTTTCTTGTACTTTAAATGCGTCATGCGTCTTGTCGGTTATCTTCTTTCTTCCGTTGTTTTTGATAATCCATTGTCTTTTCCCTCTCAATAACACTCACTCACGTAATCTTCGTGTTCTTCTTGTTTTCTTGTACTTTAAATGCATCATGCATCTTGTCGGTTATCTTCTTTCTTCCGTTGCTTTTGATAATCCATTGTCTTTTCCCTCTCAAATAACACTCACTCACGCAATCTTTTGTCCTTCTGCCGCTTCAAAATGTGAGACTTAAAGATTGTCTACATGTGCATGGATCCAAGCAATCATATTAACTGTGTTTCCAATTATTGTGTAACCATTAAATAAAACTGATTTTGGTGATTGACTGTCACGAGACTTGATCTCGAGTAAAATATGGTTTTAGAAAGTAATCACATTCCCCTACATTTAGCAGATCTTTAGACTTTTACTTCCACGATCTTTAGTCATTTTGGGTTTTCAGTTACTGTCAGAAATATATTGACCAATTACAGAGGTCCCTGTTGTTATGAGGCTGTATTAGATATTTATTGTTTTTATTACCAGTTGGACTCAGTGTGGTAAGGCTGGCATATGAACCTTGCTTAAATTGATTCAGAGGCGAAACTTCCCTTTATGTAAGATGTTAGGGATCATGAAAGTAATGTTTATGTTCTGGCTGTTGCTTGCAGTTAACTGGAGCTTCACCTGATTTGGTCAACAAGCTGATCCCTGAGCATGTGTGGAGGCAACTTGGTTTGAATTTCCCATTTCCTGGTGCGACGTAATTGTACTAATGTAATATAGAGTTGGTGTATCAGAGAAAATATATAGGGAGTCCTTGTGGATTAATGTAACCATGCATTTTAGCTAACCTGTGGCTATGCACGCATGTAAAAGTTGTATGCATATAGCCGCTGTTTGGTTTACAAGAAGTCATCCTGTCTCTACTTATGTCCTCGTTTAGCTAATAGCAGACCTGTTGCCTCTTTTGTACATTGTTTTTGATAAGAAGATTTCAGATAGGAGTATAAAGTGATAAATATTATAATGTCTAGTTAAGCAGATTCCTTGAGAGAGACCTTCTGGAGCACTAGGACTTGTAGCTTTTGGTTGTAGTTATATTTATATGCAAGTTGTTTTTAGCTCTATTTTTATTTTTTAATGTAAGGCATATATGAATTATCTCTTCTGTGCAACTTAGTTTTTTTTTTTTTCTCCTTTGAAGAATCCATTGAATTGTCTCTCTAGTTTCATGGTTGTTTATTATGAAAGCAAAATTAGCAATAGAAATCAAAGGTTTTAAGAAAGAATGTACAACATACCTTATTCTATAAGTGGAGTTTGGAAAAAGGTAAGGTTTGTATGCATACCTTTCTACCTTTGTGAGGTATCCGATGCAGTACTGTAAGAAAATAAATAGTAAAATACCTAGATAAAAGCAACAAATAAAGCACATTGAAGAATAACTTCTCTTCACATTTTCTAACAATTTCAGTCTCACTTCCCTCATCTTGTGATGTCACTCCCATTTTGCCCAGTATAGAAGAAAACGTACGTTCTGAATAATTTTAGAAGAAAACATGTAGCTACATCGTAGATTAAGTTATCTACTGCGTTCTTCAGGAGTAAAACTCAACGGAGTGAATATTTGATTTAACTCCCATGTAGTTAAAAATAAATACTGTGCTAGCTCAATACATGTAAATATGTAATGAGTATGGTTGGCATCCATGACGCTGTAAAACAGCAACAATACTTCAAAATGCTGGCATAAATATATCATGTTACTGCGCTGTTGTATATGAAAACAGGAGCTACTTGACAGTAGAGATGATTAATGTCTGCAATGTACCCTAAAATAACTACAACTCCACCTCAACGTTGCTAATGACTTCTACACCTTAAAATGGCTCTATTTATTACCCCTCCCCTCAGCACGATTGTTTTAACTCAACTATTACAAGTTTACAACATGTTGTGATCTTTCCGATCACAAAAATGAATTTCCACAGCCTTTATGTAAGCTGATTATTGAATCCATGATGTTAACGCTTAAGCAGATTTAGTAACCTCATGAATAGCGTTTGCCAAGTAACCAACATTTCCACTAGTAACTCCTGCCATACTGCACCATACAAGAAGCAAAAGAAACAGATTGGGAAAAAACAATCAGATATAAACTTGTATACAAATACAGGTGCTTACAAGCTTGAACTTGACGACTCAATAATTATACCTGATACGACCATTACGAGTCATGTAGATGTGATACTCTTTTGTCAATCGGTCTACTTGTTCCGGTGTCATCCCACTGTAGCAGAACATGCCAATCTGTAGGAAGTATCAAACATTAAGGGGACAATAGGTGAATTCTTATAGTTACGTACTATTACAGAAAGTGAAGGAAGTCATTGATCTCAATACCTGGTTGGTTATGTGTTCCCAAGATAGAGGTGAGCCCAACTTCTCAAGATTTTCCCTTAAAGCAGTTCTCATCCCGATGATACGATCAGCCATGCCCTGGAAAAAAACTCTCAAGTCATTGAAATTTTAAGCTTAACATATGATGTTCTGAAAACGAGTACCAAGCTAAAGAGCAGCCAGAGCACCATTGACTAACCTTCACTTCCCCGAGCCATAGAGTTTTCAAGTTTGGATCTCCAAGGATGGTAGAAACAACAAGAGCACCATGAAGAGGTGGATTACTGTACATGGGCCTGGCAAGTTGCTGCAACTGACTTTTCACTGCCACTGCTTGTTTTTCATCCTCACAGACAACACTGCAGCGAATTGAGGCACCACAGCAAAAACATTGGAAGTCTTTTAGCTTTATCAAGTATTGACTAAAAATATGACATAAGTGTTTGACAGGAGTCCTTTCTGACTAGTAAGAGACTTGTACACGCTATATAGAGATGAATATGAGGTTTTATTATAACATAATATATGATATATGGTATAATAAAGACAATCACTAAATGTATTTACGAAGTTCAACAGAAAAGTTTTGTTCATTCGAAAGAGAAAATAATAGATCTAGAAACTACATGAAGATGGTAGTACTACTGATTCTGGAATCAGAAGATAATTTTAAAAGATAGATCAACTATGATTATAAAAGGTTACTCTCCAGATTATAACTTAACAGAACAGTTCCCAGTGTAATCCCATAAGTGAAGTTTGGTAAGGGTGGTGCTTATACAACCTTACCCCGTACATTTAGTGAAGATAGAGAGACTGTTTCTGATACACCCTCGGCTCAAGATTTAAATAGGCCTTACCCTTTTTTTCCAGATATAAGTAGGCCAAATAATATATATTTGGAGTAGTATTTTACCTTAGGCAACCAACTCTCTGACCATATAGCCCCATATTTTTTGCATATGATTGGGCACATGCTATCGGATGACCATCCTCAAGAAATATCCTGATTGCCTTAGCATCCTTCTCTGGATACCCACTTGCAAATCCTTGATATGCCATGTCAAACAAAGCAAAATGTCCCTTCACCTAGAACCAGTGCAATAATTCAATATGAGACTTATGACAAAAAAGAGGATTAAAAATACACAAGTCATTACCTTGAACTGGTGCGAGATCTCCCTCCATTGTTCCTCTGTCGGATCCACCCCAGTAGGATTATGAGCACAAGCATGAAGCAGAAAGAATGATCCTTTTGGGGCATTCTATGTAAAAGAAATTTGTAATAGGTCAGGATAAATAATGGCAATCTGAGGAAAAACACCATATCATGAAACAGTAGAAACAAAGCATACAAAGAAACATCTCAACTGTGTGTTTACATACCTTTATATCATCCATCATTGCAGCAAAGTCCAAGCCCTTTGATTCAGCATGATAATAGTGATATGTTTTCTCAGGGACATGAGCATCTCTCCAAATGTTATGATGACTGTCAAGAATCTCATATTAGTAAATATCACGACATCAGAAATTTATGAAGTCATTCACAAACTAATGTTTTACTGTGCAAAAAACAATCAAGAAGCTACAATGATGCATCAAATGTACTTACTTAGACCATGTAGGAACAGGAATATAAATCTGTGAATCAGGACAAAAGCGCTTTTGGAAGTCCGCAAAAATTCTGCATGCGCCTGTTCCTGATAATGCTTGAATTGCAGCAATACGTTTATCTTTTATCAAGTCTGAGTTCTCCCCATAGGCTAACTTCAGCGACTCCTGGATCATGTTGACACTACCTCCCATAGGAAGATATTCCCTGGTAAATGATGAATTGTCCACGTAAGCACATTACTGAACTAAAACATATCCACATAAACCACCCAGGCCTTTTTTTAGCAATGCTGTAAACATTTTGATTCTTACTTTCAAATTCATTGCCTTGTTTCCACATAAAGCATTTTACTCCATGTCAATTAATCCAATAGATTTCTAAAGAATAAGGACAAAATCAGAACATTTACTGATTTACATAGAGAAGTTGCATAGTACTTTTTACTTTAGGACACTACAAAATGTTTGACAGAAGCAGTTTTCAGTTTATGAAGTCAATTCATTTACACTTTCAATTTACAAAACCATTAAATAAAGTCACTTGTTATTTAAATTATTGTTCTACCACAATGAATAAAATATACATGTCAAATAAAAATGTATTCCATATCTAAGTCAAACAACAAGAACAGATCATTTCAAAAGTAAACGCCGCCATTAGACTATGGAATAGTAAATTTGATATAAACAATCCATCTTGGTAGAAAAGGCTATACAAAAGTATAAGATAGAATTGGTGAAGGGACCCATCTCCACCATCCATATAGCAGAAAAAATGAGAATAGAAAGGACAAATATCATCAAGATGCGGAAGGAAAGGAAGAAAACCTAAAGAATCAAACAGGTAGTGGAACTGACGGATGGAATACTAAAAAGAGATGCTTTATTATTCAAATATGCACTCGCATACAGTCATTGATGCACAATAACCAACAACAAGTGGCTATAGTAAAAGAAAAATAAAGAATAGTCAGCACTGTAGGCGTATTCACGGGGTTTGATTCAGTTTTATCAAAAACCAAATCAACTATATAGGTTTGATCTTTTTTTTTTCAGTTACATGAATATTATGGTGCTTCTGCTAAAAATTTTAATAAATTCATATATATTTTATAGTAATTGACAAATATCTGTACTGTTACATTTTGCTATACACCTACAATAACTTTTCAATGATATATGCATTCAAACTTAACAAAATTTTAATAACTAAAAGTCAAATTTAAATAATGAAAGGACCTTTCAATGTGAACAACAAATTCAAATTCAAAAAATAGAGAAATGGTGAGATTCACTCACATATTGAAACCACCAGCGATCCTTCGCTCTGCTTCTCTAACACACTCCAGTACCACGGGTTTTCCATTGTCATCCCTGTAAGCTCCCTTAAAATCACAACAACAAAAACAAACTCATTTGTTTTTTATCACACAGGAATTTCAAATCCAAATCAATTGAGATCCACTGTGTGAATCCTCTGCATCATTTTCCGCTAACGGATGATTATTTTACACCAATATATTAACTTATGTGCTTAACTATAAGATTTACATAAGTTGACCTTCTATTCAATTAATCTTAACTCATACAAAACAAATCAAGTGCTAAGCATACACAATTCCCAAATTAAGAAGCTAAATCCATGATTACAAAAACTGAGAAAACAAGGTAGAAAATAAAGCTAATCAAATCAAAGCACAGAGCAGAGAACTTACAACGCCAACATTGACTTTATCAGGACTAGGATCGGCGAGAAAAGCTTCAGTAACGCCGAGGATAGGATCTTTAGGAGCCGGTTCAACATTTCCCCACCAAGACGACAGGGATCGCGCTCCGAACGACGACGAGCTAAGTTTTAGGTGACGACCGGAAAAAGCGGCACGGATCGCCATGGCCGGAACGGAGAGAGGATACAGGAAATGGCCAAATAGGAGAGGAAAATGGCGTGTTTGTAGAGGCGGTTGATAGAGATAGGACTTTATAAATAGGAGATGTAAGAGTAGTAGTGGACTGAGCGAGCCGTCAGTGTGACTGAATGGTTTATTAATGGCTTTTGCCTCGAGAAGCGTAACGCTGTGACGAAACCGTTAAAAATATTGACAGAGTCTTTTTTGTTTTGGCTCAAAGGTTAGGGGGCAAAAGAGTCAAAGGAAATTGGATATTATAAGTAGGGATAATTTCATAAACCTCTCTTCACATTTCGCTTTAATAAAATTTACTTTCATGATTGTTTATGATACTACATCTACCTTTTTTTTTTTTATTTTCTTATAACTCTTCTTTAAACCTATCTAAAATAAATATATTTAATTTAAATTTGACAAATTTATTCATATATATGAAAGTTTAGATTTAATTTTTAACGATTTATCTCTTTTCGTTGGATTTCATGTTTTTTTTACCCGTAAAAATGTTTAACAAGAACAAAATCTGATCGTTCTTATCAAATTTCTCTCTTGAAAATTCATTTTTATCTTGTATTTGAAGAAATTGTTGACGAAAAATGATGAGTTACTGTGAGAATAAATCTGCTTGAATTGGAAATGGAGATGAAGAGTTAATATTTCGTGAAAATAATGGGTCAACTTGAATGAAGACTTTGATCTTTGTTGGATAAAAAACACATATTTATGCTGATTTATTTTTAAAGTATTTATTAAGTGAATTGTTTTTTATATAATATTTATTAATATGGAGAAATTAATATTAAAAAGGATAAAGTTATTAAATCTAAATTAACCAATATTTATTTTAAATAAATTTAAAAAATAATTAGAAATAAACAGAAACAAGAATTTAGATTTCTCTTAAATAAATATAAAAAATAGTTAAAAATAAATAGAAATAAGAGAGATAGACATAATATTATATTTTGAACTTATCCCTTATAACTATAATCTGAACAATCTGCTAAAATTTGTATTACACTAGCATTATTTTATTATTTAAATTTAACTATTAATATCTTATCTAGTTATTTAATGATTAAAAATAATATTTTTTTTCCTTGTTCAAAATAAAACTCTGGTGGAATAAAACTGAGAGAAAAAAGAAGAATCACAATTCAAAACAAAAAAACAATTTGAATCCCACAATTAAAAGGTAAAAGATAAAATTAAAATAATTCCAAAAAAACCAGATGACATATCAAAATAATTCGACAGCGTTACGCTTTTCGAGGCAAAATAAAAGTGGACAAGTATCTTGGTTAACATTGATTTGCATTATTTTTTTAAAAGAAAAATTCCAACGATTTTGTGCAAATTTGGTTACTGTGTTGTGTTAGATGAAGAATTTTTTTGAGGCATAATACATATATTATATTCTAAATTTGATTTTAAATTTGATTTTTTAATTTTTAGTTTTGATTTTCTATTTTTATAATGTATTAACAGACACTTTAACTATTCAACTTTTAAATAAAGAAACACATGAGTCCTATATGACAAAATACATATAGGATATCACGTAGGATAAAAAATGACATTTAGGATCTGTGTGTCTATTTATTCAATTTTATACAAGTTTAAGTGTCTACTTGTGCACACCCAAAGTTGAAGGGCATAAATATAATTTGAAGCCAAGTTAAAGGACATATTTATGTATTATGTCTTTTTTAAGGACAAACCACAACAAACTTATTCTACGAGATGATCTTAAAAGACCAAATTCAACTAGAACTGGGAAAAAGATGTTCAAATTGCACACGAAAGGAGAAGTCCGAGTCGTTTAAAGGCTTCCTCATTTTAAATAACGAGAATTTAGTTTAAGTTCATATACTATATTATAATTAGCTGATGAAGAAAATTATCGTCAATTTTAAGTGTATTTACATGTACCTTTGAGTTGATTTCCAAGGAAGCTATATGAATGAAGTTTGAATATTATATTAATTTTTGTGTATGTTATTGACGTTAGAAAATCTTAAATCGTTTTTTATATTATTCTTTTATTCTATTATTTGTATATATCACATGTTTATTACATTTGCATATTATTTTTTATCTTCTCCTCAATTTGAAAAAAAAATAAATTTATCGGGGATTTACACGTAGATTTTGAAGGGCGTTTACTACCTTTCCATCGAAATCCCTTGAACCCTTACTTAATCTATTAGTTTCATAAATATTTCTTTTGTTAATTAATCGATTAGTTTCCTAGTTTTCCTAAATTAGGATCGACTCATATTTAAATTTAATTTTATTACATTAATTAATTATTATTTGAGTCACCACAATATTTCATATTAGGTTCCCAATCATAGATGACTAGAACTTTTGAGTTTCACTTTTAAAAATTAAAGTTATTTTACCGTTAAAATGAATTTAGACATTAGTATTTTTTTTAAATATCAAAACTACATAAAAATTATATGAAGAAATATGCGTCCAAAAGTATTTGAATTAAATTCATAATCAAAATTCCTATTTGGCTCTTAAAATAAATCATAAGTTCAACAATTGTTATGACCCCTAAAGGGTAGATAAATTAGTAAAATATTATCCCTAATCAGTTAATTAGCAATTGCATTTGATCAATAAGGAATTGAAGGGACAGAAGACACCCAAAAATAACATTGTTAAGCCTTTGATTATCACGAAAGGTTGTGATTTTGGAGAGTTTAAAAAGGTGATAAGGTGTCACAAGAGGTTCATCTGAATTTCATCTCTCGTAAACCAATGTGACTGTAATGTTCGAATCAATTTTCACACACTTCAACTAATTCTACGAGATACCGTCACCTCCACTAAATGATTTAAATAACTCTTAACTTCATGTGATAATAATATTTAATAAAGCATATAATTGTTTATTATTTAATATTTCTAGTGGATTTTTATTTATTAAACACTTAATAATATAATATAGTTGATTGATTCTTGTATTTCAAATAAATTTGGGAAGTCAAGTAAGTGTTTAGTGTGGAATTTAAAACTTAATAATGTGTAATTATGACTGTTAAGTGAGATAATATAGTTTATTATGACAAAATAATTCAGATCGAAAGAAATCGTAATAATTATCCTATATATTGTATTGCGCTTCCAATTACATATTGAATTGAAGATTTGATTTGTTCTACTAAAAAGAAATTGACTTGTCAAAATATCAACTCTTTACTTAGTAGAAAGGGATCTCAAGAGGGTATTTTTGTCATTTTATTATTTATTTTGAAATAACTAATTTCGATAATATTTATAGAGGGAGGAGAGAGGGGAACGAGATTGGAAATGAGAGAAGACATTCAAATTTTATTTGCATATCTGTCATACAATTTTATATGCATATCAGTATATGTATAACTTGTATTTGTAGATGTATAATAGAGGAGAGAGACGAGAGAGGAAGAGAATCGCACGTAATTATAATTAAAAAAAGGTTGCGACTTGTGATAATTATTCGAACTATACCCATGTTAGCTAATTAACTAGTATATGCTTATTTATCCACATAATTCCCCTATTATATTAATGGTTTTTTTAATTTAAAAAATCCTAGAATTCACCAAATTCATTGTATCTTTGAACAAAAAAAAAGAGAGATACAAAAATGTTTTTGTATATTACTAAGTATAGCTTGTGCTCTTATCTTCTCTCAAAAATAGAGAAGAACAAGTGTACGATCAAATCAATCAAATATTTGGAACAAACTTTACTTCACTAAAATATAATTGCTATCAATGAGGATTGACGAGTAGGCAAACATGCGGATTTTACTAATCAAATATGAATTGTAAAGTGAAATTATGTTAATTTTTTTTAAAAAATAAAATAAAAATTGAAAGAAATATTAAATTTTTTCTGGGTATTTGAAATTTTGATCAATTACAAAATTGTTGCTCTAACATTAAAAAACAATGTTAAATTAATTAATCAAATACAATTTGCTTCCGAAAAATAAATATTTTTTGAAAAATTTAAAATAAACAAATTTTAAAAGTTCGACCAAAACATTCTATTGATACAAAGTCTCCACTAAAATAAAGCTTCCTGTATACTAAAGAACGACTTGAAGCAAAGTATGTTCGTCATTTTGTAAAGAAGATATGCTTTTTCCATTCATTTTCTTTATTCTCTGTTCCTTTATTTCCCTTTTTAAGATAGATTTCTTCTCTAAACAAATTAGTAATTACAAATTATGCAGGAATTTGCAGCAAACAGTGAAATCTCGAAAACAGAGGAGTTTTCAAATAATCCAGAAATTCAAGAAACTGAGATAACACACGAAGAAGCTAAAGAGAGCGACAATTTAGATGCTAAATGTGGAGAAAAAACGGAGAAAACTGCTGAAGTTGTAATAGACATTGATAAAAAAACAGAGTGTATTGATGAAAATCAAGTAATAGAAATTGTATGTCGAATATGTCATTTGAATGATGAAACTATAGAGATTTTGCAGCTTGGTTGTGATTGTAAAGGTGAACTTGGTGTTTGTCATCGCCATTGTGCTGAAGCATGGTTCAATCAGAGAGGCAACAGGTAAACACCATTCTATATTTCTGAAGTTCTTCATACTTTGCATACGATTTAACTTATATATACTGACGGGGACATCTATGTGAACATTGAGAATTCATAAAACCGACCTTAGAACTGAGTGAATTCATATTGAATAGTGAGGAATGTAACAGTGTTATCTTGTGATTTTACAGATCATGTGAAATATGTGGGAAGACAGCAAAAAATGTGGAAACAAGAACATTAGCAGAAAGGCAGAACAGAATAATGGTGATAGAATGGAACCAAAGGGCAGTAGAAGCCAGAAGAAGTTCATATATAACCAGTTCCTCAGCTGCAACACGCGATGATTGTAGATGGAGATGTCAACAATCCTGCTGTAATTTCCTGCTTGCTTGCTTCGTCGTTGCCTTTACTCTCCCATGGTTCTTCCGACTTAATTTGCCATAACAAAATACACTCTCAAATTTCTCTGTTCATGTTGTAATACATAGAACAATACTGTTAGTCAATTATACTCATTTCGCCATACCAAATGAAATGTTTCATAGGTGTGTTTGGTATGACAAAAGTCATTTCTCATGATGTGGTCATTCACATCGATATATTATGGGCAGAAATCTTCCAGTCATTTTCAACACAGCCAACTTGATGCACCTTCCGCAACAATTCATATATATGAATTGCATAATTTTTCCTATAAAGAATAAGTTGATGCAGCACGAGTTATTGAGCACTGTCATGGTGTTAAGGGAGAGAGAACTTTTTTTCATCTAAAAGTAAATGACAAGGCTAAACCAGAGAAACAACTAAGCAGTATATCATGGAAGTTTTAGTGCTAAAATAGGACGAACTTTTGCATCTAAAAGCGATGACACCGAGGCTAACAGGAAAATGATAAAAACCATATCATAGAAGTTTAATATATAAAAAGGGAGATTATGATTCGTCCTCTTTCTTTCTTTTTTTTCAAAAAAAGAGAAAAATATCAACTGTCATATGATTTTGTAACTAAAAGATCTATTTGTGGTCTGAAGTTTGGTTGAGCCAGTGCTGTAAGCAACTTGAGATTTTCGACAATGAAGCTCACCTCTTGGTCTGGCTGGAGTCTAGCATCTCTCTTCATTTGTTTAATCTGCTTCATTGACAGCTCTTAGGTTTCACTTGGAACTGGCAAAAGCATGATAAGAGGCAAATTAATTAAACTCAGGAGGAATGGTGGAACACATTTTAACAGAGATTACCTAAAAGAGAGCACAAAGTTCCCAGGTCACGAATTGCCACCTCAAAGTGCATGTTTGATTTGTGCCTGATAGGATGAGTCATCTCAGTTAAGTCATCCTCGGATGAATTTCTCTATGATTAATACCAATAATCCCTTCCATTTAGATTTAAAATGGCCTTAGAATGACTCATTCTAACGATCATTCTGCATCCAAAGACAAGATGAGATGATGCATCAGCTTGATAACTCCTCACCTCACCACTAAAGAAAGGATAAAAAGATGAGTCGGCCGTATGTCTCCTCCTGCCATCTTATCTTGTGAACTAAACAGGGACAGTTTATACTAAGAATCTAATCCAAGCATATTAAAAGAAAACTCAAGGAAAGACGAACAGAAGGCAATATCAGGAATAGAATCACAAACAGTAAATAGTTGAATCTAAGATCCACGATTTCATATAGACAATGACAGGAAGAGTTTAAGGACTTCAGAAGCCTATTCAGCTTGATACAATGTGAACCATATTGTGAAAAAGGCAGCGTAAGAGGTAAAGGATCATGGACCTTAAGAGGCAAAGGATCATGGAAGTGAAACAGAACAAAGAAAATATACATGGAAATATTAGCCAATTAACTAATGTTTTGGGCTTTAGGCCTTTGATTTAACAGCTGGCATATAAAGAACCAATGATATAAAGAATCAAAATTACTTCCGAACCTTCAAAATTACTGAAAACCCTAAATGTGGGGCAAATAAAGAACCAATGATAGGTGTTTTTCCGAACCTTTTCTATACTTAAGCTTAGCAGAGAATGGCCAAAAGTGTGAAACCATACACAGAACATCAAAAGGTAAAAGGTAGATGAAAGAGAGAAGGGATACTGCACTTAGTTGCGCAAGAGACACCTTTTCCGGGTATATCAAGTCTAGAGTGATGCAATTAGCCAAAGAAGATAGAAATGTGTTTTATTGCTTTTATCCCATAATATTCCAACAAGTAATGCTACGCTTTTAAAAGACATATTAGCGTAAACTTTCCACTCACCTTCAATTAGGACAGGAAAACCAAAAAATAAGTTTCACGTGACCTAGCTGCCTATTGCAGGAGTTACTGACCTGAAAGGACGCCAGCAAGCTGCTACTGAATGTGACTAAAGTGGATCCAACCCACTACTTTTTCTTAAAGCCTTGGGCTTTCCTGGTGTTATTGAATCTTTTCAATCTCAAATACTGTCATTCTTGCAAATTTAAGGACAAAGTTGCATGTAAGAATCAACTTAGAGAGTAAGTGGATGTAAAAGCTTTGATATAATACTACTAAACTCAGTCATTGGCTTGGAAAGGACATGCAAATTGCAATACAAAAGAAGGCGGAAATTACACCTGACCCTTTTAACTGTATTTAGCTGCTAATTCCTTTCCTGATATGAAAAAAATCGTAACTTATACTTGTACACTTGCTTACTCCAAGGTGAATAAGTTTCTCAAATCAAGATAGCAAAGTGCTATCTTACCGAGAAAATTTACAAAATGTCAGGTGTCAGGGAGAATTACTATATAGTAACAAAATCTGAGAGAAATAAATGTCCTTTCTTTTCCTACCAAGGAAAGCTCAACTAAGTGAACGAGAAAGAAAATATAAATTTAAACTCACCATACTAAGTTCATGGCATTTGATAGAAGAAGCTTTGGAAGCTATCTTACTTGTCCCAAATCTTTGAATTGCTCAGTCTCCTGTCATAGAGACAGACAAGGAAAAAATTTGTAACTGAAACCGGTATGAAGATCAATTCGGAAAATGAAGATGTAGGGAACTTACAACTTCAAGCTTCAATAGGCAAACTTCTGTTGAAGTAGTAACCCATTGCGCAACCGCATTAAAGTCCGCAAGTAATCATATGCATACCACAACATCAATTATCAATAAATTTGATAGCAACCAATAATTGTGGTCATTTAAAAGATCCTGAAAAAGGAACTGGCTATAGTCAACACATCTTAAACAACTTCAAAGAGCAGAAAAGATAAATCTGGCGCAAATATGTAAGAACACTTTATTTCTAACTACTAAGGGAAAAAGAGCAGTACAATCCTCTCCTTTGATTTATCTTCAGCTAAAAACGACAGCTTAATGATTTCAGATTCAAAGCCCAGAATGACATGCTGCAGAAAAGAGCAGTCCTAAATTGAACTGATTGTACTCTACTATCTAGCTTTGAAATTCAATACTAAACATTACAAAAGAAAAAGTGGACAGAGATTATCTGGAAGTATAAATGACTTACAGTTTTGGCCCACCTAATTGTTTCGCATCTGTAATAAAGAATGCATTTACTTCCGCATAATAAGTCTTGATCCGAGGATCTTCCGGAAACCTCCTCTCTACCTCCATGAGGTAGGGGTAAGGTTTGCATACACTCTACCCTGCCCGGACCCCATTAGGTATATGTTGTTGTTATTGTTGTAATAACTCTTCACAGTTTCAACAGCATGTCATCACTATCTTTTGGACGAGGAAAAGTATAGAATTCACAACCTCTCCACAGCAGTGTCATGTGGTTGCCTCTTACAAGAGGATTAAGAACTTGACTTAAAATTGGGTAATGTAGGTTGTATACTCAGTTGCATGATCCCTGAGGTTTTAAAGCTTCCATAAAGACTTACAATGCAAAACCTTAGGCAATTAAACAAGGTTAACACTTGGGTGGCAAAGTTGAACATCATCCTTAATTAATTTTGCAGTATCTTAGCCAATCGAATTTTAGACTGGATCTTCTTTGCTTCTTGCGAATATCCAGAACCACGAAGGCCATCAATAACACCACGTTTATCTGATTTAAGAATTCTCATGCCGCCTCTTATACACGATAGTAATATCTTAGATGCTGCACGGAATCTCCTGGCATTGCAAAGACTATGCACCATAGTGGAGTAAGTAATAGAATCTTTGGCTTCCATTGATTCAAACATCCGTAGAGCATGATCAAGGTGACCAGCTTTACACAACCCGTTAATAAAAGAATTCAAAGCAACCAAGTTAGAATCAAAACCCATCATACTCATATAGTCCAAATGTTGCTGGGCCTCCTTGAAATTACCAGTCCTGCACAAGCCATCAATAAAGATAGTGTGGGTGTACTTGTCAGACTCCAACCCTTTTTTTTCTGCCTCGTGTAACAATTTATAAGCATTATCCAGCTGACCTTCCTTACAATATAGATTAACAATGGTATTAAAAGACACCATATCAAGGTCAAAACCATTTGTAATTATATAGCCCAGGTACTCGTTGGCCTCATTCATCTTCCCAGTTTTAAGTAACATACTTGCAACTGTACAGTAAGCGAAGGCATCATATGTATATCCTTTCCTTCTCATCTCTGCAAAGATCTTAAGGCCTTCTTCAAATTGTTCACATCTGAAGCAGCATTTCATTACTGTCGTATAAGTGATGGCATTGGGGATATGACCTGATTCTACCAGCTCGTTGAGAAATTCTCTTGCAGTTTTACCCCGTCCTGACTTGCACAGCCCATGAATAAGAATGTTGTAAGTTGCTAATTGGGGAATAAATCCATGACGTTTTATACTCCTAAATAACATTAAGGCATTCTCTGTATATCCATTCATACAAAGACCATTAATTAATATATTGAATGTTGCTGGATGAACAGAAATATTTTTCAAAAGAATATCCTGAAAAACCCTGTATGCTTCATCTGGCTTTCTCAATTTAAAGAAACAATGCATTAATGTATTGTAACTCCAAATATCAGGAAGAATACTCATCTCAAGCATTTCTTCAAACAGATCGAAACATCGAGATATCATGCAATATCTGGTAGCTCCAGCTATTAAAGAGTTATATGTAATAGTATCAGGATAAATTCCAGCCTCTTTCATCCTATAAAGGACGGAATAACCTGCATCAATGCCAACAAAGCGACAATATGCGGTAATCAGTGTATTATACGTGACCACATCTGGTTGTACTCCAATTCTTATGCCATCAACTATTACAACTTCAGCTTTCTCCAATTGTTTCGCTTTACAAAGAGATGCTACGCAAATATTCATTAACCTTGTTGGAAGTCTACCTTTGATACTCCACATCTAATCCAGGAGTTTAGACCTGTGACCTGAATCATTTTTTAGCAAACTATCAGGCAAATCCTTTTCAAAAATATCAACTCTTCCTTTTGGAAATACAAAAGAGTAGTATTTTTCAGTTCAAAACTTCAAATCCATAGATGGACATGCACAGTGCAATACCAAATCATTGTATGAAAGGCAGCCCTATCTGTTCTTCTTGGTAAATTGTTAGGAGTTATATAAGTTCTTAAAATCCATCAAAATGAAAACACAAAACACGAAATCATCTATTGGCACAGAGCTAAAGGTTTTCATTGATGAAAAAAATTATCATATGCATTATCAGCGAGGAATTCTACGTTGCTCGGACTCTTCAAAAATCCCAACGGGTGCATGTCGGATCCTTCCAAATAATGCACTTTTGAAGGATCCAACAAGGGTGCAACCACATTATTGGAGAGTCGGAGCAACATAAGCAAGGATAATTATAACTCAATCTACCTTTATATTAATCCACTTACAACACCAAACTGGTGCTGCTCCAAGTAAACCACAAGTGTGGTGCTTTCTTTTTCTCAATTGCATTAGTTTATCGTCCATTTGTATGTAAACAGTGCCAAATTATTTAAAAATTCAAAACTTGGAGACAGCAACAATGTAGTTTGAATTATAAAAGCTATGATTTTTCTTGTATTTTGATAAGAATAACAACTTTTGCATTACTATTATTAGCTAACACAAGTAACGAAATGAGCCTTTCAACCATTGTCCGTTCTGTACAAAGCGAGGAACAAACAAGCAATTACAAACAAAAATGAATTAACAACCATTGTAGGATATCTAACTAGAAGTAACAATACAATTCATCAATGATTTGCCGGAAAAAATGAAATCTAGTAATTTTCGAGAAAAAAAAAAGGAAAAGATTAGAGCCAACAATCAAAATGAAAATAATGTAAATTATCGATAGATGAGAGAACAGTTAATCACCTCGGATATACAATAATACTCTGCCGGTAGCAACACCACCACCGGAAAACTTCAATACGACGGAGTACCAGTGGATTTCTGTTTCTGAATTCGGGTAATGATGGTAAGCATTTTTCATTTTTGGGCTGGGCCGCGTTATTGTCCATTTGGGCTCTCTATCTCAGCTCGTATTGTTTACCAAACTAACCCACTTAAGTGTGTAAAAAAAAGTATTTATGTAATGGTCAAAAATACATTTGAACTTTAAAGTATCGTATTTTTGTGAGTATTTTTTTTGAAAAATTATTGAAATATATGTTTCATATTTTTATTATTTTCAACATCCCATTCTATTTTAAAAAACCTTTAAATTTTTTTATTTCTTTAATGTATCTGAGCTACATATTAATGTATTCGAATCAGTATTTAATGTATGTGAGCTACATATTATGTATTCATTTTATTTTATAATGTATACGAGCTAGCTTTTAATGTATCTGAGTTACATATTGTGTATCCGATCTATGTTATAATGTATTCGAGATACTCTACATATGTATCCGGTTTGTGTTACTTTTAAAGTGATTAATGTAATTATTAATTAAAGAGCGATATATTATAATTTCAAATTGAAACTATGTGATTTCTAAATATATCCATTTTAATATTAAAATCATTAGGTGTTTGTATTTTTTATCTAAATGATCATTAACTATTTATCTAAATATATCTTAAAAGTATTGAGTCAGTAGCCACACGTACAAAATTTTATGAGCAAATTAAATTGTCACGCGTTTTTTAATAATTATATACAAATACTTGGTCTAGTCAAGTTTTGAGATATGTGTTGATAACTAGTTGATGATAAATCATGTACGAAGCACAAATACCTAATATTTAAGACAAAATGTATTTGATGCCACACAAATTGAAGCAAAAGGCTACAATATAAACTGAATTCAGTTAGCAAAAGTAAACAATATGTATGCTTTAGTTTAGTTGAGCGACGATGCTATCAGAAATAATTTTTCTATTTTTAAGATATGATGTAAAAGTCATATTACCTTTTCAAATCATATTTATGATATTACACTTATTTGATTGCATAATTTGCCATACAAATAAGTTGAATTTTTGATACAAGATATGATTTGTAAGATATTATGGTATAAAAATATAAATTTACATCTCGCAAAAAAAATATTTATTTTATATAGCATATGTTTATAACCATATAAAACAAGATAAAAATGTCTAAGTGTCCGATTACACCGAATATATTGTTGATGTTGCAAAAGTAAACAGATGGGTCAAACCCGACCCAACTACGGCCCATAATCGCATAAGTTAGATAGCATTAGGGTTTTTCATCATCTTCTTCATTAGGCTCAGTATTCTTCAACTCTACTTGCTGCTGCTACTGCAATTTCGTCCAGCAATGGTATTGCTCTGCAATTCCCGTTCCGTCAGTGTTTCTTATTTTCTTACTGTATACGCCAATGGCGTCTAATTTCTTGTTGTATTATAATGAGAGCAGGCTTCAGAGAAGAAATTGAGCAACCCCATGAGGGACATCAAGGTTCAGAAGCTTGTCCTCAATATCTCCGTCGGTGAGAGTGGAGATCGGCTTACAAGAGCAGCAAAGGTAAAACTTCTTTTTTTTTAATACAAAATGTCATGAATTTTGTTATTTTCCTTTGTTTTGATGTTGAACTAAGTTTCGTTTTTTGATACTTAAGGTCTTGGAGCAACTTAGCGGCCAATCACCTGTTTTCTCCAAAGGTAAATTTTTGAATCTTCTATGCATTTTAATATCAGATACTCAGTTTGAACGCCCCTCGACTAATTTCCCGAGACCTTCCACCAGCAACATGCACCGCGTAACTCTGTCCTCTCCTCCAAGGCTAGAACAAATAGAAAGAAATCACATTTGAACCGGAGACCTAATATAGGAGTTAGGACATTGTCTAATCTGGAAATATTATTAGATATGCGCATTAATCATTTATCAATGCCTATGCATAAGCTGCGTGTTTGTGGACTTGTGGTTATTGGTTAACAATATTGCTCGTCTGGCTGACTTTTAAAATAGCTTAATTTTTATCAGTTACATATTCAGTTCAACACTGAAAAATGCTGGGTCAATACAGAAGGATTGTATAGCTGGCTCGAATTAGTTTTGGGATTAAGGTGTCATTTATTGATTTTCTTATCAAAACAGTTCAAGAGTGAGGTTACGTAAAGACTTTTCTTTTTGATGAACTAAACCCTCAAGCAATTAGCAGTGTTTATTGCAGGTTCTTGTGATTGTACTGGATTTGTTCCCTTTAATAGTAGTTTTTCCTGGCCAACGTAGATGTACAAGTAATTTTGCAAGATTTTTATTCAAGCTAGTGCTACTATCTTGTCCAGATTGTCAAAAATTAACAACCATGTTATCCACGACTTATGTTTACCTAACTCGCTTCCTTTTTTTGTTCATACATTGATGCGCATAATTGGCTGGTGAATTAACAACCCAGTGATTTGCTCGATTACTTTGCTTGTGGACATTTATTCAACTAGCTTTGTCTTTATCTCAGTTTTGTCCGTGGACATTAATTAGTTTCTTACATCCTTGTGTGGTTCTCATCAACAGCAAGGTATACTGTGCGGTCCTTTGGTATCAGGCGTAATGAAAAAATAGCTTGCTACGTGACTGTCAGAGGTGAGAAAGCTATGCAGCTGCTTGAGAGTGGACTGAAAGTTAAGGAATATGAGTTGTTGAGAAGAAACTTCAGTGAAACCGGCTGCTTTGGGTTTGGTATTCAGGAGCACATTGATCTTGGAATTAAGTAAGCAGATTGTCATCTAGTACTTTATGTGCTTAGGTTTCACGATCTACATAATTAGCTGGCTAGCTTTATTTTACTTAGGTGGTGGTTTGTTACTGGTCTATCTTTTTGAATGCATAACAAGAAAACTATGTTTAAGTTTCGTTGGAACTGCATAAAACTTAGTATGCATAGTTTAAGGAAATGATTTTACAAATATTTCTCTTTTATAAATGTTCTATTGCTTCTTATGTTTGCTGCATCTTACCATATTAACCGCGGTAGGTTATGAATCCGGTACACATAAATAAACTGTTATCTTCTTCATTCTGAAGTTGAGTCATTTTGTTTTTTTCTTCTCTGTTTTACAGGTATGACCCTTCAACTGGTATTTATGGTATGGATTTCTATGTTGTCTTGGAGCGTCCTGGATACCGTGTTGCTCGTCGCCGCAGGTGCAAGTCTCGTGTCGGGATCCAGCACAGGGTCACAAAGGAGGATTCAATGAAGTGGTTCCAGGTCAAATATGAAGGTGTTATCCTTAACAAGTCCTCAAACATTCAGTGATAAGTTGAGAACCAGCTTAGCAAGTTTATGCATTTTGTAGACTGATAGCTATATCACTCCTAGAGGGAAGTTTTGTGGAATTTCTATTAGTTGGTGTATGAGGGAGGATGTGTTAGTTCCCATTTTGTCTATCAGATGAACTCAAATCTTTTTTCTTTTTTTTGTTGCAATCATAGTAGAACCATCAATCTAGTAATCACAAGAGATGTTATGAATACCTAATTGGTTTCCAACTGTGGTGATGAATGGTGTTGTTTTCAACATTGTTTATCAAATTGTATTTGTGTGTTGGATGTTCCATCTTTGGCATGAAATGCAATTATGCAACCCAATATACTATGACTCAGCCCAACTAATTTTAGGTAGGTTGATTAAATGATTTATTAATTGATTTGCCCTATTCAAATTCAGCCCATATCGTTCATGTACTATCTAAAAATAGTGAAGATACTAGCTACCTCCAAGACCATTCTCATAAATTATGTGCCAAAATTGGCTATTTGTGCACTTCTATAAAAAATAAAAAATAAAATTTAGTACATCGAAATGTGGAAGGGGATTACAAGGTAAAGTCAAACCCTTACCAACTAAGTGAACGTGAAAGTTCAGCCAACCGACCAACCAACTGAGCTAATAAGTGAACGTGAAAGTTCAGGCAATCGACCAACTAACTGAGCTAATAAGATCCGTGGCTATGGTGGTGCATGAACTTTGAATTGATAGAAATTTTATAGTTGAGATGAAGGTTGTTTACATGATAAGAAGAAAGTTGTGCAAACTTGATGGAACACTTCAAGTATAACACCACGATATTCCTCAGCATTCATAGAAACATAATAATTCAAAAGTCTCCTTAAATCTTTAGGATCACAAATCCTATTTGCAATTATCATCTGTTCAATTGACTCCCTAAAATCCTCTCTTGGATCATAAGATGATTTCTCCATAGCTATCATCACTATAAACTTTGTCTTCTCATCTCGCTCCGCCCTCCTCCTCCTTCTCCTCATCTCTTCGTTTTTCGCCTCTTCTCTTTCTCTAATCATCTTGTCTAACCTCTCTTGAACCATAGCATGTGTTAGGCTCGAAATAGTCGGATATCTACTAGAACTGGAACTTTCAGCTTCTTCTGAAGACGACGAAACACTCAGCCTACAGCTACAACACAAGGCACTGCATCCCTTAAGCTTCTGCTTCTTAGCTGCTGCTGCTGCTGCTGCCTTAGAGTTCTGCATTCTTTGAGCACAGATGTATGATTTGAAGGAGAGATGTTTAAGGGAAAATAATTTATGCAATTAGAAAGTGGGGTTTCACTAATCATGATTATGTCTCAAGATTAATGAACCTGTGAAGATCACTAAGGATATAAGAGACATTCTTTTAGCTCATAAAAAACTTGTGATCATGATGTTAATTAGATATTCTTGATTTTCTTTAAAGATTTGTGTTAGGTGTCATGCTTTTTAAGATGTGGTTGAGAAGATAAGTAATCACGTTTCTCTACAATTATAAACACCATTAAAAGAAGATTGTAGAAACAGAAAAAAGTTGCTAAAAAAGGTGAGAACTTTTGATTGTTTTCACATGCTAGGTGCCAGGTCCTATGTACTAGTTGATTTCAAGAATCTGGAAAAGCTTTGGTGGTGGTGTACTAGTGAAATGGCTGCTATATATCAAGTTGATGAAACAAAGGGAAGACATTATGTTGTAGGAACCACTTGGACTCATCATGGAAGATGAAAAAGCTCCTGCACAATTGGAATAAAAATAAGATTTTTTTTAGGTAAACGAGAAACTCGATGGAGATGGGGCCGTCCTTCTACTCTTGTCCAGTTAAATACCAGGCCACAGGGTTCACATCCCTGACCTGTGCCTAATCTACACATCACTTGCGACGCTCTTACCACTAAACTAAAGCTCTATGGGCTGGAATATAAGCAAGATTGGTCTTCATTTGGAACAGCTTAGAAGAAAATGCATATGGTTTAACCTATAGTTTAATGTGAGTCAGATTTAACTTTTCTTTGCCATAATTGACAGTTACTTTAGATAGCTCATCTTAGTTGGCTACATCAGATTTGATCTGAGACTTGCAGGGTGAATTTAATATGGTTAAATACAGAAGTAGATCAATAAGCAAATGCAAAACTCACATAAAAAAACAGAACTTTTCTCTACACAACATAAACGCCAATTATGTAGAAATGACACAATAATAAGAGTTGATGGACAAAAACATATTTAAAAAATCACCTTTACGCGAGTTTCATACCTCAATTATCCATTGTTCTCTCAACCTACCTAAACTATCACTCTCCTTGTATTAAGAAACACCTCGATATTGAATTGACCAAATTATTTGTTCCAAAGTATATGTCAATTCAGTACCAAGGTGCGCTTTAATACAAAGAGAGTGAACATATATTATAGATTCTACAATACTGTCATACCTTTGTTTTGTTGTGTGAAGAAACTATAGAACTTGCAAAACACACACCTCAACCACCCTGCCGGTGTGAATTGAACAACATATTCTTTGCCAAGTTGGGGTGTTAGAAGTGATAGTTGAGGTATGAAACTCGCAAAATGTGATAGTTTAGGTTTGCTTTTTTCCATTAACACAAATAATAAATTTGCAAGTAGGACCTGTGATACAAAATGATTGCAAGGGAGCATGAAAAAACAGTAGGGCCTATAAAATCATGTTAAAAAATATAAACTCAATCATAAAGTAAGGCTAATCTGAAGTCTAGGGAATATAGTATGCATGATGCTAAGCATTAGGCTTCTTTATCCACTTAAAAGCAAGTTGGTGAATGCAAAATCATAAACTACAAAGCATAGCCCAAATAATAGACTTCTTATAATAGGTATTCCTTTAATGATTAGACATCCTCCTTCTCTTATGGAGGAAATTCAAGAGTAGCCCACAAGAAAAGCTTAAAACTCAAATCTACTTCACTTTTGTTAACCTTTTCCAATGTGTTTTCATTGTTACAAATTTCCAATGTGTTCCTACTATGGGTCTCCAATTGAGAACTCCAAAGATAAAGTTAACTTCTGCAGCGAGGGAAACATTCCAGTCTTTCTTATGATCACATAAACTATTCTGATATCCACAATTTATGGTTCTAAGTTTATAATTCAAGCTCCAAAATTTACAACATAAACTACTCCACTATCATTTTTTTGGTACAAAAGAACTGAACTTCATGAGTTCTTGAACTGTATAATGGTTATATAATATAAGAAAAGAGACAAAAAGAGATCAAGTTTACTTTAAAATATGGGAAAAACTACAAATTATGTTCTGATTTCACACTACCACTGATTAGTAGATTGACAAAACCAGAAGGAAGATCGGTGTGCTCGTCAAGCACTGTTTCTGTCAATTTACGAGAGTAAAACCATTCAATGGAAAGGGTTTTTTTCCTGGGAGGCTAGGGTGCCAAGGAAGTTGTTCAAACAAGTATTAAGTATATGCATTTATAAGAAAATGCCATTTTGACTGACTCATAATTTACACAATCATGATGCTTGACACATTAAATTCACATCTCAAGACCATACAAGATCATCATGTACACCACATACTAAGAAATTCTCAACGAAGTAAACGAAGTTAAGAGGCTAAATTCAATCAAGTAACAGAAAAAACACCCGGAATAGAAGCCAGCACATTATTAAAACTAAGAACCACACCAAGTAGAAGAAATGCGCCTTACTTGCACCAAATAGAAAGAGGCCTCTAGTAAAGTGGAAGAGGAGCAGATGCATGTGCGACTATTTCATGGACAAGTAAGATCTCAAACTCCACGATGAGAACTAATGAGCTTTCACTGTTACAGAGTGGAGGTAACTTGAAGACACATCCCTTGCTTCATAGTCTTATTACCATGATACTGTCAGTTTACATACATTTAGTCTTTCTCTATCTGAACAAGGACAGTCATTGGTTTTAGGTAAATGCTGCAAAATATAATATTCACATGTTGACAGGTCCCCCATTCTACAAAATAGCATTAGTCTGGCAGAAGCAGAGCATGACATTACTAGCTCAGAACATAGTAATAGATGTCGCCAAGTGGAAAAATGATAATATGGTGAAAAATGCATTATTATGCAGACTTTTTGAGTTTGAAATAGGTTAAAGATTGAGGACATACAACTACTTACTTTTCTTGCTGATTAAACATCCTATTGTCACTCTAGAACGCCCCTCTAGCAAAATGCAATTAAATAGCTACTTTGGAATGATAAACATCCTACTGTCACTGTACAATGAAATCATATGAGCTAACTTTTACAATTTGTAATTAAGTGAAGTCTCAGTAAGTTCATGCACCAAATGGTAAAGCAGAGCAACTGCAATAAAGGCTTTCCCATATGAGAGAGATCAGTAGATTTGAAGCTTTAATTCCTGCATAAATTAGGAAAGATTTACGCCTGTATTTCTTCCATCCAGTCCACCCTCAATGTCGTTGACCAATCCATGTTAACTTTTAACATTTAGCCCACATAATAACATATTAGAAGCTGTGTACAGAAAAAGTTGTTGATAACTGATAAGAGGGGAGAGCCCCACAAGAATATGCAAGATGATTAGCACGACTTGGCATTTGTAGCATGCAATAGTTGTACCACATGCTGCACTGGTAGTTCGTACCCCTTCACTTTTCATTCCTGTTTACATTGTTTGTTCAGTTTATTCTCGTCGCTTCATTATAAAATAAAATGTTCTTTCTTGTTGCTTTCAACATTTCCCTTACTTCTGCAACAGAAATGAAATTGGAAGCTTGATTTGCTACCTAATATAACTCCATGGAATCGCAATTAAACAAAGAGAATTAGAATCATACTCATGATAAAGGACAACTAACCAATAGAGAATTTGGAGAATCATCATTTCTTCTACATGATAGAATATTGCGAGATGAGATACAAGTTCATCATAGCAGCAAAAAATTTCCATTTTACATTAGCTCAAACCAATCTCACATCCCTATCTCTAGTGGCAGCCATACCGTTGGTTTCAAACTACAAAATCTCTCCCCTAATACAACATACCCAATAGTTCGACGAAAAAAACAATACAAACCTCACAGGATAACCAACAATACAACAACAAGAATCAACAAGATGGAGCACGTTAGGGTATTACAAGTTTCTTCCCAGCATAGATGGTGTCCCCTTCAAGCCCGTTAGCGTCCTTAATTTCCTCGATTGACACCTAATGAAATCCAATCATACATTCAAATTATCACCACGCCAATAAATGTGTAAAAGAAGAAACTTCCTCCTGATATATTTTTTTCATGGGTAATGAGAAACCAAATATTCAACAAGATACATCATTTGTCCAGAAAAGAATATGAGTTTCCAGTGTAAAGATCAAAACATCTAAGGAATTGGACATTGATTTCCTGATATAACGTCTCATTTTTACTAATCAAAATATTTGAAAAGTATTATTTTTAAACTTACCAAATATCAATGGTATCATTCATAATTTTATACTCAATCTGTCCCAATTTATACAGTTCCTTTTACTTTTTAGTCAGTATAAAAGAAAGACTTTTAATTTTTATTTCTTAAACTTAGTATCAAGTCAAATTAATAGCAACGCGAATGCATACCCCATATTTTCTAGAGAGTCCCCAAAGAGTGTCTCCCCGCTCAATCTCTATCACATTTGGTGAAACTTCCTTCTTCTCTCTTTTCTCCACGCAACAATTTGGTTTCTAAAGAGAAAACAAAGCAAATACATTAATGCGAAAAACTTAAAATGATTGAACACAAATTTTTGTAAATGTACAAAATGCAATTACAAGCAAGTTAGTCACAACCTTGACCATGAGCTCAGGCTCTGGTTGGCATTGTTGAAGCACTTGAGGCTGAGTTTGAGATGGAGCTGACTCGAAAACTGTTGCCTTTACTTCACTGGTTTTACTGTTGATGTTTTGATGGTTGAATGGATTGAGTGCTTTGAGAATGCTCATCGCGATTCCCGAAACGACCACGAAACCAGCTGCCTTTGCTATAGTTTTCTCCTGATCGGAGTTGTCTTCCTCATTACCGGAGCCATTTTCCGGCGGCCGTCGATTATTCCTCATCGCTCGATCGATCTGGTTCAATTTTTGGAAGAAGAAAAGTGGAAAGGGGTTTTAGGGATTTCAGACTGAGGTTTGAATTCCGAGGGAAATCACCACGCGTTTGTATCACGCGCGCTTCCCTCATAATTGGTTCTCAAAAGTTAAGTCACCTAATTATTTTTGCAATAAAAGGTTCTTCTAGTTGCTTCATTGCAATATTTCCCCCTTCAAGTTTCTAAATTCTCTCCCTTTCCCTTTTAAGTTCTGAATATTTCTGAAGTAGCCCCTCTTGAAAACTTTTAAGACATCGATTACAATATTTGTAACCAATTTTGGAGATACATCAATAACATAATTATAAAAAGGCAACTTTCACGCAAACAAAAAATTCATATTTGTATGCTAGAGCAAAGTTTACATAATTGCGCTCTATAGCAAACATATACAATTGTATAATTCGCTGGCCTAAATTGTATAATTCGCTAGCCTATTTCGCTGCAATTGTATAATTTGTTTTGCATACAGTTGAATCGAAATTAAATGTATGTATATTGCATAATTATAAGTGTATAACAAGAAGATATATGTTTTTCTCGCTTTATACAAAAACAGAAACACAATATATACATTTCTGTTGTATAAAGCTAGAGAAAATTATATTTCACTGCAATTGTATAATTCGCAATTATATCATTCGTTGGCCTTTTTCTCTGCAATATTTGAAGAAAAATGTTTGTAAATTGTATAATTAAGTGTATAACACGAAGATATACATTTTTGCATGTGTATATACAATTTTCTCTCGCTTTATACAAAACAAAAACAAAATTATACACTTTTGTGTATAAAGCGAGAGAGGCGAGCGAGAACGGAGAATGGCGAGCGAGATTTTTGGGAGAGACGCTGGCAAATTTTAGCTAATGTTTGCTATGGAGCACAATTAAATCAAACCCTACCTATTCCATTTATTTTAGGCTATTAGTTTGCTATTATATACAATTTTTCCATTATAAAATGATGCTCCCATCATTTATATTTACTTATATTATTTATTATTATATGAATAAAAATATTTTTGTACTTTTATCTATCACTTTTAGCATATAAAATTTTATTATTAATTATTAATAATCTATTTTCAATATTTAATAAATATAATGACGTCAATTAATATAGATATTCTGATAAAATATTTCATATTAATAACTATATTTTAAAGGCATGCAAAGTACAAAATGAACAATGAAATAGTATTAAAAGGGTACTTTTAATTCTTTTAAATAAAAAAAACATATTAGTATATACTTGTCATTGATCATATAATTTTTTGTCAAAGAGGGTTCGAATGAACTCCGATCAGCAGTAGGATGCTATATAAAGAGCTGATTAAAAATATATTTAGATCACTTTTTCGATGTTATGCCATTGTGATGATACGAGAACTGCCAAATGGCGTTAGGTGGCTCTGACACTGCTCCTCTATGGATTACTATCATTAAAAGATAAGCGGAAAAAAGAGTTAAAAATGTCCTTAAACTATGTGAAAGGAATAAAAATGTTCTTCGTTCATAGTTTGGCTCAAAATGCCTTTATCGTCAATAATTTAGCTCAACAATGCACTGCAGTCAATATTTTGGTCCATAAATACCCCTATTTACAAAATGGGTCAAAAATGTTCTCTTTTCGAATAAATATATTATTATTATTATTATTATTATTATTATTATTATTATTATTATTATTATTATTTTAAACACATCTTCTTCCTAATTAAAATATTATTAAGGAACACTATTCTTGTTTTCTTTTTCTCTTCTTAATCTCATTTTATTAATTAAAATAAAATAATTTCATGTACTCTTTCATAGATAATAAATGTCATATATAAGATCATAGTATATTTATCATTAATTTACATTTATATAACGATAAAAAAATATTGATGATAATATAATTTTTTTCTGAATTAAAGTAAGATAAACATTTGCTAATTTTTTTAAAAAACATTAGTTGAAAAAAAATGTGTCAAAAATAAAATAATAATATACTATTTAGAAAATAATTTTTTTTGACCTATTAAATAACAATAAGGACATTTTTGGATCAAACTATAAATGGGGGGATATTTTTGTTCCTTTCGTATAGTTTAAGGACATTTTTGAATTAAAATATTAATAATAAAGACATTTTTGAATCAAACTATAAACGAACGATATTTTTATTCATTTTACATAGTTTAAAGATATTTTTGGCGAAAATAAAAACTAATTTTGGACAAAGAAATTAGAGATGAAGCGTGCAAGTAAAATCCTCCACGTGTCATTGCTTACAATTTCACGTTCCATCATACGCCAAACTGCACAAAGATTCATTCTTTCTCACGAGGGGCCAAGGTCCCTCTAGATTCTTGCAAAATAAATGGTTCACACATTGCCATCTAATCATTTTTACTAATTATTTTTATTTTTCAAAAATAAAAACAAAAATTTTCCCTCCTCATATATTCTTTTAATTTCACATAAAAATATCCCAAATCCACTATTTCTGTTTTTATTTTGATCCATTATTTGGTCAGTTCTTGATTTTTCTGTAAAAAAAATGGCTCAATTGTTGTCACCTGTTTGTACAGATTCACTAAAATTACAGAACACAGTTCAGTGTTTCTACACAAGAAGTAAAGTTCCAATTTTGGGTAATAATTTTAGCTCAATGGGTGTTTTTGGAAAGAAGAGAGGAGGATTAGGGAGGATTAAAGTTGCTTATCAAGATTCTGCTGCTGCATCTGAGGAAGTTGCTGATGATTTTTATGCTGTTTTGGGTTTGGTAATTTACATCTTTTTTTTTTCTTTTCTTTTTTTGCATTTTACTTCTCAAAGATCAAATTTTTATTGCTGCTTGGTGTATGGGGTAAGGTCATTTTTTGCTTTTCATGTTGTAGTTTCTGTTTTTGTGATAGCTTGCAATGAATTTCTCAGTAAAGAGGTAATTTATTTATGTAGTAATTTTTGTGTAAGTTGTATAATGTTCGGTAGATAGTTAGGAAGTAAGTTATTCGCGTAAAAAATGATGTGATATTTTTGTGTAAGTTGTATAATGTTCAGCTAGTTAGGAAGTAAGTTATTCATGTAAAAATTGATTTGATATTTTTGTGTAAGTTGTATAATGTTCGGTAGCTAGTTTGGAAGTAAATTATTCATGCAAAAAATGATATGATATTTTTGTGTAAGTTGTATAATGTTCGGTAGCTTGTTAGGAAGTAACTAATACGCGCATAATTTTAATCAGCTACCAAGCATCATTAATACTATTAAGGAAGATACACCATGAGTTTATAGTAACAAAAGAATGTCAGTTGTTTGTACTTTATCAAGATTCAAGAAGCTCGATTTGCAGGAATCTAGAGGCGGATCTAGGATTTAAAGTGTATGAGTTCCTATAATGACCTCAAGTTAACATATAATAACAATTGATTTCATGATAAAATCTTTACAGATATTTAGTGTGTTATTAGATTCACGTAAACCCCTAGATCACACTCTAAATCCGCCCGGTGCAGGACATGAGAATGCACGTTTCTAGCATAATTTTGTATGTTTTGTTTTTCTCTTGTCTGTTTCCTTTTCTGTGTTTTTCTGGTCATGCTAAAGGATACCTCGTTAACTTATAATGTCCGTTATGTTGCTAGCTTCCTGATGCTACACCTGCTCAAATAAAGAAAGCATACTATAGTTGCATGAAAGCTTGCCATCCAGATTTGAGTGGTGATGATCCCGAGACCACAAATTTTTGCATGTTTATCAATGAGGTCTATGAGGTAGGTGCTTCACAATTTGACAATCCATGTGTTTTTTCTGGAACTTCAATTTCTAATCATTATAATACTGTAGATTCTTAGTGATCCAGTGCAAAGGAGAGTTTATGATGAGATCCATGGGTACACAGCCACAGCAATTAACCCTTTCCTGAGCGATTCATCGCCGAAAGATCATGTATTTGTTGACGAGTTTAGCTGCATAGGTATTATAGTGTCACATTTTATTTGTTTGTTAATCTTTTTTGTTCCACTTCATGTCTTTTTCAATTAGCTGTCCTTTTTGTAGTTCCAGTTAAAATATGTCGATAGTTAACCATAATCTATTAGTTAACTTGTTGGTTAACTATATCTTGAAACACACATCTTCCATAGTTTCAGTTTCCTTTTTCCTGATGCTGAATTCTTAAAGGCCGTGTTTGTACTAATTAAAGAAGCTAGTTGTCATCTGATCACCTCCAACACATTTGTGTTCAGCAAATCATGCTTTTTTACAAGGCTAGAAAGCGAGAATGTTTCACGTCGCAATGTGTATGAATGCTTAAAGTAGATAGAAAGAAGTGCATAGCTTTTGTATAGTCTAAGTGCAAAGCATTGTACTTCCAGTTCTAATTTTTTTTCGAAGTTTGTTGAACTTTGTTAAGGATGTTTTGTCAACTCATTGAAATAAAAAAAATTGCAGCTCGTTCTTGAAAAAATATGATTTAGAACACATCTCTCTCCTTCACAGGCTGCAAAAATTGTGCCAATGTTTGCTCAAAAGTGTTTGGGATTGAGGAAGACTTTGGAAGAGCTAGAGTTTACGATCAATGTGGACACCCTGATTTAATTCAACAAGCTATAGATAGCTGGTAGGTTCTTGCTTCATAGGTGTAGTTGCTTGTTTCCAACTTATTTATCCGTTCTGGTAATGACCTAATATAATTTTGTACTGAAAAGTTTCAAGTAAGAAAATACATATAGTTATTATTTCCTTTCTGGTCTCTCAATGTGGTAAAACCACGATACATAGCAAATAAAGTTGCAAAAATGATATTGCAGATTGGCAATTGAAGTGCAATGCTGGAGCTTATATATGTGCTGCATTTCCTATGTTATCATGTTTCGTTCATTTGTTTTATCATGCTGCTATGAGATCTTTCAACTATCATATTCTTGCTCTATCAGATGCTTATGACACACACTAAGTGTGACTAAAAAACAACTTGAGACTTGAGTCACTAGAGTATAGTTCAACTGTGTATCTCCTTTAGACCGCAATGTTTATTCTAGCTATTTCCCTTCCCATAAGTAGTTATAAGTTGGTCAAATAAGCTTGAACTTTAGCTGAGTGTGGAAGAGTGTCATTTGTGATAGACTGATGTAAGCAAGTTTGCTTCAACTTCTCGGAATATCTGCATTATTAGTTTTAACAAAGATCTTATGCTATATTAAGGCTACATTTCCATAAGGAGAGGAAAGGAAACTTGATTTATGTCTTATCATCTGATGACTTTGAGTTCATCCATTGGAAAAAAATTACATACTCCCTCCATTTCAATTTGTTTATTTGGTTTTAACTTGTACTTCTGCTATATCCATCTCACGGGATTTGTAGGATCGAATGATATAGCTAGTCAAATCACTAGTTCTTTCTCTTTGCAGCCCAGTGGATTGCATACATTGGACTTCTGCTGCGCAGCTGTCTTTGCTTGAGGATGAAATGCGAAGAATAGAAAGAGTAAATGTGAGCTACATTTCTCATTTATCTTGGTGATTCATGTCCATCACTTATGCAGTTTATATTCCTTTTTGCTGCTCTATAATGCTCGACGACTTCACGAGTTGTTGCCAGATCAATTCTAAGTTTATGCTTTTTGCTGAATATTCCGGATGCCAATAACCTAATACATCCATGTAATACTATGGATATCAATAACCTAATAATCCATGTAGTACTTTGGATATCAATAACCTATATTTATGCTTTTTGCTGACTGAACTTGCCTAATCACCTAACAGTTCTATAAACAGGAAATAAGAGATCATCTCACTCAACTCTATGCGACCAAAAAAATTGTAGTATTCAAAATACCTTGCATTCTCCTTAAAGTGTAGTAAACTGCCTTTAACTAATCAGGCAGGCCAAGGGTTAGAAGAGTATGCGACAGACTACTCCTTTGTAGAGTTATCTAAGTTGGTGGCCTAATAAATGGAATATGATCTTCCATCTACATCAAGGATAACACATTCACTAGCTGTGGAGAAATGCTTTGATGTATTGGTTTCAATTAAATATAGATTCTACTTGCTTCTTGTCGTGTTTGGAGATGGTATTCTATGATCCATCTAGATTATCCAAATATTTGCTTCCGTTTGAGTTAACAAGTTTCAAATGACTCTATCAACTAAAAAACATATGCTGCTAAACTTTACAAATTCCTTAATCTTGTTTGATCTTCTTTTTAGCTTGGTATTGAGTGTAACATGTGTATTTCATGTGTCAATAGGTTGCCTTGATGCTATCAGGAATGGGCAGTGGAGCCATGGATGTATTCAGAATGGTAAACCCTAATTCCGTTTTTTGTCTCTTTTGTCCGTATGAGTTTAATTTCTAGTTGATGTTATCATGATATTTTGTCCTTGAGATGTCTATCACTTTGTTGCAGCTTACAGTGTTCCACATGTCATCTACAACTATTCTGTTATTTTATTTTTTCGAGACCACCATTAGTTCTGTTTCTTCATTTGGACTTCTAAGTGAAATGATGGTTTGTGCACACTCTCGGAATGATTTGTACAGTTGGCTGAATTAGCAAGTCGTTATTTCTAAGAAATGTTCTGATAGTGAAGCTCTTTGCATATAAAGTTCAGCTTCTCTTCTCCAATTCCCCTTCGCACATTTGAATTATGTCAAAATACTTTATGATGCAGGCAAGCACACGGTGGGAAAAACGACAATCTAAAGTTCTGGTATGAACTCTTGGCTCAAGTGTTTAAATATACGTCTACCTACCTTATTATATTCGTCGTTCAGTTGGTTTGTTTTGCTTATGTGCAAGTTGAAGCGCTTGTTAACAATATTTAGGACAGTGGTATTTTATATAAGCCATAGCGCACATGGTACGTGTTGCAAATGGTTTACTTTTATGCATGTTCCAGATTTTTTTGGCTTTTCATGCGTTAAGAAGTTTTAAGTTCTAGTAAATTTAGACATGGTGCTGCAGTTTCCTCTATTCGTTGTTCATTTTTGTCTCCTTTTGAGCAGAGAAATTTCTATGACATTAGATATTGCTTCGAATATTGTTAGTTAACGGTAGAGGGATACATAAAGTTGTTTCTATACGGGATATTTTTCTCGATTCTCCTCCTATTGATAGTTGTAGCATTGTGATTAGATAGAAAACTTGTATGACATGTAAGTTACTGCAGGAACAAGCTAAAGTCAGAATGATGAAGAAGAAAAATTCTGAGAAAACTGAATCATACTGGGATAACCTATGGGGCGATCGTAAAGACTACACTAAGACAGGTAGGAAAAACAAGCCTAGATAAACTTGCTAATGCATATTATCCATGTAACCTCATTTGATTCGGTTTCTACAGAGGAGGAAGTGGAAGATAGATCAAAACGAGCTGCAGCAGCTGCTCGAAAATGGAGAGAGTACTCAAGGAGAGGTGCTGACAAACCTCCTACCTTTAAACTTCCCGAGGCCATCTCTAATGACAATTGACATATACTTCCTAACCGACTTTGCAGTACACGGTACATGCATCTCCCTTTGTAAAATATGGTACATTTAGATATAGTATATTCGTTATTAGTCATGGTTCCTTCCCATATCGATGTAATTATATAGCTAAAATTGACCTCGGGTACATCTATCTGTATGTAAGATCATTCATAATTCAATAAAAGTTGTATGGAGAAAACAATTATTCAACCTGTGTATTCGTCGTTTGATATTCATGATTGATAGTTCTATCTGATTACCTAAGAGTGCATTTGAATGAGATCATCCATTTTAGCACCAGAAGTGGGGAAAATCCCCTGTGAGTTGTGACAACACAATATTATCTGTTATCTCTGGGATTTGATAACTGAATAGTACAAGGCAACTCATTTGTGTCATGAATAAGTACTTATTTTAGTCTGCAGTGTTCTGCATTACCCTGTATTTGCATCGATCCTCGTGTTTCACTGGCAGAGGCAGAGCCATGATAAGGAGTTTGGGGGCGTATTTGCATTGATCCTCTTATTTCACGCGCAGAGGCGTGGGTTCGAAAACCACAACTCTAGCATAAAAAGTACTATTGATGCACATTTGACATGATAATTGATTGTATATTTTCAGCCATACTCTTCTGCTATACCTTAAAAAAAGCCTTAGTTTCTGTATGAACTTGACTTTTTTGCATAGAAAACAAAAGTTGGTAATGGTGAGAATAATATGTACCTTCTGATTATTCTATATTTTTTTCACATGTTTTTCAAATGAAATTTCTTTTCACTGTTATTATGTGTGTTGACTTTGGTAAGATATATTATAAGAAAAATTCATCCATAATCTTTGCATGACCATTATTTTAATCAATGTTTGTTAGATCATATTTTATATTCTCCATGTAAACAATACTTAGTTGACTATTGTATACTCCTAGTTGTTGTTTGGCAGCTATTTTCAATATTGTCATCATAATTCATACTCTCTTTTGGTGTTTCTTGGTGTGTGTGGGGGGTGGGGGTGGGGTAGGTGGTTGGGGTTATAACTATATTTTTGTTATCATAATGTGTTATAGCCTCTTCTTCCGATTTTTAAACAGAATTTAAGTTATATATACAGACTTTTATTCGTAGGACATCAAAGATCAAAGTATATTCTTTTTTAGAGTCCGGAGCCTAAAGGGTAAAAAATGTTAACAAAATTCAAAATGGTATATGAAATTTCTTTTTAACCAAAAGGGCAAAATCGCTCGCGAAGTAGCGATTTTGTCCACTGAAAAAAGCAAAATCGTAAATCTTTTTTTAATATTTCTTTTATATGTCGCTGCTGAGGCAACGACTTATGTATAATTTTTTTAAATTAATATTTTTTGCTTTTTTTTTTTGTAAAAAATGTTTAAATTAATTTTTTTTAAAAAAAAATCAAATAGCTGCCATGGCAGTGATTTTTAATTAAAATTTTTTATTTTTTTAAAAAAAATTAATCGCTGTCAAGGCAACGATTTTAAATCAATTTTTTTAGTGATTTATTTTTTAAAAATTAAAAAAAGATAATTAAAAATTGCAGTAATTTAATTTTAAAAAAATATTTTTTTATTTAATTTTTTTAAAATAAAAGAAGCAAAAAGTAAAAAATAATAATAATTTAAGGTTATGTCCTTCATAAGCAGCGACTTACTTAAAAAAGTTATAAAATTTTGTTTTAATTTTTTTTTTCAAAAAAAATCAAATTTAACATTTTTTAGATTTAGCAGCGATTTTGCTGTTTCCAATGGACAAAATCGCTACTTCACTAGCGATTTTGCCCTTTTGATTAAAAAGAAATTTCATATACCATTTTAAAATTTTTATTAATATTTTTTACCCTTTAGGCTTCAGACTTTTTTTTTTACACTATGATCGTTATCATTTTTTATGCCTATGTTTGGTGAGCTTTTTTATCTTCAAATATCGTTAGTGTATATAAACAGTAATTTGGCACCACTATTGTTAATTTACTCCAATCATTATCCAGTTAGTTGGAAATCAAAGTCACTTTCATGTATGTTAATTTACTTTTACTTTTTACTTAAAACCGTACTTGTCATGATTTAAGCACATGACATACATTATTCGCTTTGTCTCAATAAATTTTAGAATTTATCCCTCCAGTTATATCATCATCGAGTTCAAAAACGTGTTAAAAATGATTTCAATGTTAGATAACAAATCAATCTAGTAAATAAAAAGCTTTCTATGATAAATTGGAAAAAAATTTAGCCATAACAAATATTTACAGTTAGATCAATAAAAGAAAAGGTAATCCCATTTCATCTTCTTGAAGATATTTCTTGGTTTCAAACTCGGAGTTCGATGCTCGTATTGGAGTTCTAATTAAATTCAAATAGCGCTAAGGGCAATACTCAATCAAAACTTTTCTTCTGTATTCAGAACTCGAACCCGAGTTACTATCTAACAGTAGAAGCAACAGTATGAGCCCAAAACTTCAACTGATGTTTAATTTCCATTTCATTTCCAAAATCTGAATCAAACTTCCAAATTTTCAATGAATTTTTTTTCCAGTCCTCCATTTTTTTCTGTTCTTCCCAAACACCCCATGCTTCTGAAAGATGAGGCCTAGAAACTCCACTTTCATCATTTTCATCAAAACCCCTTTCATTTTCCATTCCTAGTCTTTTCAATCCAGGAATTATTGAAACCAAATTTGAATCTTTATCTTTCTCTGAAAACTCAAATCCAAGATCCATAAACCCTTTCAGCTCTTCAAATTCCAGCTCTGATAAACTTTTACTGTTATTACTCTTCTTCTTTCTGCTTCTGCAACTTGCTCTGTTTTTAACAGCTGCTTCAGGGGAAGATTTTAGTTCATTGTATTCTTTACCAGACAGAATTGGCTGAAGTTTAGCTTCAAGAACAGATTTTGGAGATGGGGATTGTGATTTCTCTGAAATAGAATCAAAGATGTATTCTTTAGAGCTTAAACAGAGGTCACTTTGAGATCTGACCATAAAAGTTGGAGTTTTTGAAAGTTTTGGGGTTTCTTCAAGAATTGGGGTTGTTGTAGAAAAGGGGCGTTTGGGTTTGAGAATTTGATATTCAAACCAGTGAAAATCGAAGAGGTTAAGGAATTCTTCAACGTCCATTAATGGAGGCTCAAAGGAGGAAAAAGATTTGTGGGGGTTTAGAGATAGGTTTTAGAAGTTGATGAAATGGTAAATTACTAGTGGGGAACATTATATAAAGGGTATCTTTTTCTTTTTCTTTTTTTGAAAAAAAAAAACTAACTTTTGCAAATTGCAATTATGTTCACTTTATTAAAGTATAATCCACATTTTCTCGGAGCGTGACGTAGTGATTAATGAAGAGATTGAAAACTCATTTCAGGTTCAAAATTTAATAAAAAGAAAAAAAGAAAAAAGAAAAACACTAGGTATTTTTTTCCATTTGTTTTAGCCTTGTTGGATAGAGTTATCTGATACCTATTGCTTGTAGGGGATAGGTGATAGCAAGTATCTCTTGAAATTGATTAAGGTGTACAAAAGTTAACTCGTAAGTCAGTCATAAAAGAAAATCCACCTTTTCTATTCCACACAATTTTTTGGGATGTTTGGTAACATAAATATAATAATAATAATAATATTGAATATGTTGTATTAGTAATGTTCGAAATTGTTATGTTGATAATTTTTTATTGATGGTTGAGCTTATTGTTGTATTTATAAATAAATCGAACAACAATAGCTAATAATATTGAATATGGAGTATTTATTAATGTTCGATATTTGTTACGATGCTATATATTCAAATTGATCAGTATTATACTATGTAGGATATGCATACCTACTTATATAATTACATACAAATTTAAATATTTATTTATTTACATACAAAATCAAAAAATATGTATGAATATTAATTTAAAGAGTCTATTTATGTATTATACTATTTTACAAAATCTCTCTTTTTTTCTCTAAAGTTTTGATGATTTCAAAGGGATTGTGGCGCGGGAGTAGGTAAGGAAAGAGTTCATCCACATATTTAACTTTTTTTCATCACTAATAGATCATTTGATTGGTGTTATTTGGAGTGGATAATCTTTTGAAAGAAATAAAAAATCCACATAATTTGTAAATATATTTTTTGATTTTCCATTCAGATATTGATATTACAATTTATACGGAGGAAGATTCTATTTGAGAGGAATCATTTTCTATCAAGAATTTTTCTATTTTCAAGGCTCAAATCTGTGATTTGTAATTATGAAAGAAGTAGTCGTATCCACGATACTATATTTTTTGGTGATATTTATAAAGATGTGTCCAATAGTTTCTTTTTTCTTCCAAATAAGATTTGTTTTATAACTAAAATAAGTCATTTTACTGCTCAAACGGTAATATATACTTATGACCTATATTTGATCTTATATGTATACTATAAAGCTGCACAAAAAAGTAATGTAAACACTTCTTTTCTCATTTTAGTAATAATATTTTCTTCCTTTCATTTTATAGGAGTTAGTTTGACTCAGTATAAAGTTTAAATATGAAAGAATTTTTTAAAAAAAATTGAAGTTTGAAAAAATAATAGAAATTTGTATAGTTATAAATCATTTTCTTTAAGAATAAATAGAATATTTTTTAGTTAATTTATATTTAATATAAAAATATATATATTACTTGTAAATTTTGGTCTCTAAACTGATTCTTGTTTAGTCCTTAGCATGTTTGACTAAACATGTTTAACTTTAGACGAATAAAAATATATACTTTTGATCTTTTTAGGTATGAATGATATTAAATATTTAGAATGTTTTAAAAGGTATATATTGCCTTCTAAGAGTTAAATATACAAGTTTCACATATATACTACATAAACTTTTAATACTTCAAAATAGATCGATTATTTATAATAAAAAGGATATATATATATATATATAAAAAAAAAATTAAATATATACATAAATAAATATCACGAAAATTAAAATCAGATCTTTTTTATTAGACTAGGTAATTAACCTATCGTAAATGTTGGTGACGATTATCGCGATGGATTATAAAATTTTAATTATCAAATTAAAACTAGCCTTTGAGATACGTGAAAAGTAAGATTCCAAATTGGGAGTTTGTGAAAATTTGTTAAAATAATGTACTACTAGGAGTATTTTATTATTAACAGCAATTAACTAACAACTAATATGATTAGAATATAATTTTCTTCTTTGTTATTATCAAATAGAATGCATGGAAAGCATGCCGTATGTCAATTATTGTCATGGAATAAGTCTTTAATTTACATTTCTTAATCACTACTAGAGTCTAGGACTAGCATAAAAAAAAAAAAAAAAGCATACTCAATATAATTTAATAAATTGAATCGAAAGAAATATAATGTACTTAGTATACAGATTATACTTTTATCTTGGAAGGTAGAAAAGTTATATCCGATAAAATTTTGACCCAAGAAAAAGCAAAACAAACTAGTTGAAAAAGAAAAAACAAAAGTGAAAAAGTCTTTGATATTATAATATATATAAAGCATGATAAAGCAATATGAAAAGAGGAACAAAAATATACCATAAAATAATGCAGTAATCAAAGTATAGAAAACAATATATTATAACGAGAACTCAAAGGACAAGAAATTACATAAATAATATTATGATTAGTAGTATATACATCAAAGGGTATAAGCTTGACAAATTAACTTATTATGTTTGTATCCTTCATAATCTTTTATCTAAGGTCATGCCCTCGATAAGAAGAAATTGTGTCATGTCACTCCTCAATACTTATTTGATCTATCTCTAATCTCTACCTCTTCTAAAATCAGTCATAGTCAACCTCGCACTACTCCGCACTGGAGCATTAGTGCATCTCCGATCCTCATCACATGTCCGAATCATATATCTCATTTTTTTCCCTCATCTTCTCCTCCAGCAAGGTCACTCCCATCCCACGACCTTATTTCGGATATCACCATTTCTAGTTTTATCTCTATGTGTGCTCACACATTCATTTCAATACATCTTTATTTCCGCAATATTCATTTTTTACTATATAAAATTATCTAGCAAAATCTCTTTTGTTTGTGACAAAAAAAATCACTTAGCTAAGCCAATAATAACACAAGTCATTCACTAGACCAAATACCTATTTTACCCTTTAAATTTTTAATCTTTATGGCAAAACGCTGACAAATTATGTTAAAATTTGTAACAATAATAAATTTAAATCACTCATAAAAATTAAACTTTAAAACTATACTTATATTTTTACACGTTTCTCTAAATAAAAATAACAAAGGAGCCCACAATTTTAATATACTACACGTGAGATAAATAATGCCACTAATAAAACGTGTATATTTGACTAAAAAGTTTTAAAGAAGTTAAAATTAATTAAGTAGGTTCACCTTCCATATTAATTTATTTTGACTTGATATTTCTTTTTTGATTGGCTGTACTCTAGGCTAAATATCATGTACCAAAAAGCAGACAAACATGAAATAATTTTTTAAAATAAATGACATTCACGTGAAGAGGACAGGTACATATAAATTATCATTCACATGATTCACAATGATTCTCTATATTTTTTGTTGTTTTTCAAAATTTTATTCTAAAGTATTCATGTGAATTATTAAACCAAGGTAAATCTGTGATAATTATTCACATGTAGCATGTAAAAAGAAGTGAAGCATGTGATAGGAGTAACTTTATGGAAATCAAGTTTATATATTGTGTATACGGAAAAAATTTATTTGTATCGAGTATTTATATCAAAATTTATTATTATGTGATTTAATAAAGTAAAACACATATTATTGATTAAGATTGAGTAAAACAAATTGTAAATTTAAACATGTGACGTGTATATATTGTATTGATATAATAAAATTCATATTTAATAATATTGTTTTGAGGAGATTTAATAACCTTATTCCCATTCGCTTCAAAATATTTATCAATTTTTTTTTTTCAGATCTAAAGTATATACTAAACTTTACCACGTGATAGAGACTAAATTTTTATCCCTTTTATGTACTGTCCCTGATTTAGTCCAACTGTCAAAAACACTTCGAATCGAATTTAGAATTTTACATATTTATTTATTTATTATTTAATGTGCCGTTTTCTTTTATTAAATTAAATGGAAGATATAGTATAATTTGATTCGATTAGGATGAATATTCACCATCAAATTTTTTTCCCCATATACTGTCCAGTACTCGATTTAGGATTTGATTAATCATAATTTATGTTAAATAATGTTAATCATTATCTAAAGATCTATCAGAAACAATTTTTATGTTTTTGAGGTAACGATAAGAATTATATATATTCTATCCTTTTTAAATATACTTCGTAAACTATACTGCATATATCATATTCTTATTGTTGTTGTTGACTTAAGCACTCCTTAGTTATTCCGCTAGTAAATATTATTTTTAATTAGGTTCGGCCGATAGCAAAGTTTTATAATTTATTAAAAAAAATTCAAGTTTATAGTCCAAATTACGATGATACCCTTATAGACTACATAACTTGGACTAGTATGAGCCGGTTCAATGTAGGATACATTATTAATAGAGTTTTTATATGTTTATTTTCAAAGATTAATCATTACATTTGTAGAAAAACTTGTATAAAATTTGGACATAAAGTAAAGGAAGAATTGGCTTAGAAAAAGGTAAACATTGACAATATTTTGTGTAGTATAAAAAAAAGTGAGGCCTATTAAGGGTAAGATCATTGTAGACATTGTGTTTACATCTTACAATCCCACAAATTTCATTAAATATATCAATAAATTTCTCTTTTTTTATGAAAGGGAGAAAAAAGAATTTCATTATATAAAACAAAGGAGAAATCATTATTTCTTTTTTCTATTCTTTGGTAGGAGAAAAACAGTGTCACTTGTCAATCAATGGGAAGGATCACATGACAAACATTAGTTTTGTTAGATATGAAATAATATTTATTTCATGAATGACGGTGATAGAATTATGTTCTATTCTGTAAGGAAAAAAAAAGAAATATATAATTTTTTAAGACTTCAATTACTTGATTTTAAAAGAAATTCATACATTTTATTATGTCAATATAAAGTGTATACGAGATATGATTTTTCTAAGAATATGTCGTAGTTAAAATGTCCATCTCATAGTCGATGACAAATTTAAATGTCTATTTATATATAGATTAATTTTTTTTGGACTAATTATCTGAATATACAACTTAAGTTTACATATTCTCCATATTTCCATTCTTTTTTTAAAAATTACTAAAATTCCTATTTTTTAATAAATTTAATCTAACAGATACATTATTAAATTAGAATTCTAATTAATACAAACCAATTAAATCTTACCCTAATTATACTCTTTATTTTCCCCAAATAAAATACCCATTTACACGATTCCCATAATTAATACTAAACAATTAAATATTACCCCTTATTTTACTCTTTATTTTCTCCAAATAAAGAACCCTTTTACACCACTCCCACTAATCAATTACTCAACTGTTCATCTTCTTAATTTCGAAAATCAAAATCTCTTTATTCCGTCCGTCCGCCTTCCTCTAAGTTGTTCGCCATTTTTCTGTCCGCCTTTGAAAATCAAAGTTGTGCTCTCCGTCCGTACGCCTTCATCTAATCTGTCCGCCATCTCTGTCCGTCATTTTTCTCTAACAATGGATAACCAAAGTTCGAAGAATCATAAAACACAAAAAGAGGCACATGCAAAGACACCCAAGAAGAGGGATAGAAAGCTTGCAATGACCATATCCAGACCTCCACTGCCACCGGTACGTATTTTGATTTTTTTTGATTTTTTTTTGTCACATGCAATGACTTTTTGTATTATCAGAAAAAATAATTTTATATTTTTTAGATTATTTATCTAATTCAGAAAATACTATTTTTTTGTACATGTTGTTTATTAAGTATGGCTAATGTATAAATAAGTTGAAATTCAAAAAAAAAAAATTATGTAAATCAAAACCCAGTTGCCCATCCTCTTGGTTGTCACCTCCTTTTGGGGTTTATGCTTAATAGATCTTTAATAAGAATATAATTTTAATTTCCTGTATCAATTATATTTTTTAGATTATTTATCTGATTCAGAAAATACTAACAGACTCATAATTGTAGTTACACTTATGTATCAAGTATAACTTTGCATTTTTTGTATCATGTTAGTATCAAGTAGACAGACTTATAATAGTAGTTACACTTATGTATCAAGTACGACTTTGCATTTTTTGTATCAACTATAACTTAGCATTTTTTGTATCATGTTAGTATCAATTAGACAAACTTATAATTGTAGTAAACTTATGTATCAAGTATGACTTTGCATTTTTTGTATCATGTTAGTATCAAGTAGACAGACTTATAATTGTAGTTACACTTATGTATCAAATACGACTTTGCATTTTTTGTATCATGTAGACAGACTTATAACTGTAGTTACACTTATGTATCAAGTACAACTTTGCATTTTTTGTATCATGTTAGGCTATAAAGTGTGTGTTAAGTATCATTTTGACTGACTAATGATATGTTGTTAGAATTATGTATCAAGTTTATTTTTGCATTTTATGTATGATATTAAGCTTGTTGGTTATATTAAATATCAATATCACTTTTTTCAATTGCAGAATATGAATTATGTGGTTAAACAAATTCCCAAACACTCTCTTAAGTTTGGTTATACTTACAATTCATATATATTAAGAGACTTAGACTTAAGTATGGTTGTACTTACAATTCAAATATATTAAGAGACTTAGACTTAAGTTTGGTTGTACTTACAATTCAAATATATTAAACTTGAATCAAAAATTTGTAACTCCTCTGTACTTTTATCATTTGTATCGATGCAAAGCGGATACATACTGAATCCAACCTCTTGCTTCTTTATTTCTATAAACAGCTTCACACCCATATCATTCCTAATTATCATCGGAGAAGAATTGCCCTCTATAATATATCAGATAATAATATTTTTTTTCAATTCATCAATATCTAATTCAGTAGCAATTGCTGAGATTAGATTCATATATGAAATATTTTCCCCAACCACTATCCCATCACTTTTGTGTTGATTGTATTTAACCTCGCTCTCCCATATTCCTGAATGCCTTAGCAATATCGTAATATTCATTACGAAACCGGATACAAAATTACCTTCAAGGAAATTTTGAATATCGTTTCTGCCAAAAAAAATGGAAGATCACTAATCAAAATCAAAATATCGTTTCTGCCAAAAAAAGGGAAGATCAATAATGACAAAATTTAAGGGAATAAAACTGATTTTGAAACACACAAGTTAATGCCTTTATTTAAGGGAATAATAACCGTGACATATTAAAAGTAGGAATTAATTCAAATTTCAGTTTTTAATCCCCCAAATTACTCAATAAACGGATAAAAATCTCCCAAATTACTCAACAAACGGATAAAATCAAAAACTATATAATGTATCCGACTGTTTTATTATGTATCAGAAACTTATTAAAAATAAGGAATTTTTTGTAAATTGACAAAGAGTAGGGATAGGAGGTAATTTATATTTTACACTATGTGATTTACATAATTTTTACAATTTATATACCAATCGATTATTTGTGTAAAGATCCCGAAGAAAAAGAAGTTGAAATGATGGGAAAAGGCAGAGATTGGCTAATGGGCCAAAACAATCAGAAATGGGCTGATAACTTGTGCCTATAAAGTTGGAAAATGCCAAAATATGGTTAATTCAGGCCTTTTCCTCGTACTTAAAGCCCAGTAATGTGGAGGAGTGAAAGTAAGACGAAAAAAATTAGTAAAAATTATGTAAATCACATAGTGTAAAACATAAATTACCTCCTATTTCTATTCTTTTTCAATTTATAATTTTTTTTTTATTTTTAATAAGTTTCTGATACATAATAAAACAGTCGGATACATTATATAGTATTCTATTTTATCCGTTTGTTGAGTAATTTGAGAGATTTTTATCCGTTTGTTGAGTAATTTGGGAGATTAAAAACTGAAATTTGAATTAATTCCTACTTTTAATATGCCACGGTTATTATTCCCTTAAATAAATGCATTAAGTTGTATGTTTCAAAATCAGTTTTATTCCCTTAAATTTTGTCATTATTGATCTTCCTTTTTTTTTTTGGTATATTTTGATTAGTGATCTTCCATTTTTTTTGGCAGAATCGATATTCAAAATTTCCTTGAAAGTAATTTTGTATCCGGTTTCGTAATGAATATTACGATATTGCTAAGGCATTCAAGAATATGGGAGAGCGAAGTTAAATACAATCAATACAAAAGTGATGGGATAGTGGTTGGGGAAAATATTTCATATATGAATCATACAAAAAATGCAAAGTCGTTTTGATACATAAGTGTAACTACAATTATAAGTATGTCTACTTGGTACTAACATGATAAAAAAAATGCAAAGTCATACTTGATACATAAGTTTAGCTACAATTATAAGTTTGTCTAATTGATACTAACATGATACAAAAAATGCTAAGTTATAGTTGATACAAAAAATGCAAAGTCATACTTGATACATAAGTGTAACTACAATTATAAGTCTGTCTACTTGATACTAACATGATTCAAAAAATGCAAAGTTATACTTGATACATAAGTGTAACTACAATTATGAGTCTGTTAGTATTTTCTGAATCAGATAAATAATCTAAAAAATATAATTGATACAGGAAATTAAAATTATATTCTTATTAAAGATCTATTAATCATAAACCCCAAAAGGAGGTGACAACCAAGAGGATGGGCAACTGGGTTTTGATTTACATAATATTTTTTTTTGAATTTCAACTTATTTATACATACTACAATTATGAGTCTGTTAGTATTTTCTGAATCAGAAAAATAATCTAAAAAATATAATTGATAAAGGAAATTAAAATTATATTCTTATTAAAGATCTTTTAAGCATAAACCCCAAAAGGAGGTGACAACCAAGAGGATGGGCAACTCGGTTTTGATTTACATAAATTTTTTTTTGAATTTCAACTTATTTATACATTAGTCATACTTAATAAACAACATGTACAAAAAAATAGTATTTTCTGAATCAGATAAATAATCTAAAAAATATAAAATTATTTTTTTTGATAATACAAAAAAGTCATCGCATGTGACAAAAAAAAATTAAAAAAAATCAAAATACGTACCGATGGCAGTGGAGGTCTGATATGGTCATTGCAAGCTTTCTATCCCTCTTCTTGGGTGTCTTTGCATGTGCCTCTTTTTGTGTTTTATGATTCTTCGAACTTTGGTTATCCATTGTTAGAAAAAAATGGCGGACAGATTAGACGAAGGTGTACGGACGGAGAGCACAACTTTGATTTTCAAAGGCGGACAGAAAAATGGCAAACAACCACTACACCATTTTAGGCCTACGGCTACACTAAATCTGAGCAACACTTGAAAAGTGTTGCCTAAAATATTTTTGGGAACACTTTTTAAATGTAGCCTAATTTTTTAACTTTTCGCAACGATAATATTGGCAACACTTATAAAGTGTACCATTTAATGATATAGACTACACTTTATAAGCGTTGTCATAGTATGAAATAAATGGCAACAATTATGTATATATATGGCCACACTTTTAAAGTGTCCTATTTTTATTATTGTAAAAACAACACATTATAAGTGTGGCCTTAAATTTTCACCAAAATTTTATATTCTCTCCAACAATTTTCACTCTCCCTCCCATTTTTATTGGCAAAAAAAAAACATTAATTAATAATAAAACATTAAGACAAAAAGATATGACTTTCTCTTTCCTTGAAGTCACGCTTTCTCTTTCACTGAAGAACTCACAATTTCTCTTTCAGTGACGAGCTGAAGATCGAATTGAAGATCGAGCCGAAGAACTCACCGAGCTGACCGAGCTTTCTCTTCTCCGAGCCGAAGATTTCGTCAAGGTAAGTACAATCCTCTTCTACCACAATGATTTCATCAAGCTAAGTACTAAAAACAATCTTCTTGGTATTGAATGATTTTTTATTTTTTTTTTTGTTTAGAAGGAATTGATTAGGGTTGTTGGCAAGATGAACTGAAGTTAAGTCTTCCCGTCACACTTTTTTTCTTAGATTTCTCATTGAAGAACTTGATTTCAGACAGATTTATGGCTGAAGAGCTAAAGTTACTCTTTTTGAAGAATACGATTTACATAATAGTTCTTGCTGAATAACACGATTTTGTGTGAATTGGGTTTATCGGGTAAGAATTCTATCTTTGAAAGTTAAAATTTTTGCTTTAGGGTTTCGATATTCTTGTGATTTTAGACAGTTTTTGGGAGTCTAGCTTGTATTTTAGCGGTATTAGTTGAATTTTGGGTGCCCTGAGCCGAATTCTTTTCTCTTTGAACATAAATATGTGATATTTCAGAAAATTGATACTGAATGCTTCAGAGTTTTTTTTATTTCTTTAATTTCGTTTTGTTCTTGATAGAACTTGATGGTGCACTTGAGAGAAAATAATGTTACATATATACCAGTTTCATTGACACCTGTTGTTTCCCCTCTTGAACATTATGATATGTCACTTTATATAACTTCGTATATTTGTTCTTATCCCAATATATCATCAGTCAAGTAATGCATGTTGATCAAGTAAGATGAAGTATTGTCCAGAAACATAAGGGGTGGGGAGGGAGCAGTAATTTCTAAGCGTGTTATGCAAGAGCTAGACATTACAATTATGAACAAATAGGCAATTTGTTCCTATAAGAAATCTATTAAAAAACTAATAGTAATAGAGTTTAACTTCTATGAATAGACAATGCATATTTTCTTATGATTTACAATAATAAGTAACTGTGTATGTCAAAGTTTGATTTACATATTTTCTTCTTCTTTCTGTCTCCGACAGCTGCAGTGTTGTTCTTTGTTAGCTTCTTTTCGTCCTGTGCATTATGTTCTGCATGAGATTTCTCGTCTATGCGAGTTTTTTCAGCTGCTGGCCTTTTCTCAGCATGCTTTTTCTCAGCTTTTCGTGCAATCGTGGGAAGAGAAAGGGAAATTTTACAGATGCTCTGAATGGAATTTGAGATGATGTGTGTCTGTTATATCTTTGTGTTTACAATACATGCAGTAATCCATAATTCACGTGATTATAAATGTTCTATATGATTTGCGTATAAATATTGATTTGGATTGGTTGGCTTACAATGAATACTCTCCAATTATGCACTTTCACATTTATTTCACTTACTTATAAATTTATTTTCAATGTGCAGGAAAATGCCGGTAATTGAATTTGAATTGTGGCAGAAGTAAACTCGATCTATTTTTATAGTGAACGATGAAGAGTTTTTGTACTATTGTCATATACGTTAGTATGCATTTGGTATTTTGGAATTTATTGATATTAGAGATCTTTAAGCAATTACTTTCTAAGTTTTGGAATTTTTGAACATGTTTCTTGAAGTTTATTTGAAATATATAGCTTCGATTTAATTTTGTGATCATATATTGAATATGTTCAATTCAATAGTGTTGCTCTAGATGAGATATAAAGTTACACTTTGTAAGTGTTGCTCTATATGAGATATAAAATTACACTTTATAAGTGTTGCTATACATGAGATATAAAAGGCAACACTTTTGAAGTGTTGCGCTAGATGACCTATAAAAGGCAACACTTTTAAAGTGTGACCAATAAAACCGCAAAGGCAACACTTTTAAGTGTAGTATAATAAAATATAGGTGTTGCTAATGCATCACAACAAAGCGTGGCCTTACACTTCTTTGGCTACGCTTTATAAGTGTAGCCAAAAGTGGTGACATTTAATAAGTGTTGCCAAATGTCAAAGGTTACGCTTCTTTTGGCCACCCCCTAAAAAGTGTTGCCTAAAGTCCAAAAGTGTGGCCTTTTATCAAAGGCTACACTTTTTGCTACTTTAGGCTACACTTTAGTGGGGTGGCCGTAGGCCTAAAATGGTGTAGTGAACGTAGAGGAAGGCGGACGGACGGAATAAAGAGATTTTGATTTTCGAAATTAAGAAGATGAACGAGTAATTGATTAGTGGGAGTGGTGTAAAAGGGTTCTTTATTTGGAGAAAATAAAGAGTAAAATAAGGGGTAATATTTAATTGGTTAGTATTAATTATGGGAGTCGTGTAAATGGATATTTTATTTGGGGAAAATAAAGAGTATAATTAGGGTAAGATTTAATTGGTTTGTATTAATTAGGATTCTAATTTAATAATGTATCTGTTAGATTAAATTTATTAAAAAATAGAGATTTTAGTAATTTCTAAAAAAAGAAGGAAAATATGGAGAATATGTAAACTTAAGTTGTATATTCAGGTAATTAATCCATATAAATTATACATTACTTACAAAGAAACAAGCATATATTATACACCTATCAATTATTTTCAATTTAATCTGTTAGATGGACAATTATTTAGGTTGATTCTTCTTTATCCCTTGTCATTCAATATCCTATCCCTTTCTTTGTCATTTACAGTTTTATTTTTCTAGTGAGAGTCAAAGTCAAGTAACCAATTTCAAACGTTTAATTTACTCAAAAAAAAAAAGTGGTACTTATTTTTATTAAATTAATTACGATAAAAATAATAATAGACGAATATAATTTTATTAGTGGAGTTTGAAAAGGATAAGGTGTATATAAATTTTATTTATCCACTGTCTTTGTAAGATAGAAAGATTATTTCTGCTTGATCGTCAATTTAACAAAGAAGTTATTAAAGCAGTGTTAAAATAAAATATGACAGCAAAATAACAAAATATAAGGCAAATAAAGCAAAAAACAATAATATAAAACAACACGACTTCTGACTACTACTACTAATATAAATGAGATATGACTAGCCCTACGACAACACTCAATAACTTACTGACCTTCTATCATAATTCTTGACTCTTATATTATTTTATCTATTGTAATATTTGAATAAAGATTTGGTCAAGGACAATTAGGCTAAGTAATATTTAATAGCCTTACAAATTCATGTCATGTGTACTATATAATAATTACGATAGATCCATTTACATTATATAATCTTAATGATAAAAACAAAAAAAAAAAAAAGTCAACTCATTCATTATAATTTATGGCGCAATATGCATTATTTTGTTTATTATGCACTCGTTTAACTATTAACATTTTATTATCTCATTGGCTTTCTACTAATTCTTTGAGTTACATTTTGTTGTATTTTCTGAAAGTCTTTTAACTTTCTAAAGGTAAAGTTGGGAAAAATTAATCAATATTTACTTTCTAGAATGTTAATATAAAGTTAGTTACTATCACGATTTGAATAAAAATATTGTTACTTGATGAAATAGTAGGAATTATAGTGAAATAGATGATAACTTTGTTATTTTTATTATTAAGATGAGTATATAATTTAAATGAATCTAAACCATAAATTATTATACAGACACACATGAATTTATAAGGTCTTTGAATATTACTTAATCTAATTGTACTTGACCGGATTTTTATCCGCACACCATACTTCACCTTATTGTAAAATTTCGTTCCTAATCATATTTTTTCTAGTATATTCGCACATCTATTTGATTATTCAATCTACATTACATCCTGATCTCCGTTAATTCATACGTACTTAATAAATTTAAGCAAAGGCTTACGTATATTTCTATCGAAAAAACAAATCAGAATACCAGTAGAGGTCTAGAAATATTTTTTAGTGGAGAGGTCAGTATATTTCATTTTTGATTAGAAGTTTCAGGTTTTAAAATCTAGATACATAATCAACTTTATTAAAAAAAATGTTTCATTTCTTGATTTGAAATTGTCTAACACAAATCTAAATTTTATCTGACTCTAATATTACGAATATCAAGTCACGAATAAAAATAATTTTTTAAAGAAAGACTAAGACTTGAACATATCGAATTATCCTATCGCTATTGATGACGGTAATCATTTTAATACAAAAATATAATATAATTATTATTAAAAAGAAGAAGATCAAATCTTTTCTTTGAGGAATAATGAAAAATAATTAATTAGCTAATTATAATAATTTGACGTCTTTTCTCTCATTGGGAGTATTAAGCGGAGCAAGAACCGGTCTTTCTGACTTTTACCCAACAAATTATTAATTAATTCAACTTAAACAAAAAAAAATTAGAAAATAACTTGTTAATTTATCATCATGAAAGCTCTAATTAATATCTTTTTTGTTAATTAATTAACTTAGCCACAATATTTGGCTTTCACTTAGTTGCTAAAATCACATTTTGTTTTATCTAGTACTTTAATTTTGAGATATTTCACTTAAAAATTTGTTGTATAATTTATAAAGATATTCTTAAAAATTTTATAATGGCCTTGAAGTTGTATAAACAAATCTTAATAATCTAAATGTAGAAGGGCATGAAAAATGCATCTTAGATCGATAGATTCAGATAAAAAATTTATTCGCATCTGTTATTTATAATATCTAATGTAACGACCTGTTTAGTCGATTCGAGCAGTAGAGTTTAGTTTTGAAAATAACTGACTGTGTCGACGGATCACACGACCGACCGTCGTGGTTACGACGGATCGTCGAGGGTCTCCGTCCCAAAACACTTAAACTCTGAAAAATTGGGTACGGGGATCAACTCTCTGAACTTCGTGACGGAACTGCAGCACGGACCGTCGTAGACACGACGGACCGTCACAGACCTTCCTACTGAAATTGAGTCTTAGAACTCTGTGACGACCCTGCAGGACGGACCGTCGCAGGCACGACGGGCCGTCACGAGCTGCGTAACCTTGACTGGGTCGGATTTCTGCTAAAGTTTTAAAGGGGTGTTTAGGACTATTTATGACAAACTGTATGAAATTAGGGGGTAAGTTTAATTACTTATTTACTTGAGGGTTAAAGGAGATAACCTTGAAATAAATAGTGGGTTACTTTTATCAACTTTTATACTTAATTATATGATAATTAGGGTAAAAGAAAAAGAGTTTGAATAAGGAAAAATAGAAAGAGCAGAGAAAGGGAGAACAAACGAGCGAGAGAAGAGAGAATGAAGAGGAAAACAAAGGCATTGAAAAGTAGATTGCTTGATCACGATTCTTCGGTGGAGGTAGGTTATGGTTTATGCTATTTCATAGTAAACTCTAAATAGCGATTGATATGTATTGGGTGGTATTGTAAAGTCTTCTATATGCTTAATTATGTTGTTGCATGTTGTGATTATGTAAATGGTGATGGACTATAATGATGGAGTTGTTGAACCTTAAACCTTAAATCCACTCTGTTAATGATGATGACTTGGTATAAAAGAAGGCTTGATGAACTAAAAGAATGAGGTTAATGGATCGGGTGTCACGAACCGACACGTAGAATTAGGGGATCGGGTGTCACGTACCGACACGTAGTAGTAGGGGATCGGAGTGTCACGTTCCGACACCAGGATAGTAGTAGGGGATCGGAGTGTCACGTTCTGACACCAGAATAGTAGTAGGGGATTGGAGTGTCACGTTCCGACACCAAGATGATATAGGGGATCGGAGTGTCACGTTCCGACACCAGGATGATAAAGAGAATGAATCTTGAATTATGTTATTATACTCAAATTCAAAGAACCTATTTACCAAATGAGTATGGTGTGGAGGCTTGAGTCCTCAAGATGTGCTTGGGTTGTGGTCAATGGTTATGGTACTTGTTGTTGTCACCTGTTGAGTATGGTAGTCGATTTTGTGTTATTATCTGATATATATTGCTTTCTATTTGAGTTGGCCGAAGATACCTACTCGTTTGTGCCTTGTACTGACCCCTACTTGTATTTGTTTTTCTTTGTTATTTGTGGAGTGCAGCAAACGTGCCAACAACTTCGACTCGTCCGCAACTCTAGCCAGACTTCAGCGTAATCAGATTTCAGGGTGAGCTATTATTCCTAGCTCGGACTGGATTCTTTCCTTCATGTCTTGATGTCCTTAAAGTTCGGATATGGACCATCTGTTTACTCATTTTAGCTTCTTAGATACTTTTAGATTTAGTAATTTGAGGATAGATGTTCTTGTGATGATGACTTCCAGATTTTGGGAATAATAAATAATGAGTTTTTAGAAGTTATTTAATCGATTTTCATTAATGAGTTTTAAGTATTCCGCATTATATTCTGTTTATTATGGTTGAAAAGTTGGGGTTTAGATTGGTTGGTTTGCTCACATAGTAGGATAAGTGTGGGTGCCACTCGCGACTCGTTTTGGGTCGTGACATCTAATAAATACATGATACATATCTTCGACCATAATAATTAAATATTTAATCTCTAATTATAAACACGACATAAAGTGACTCTGCCCATGTATATCTTCACATACAATCGTGTCATAAATTATAGTTAACTAATATACATTTTCGCCTTAATTTATGAACTTGACTATATTGAATGATATAATTATTAATTACGTAAAAATATCGAATTCAGATAATTTTTTATTAAAAATTTGTAATTTTTTTGGAATGAAGTAGTTGACACAAGTCTAATATTTTGATCCTACTAGAACTAATCATCCAATAATTTGGTTGTTAACAAATATTGCAAACAAAATCATTTAATTATGTATTTTTTTAATAACTTTCGCATATAGCAAACACAAAATTTATATTTGTATGTTATAACAAAGTTTGTATAATTGCGCTCCATAGCGAACATGAATATGTATATTTCGCTATATATATACAAAAAAACAGTTATATAATTCGTTATACATATAGAGAAATCAATTATATAATTCCCTATACATATACAAAAGAAAGCACTTGTATGCAAATCAATTATATAGTTTGTGTATGTATAAAACGAGAAAGAGAGAAACACAAAAGAAAATTGAGCAAGGGAATATTTATATTGTATAATCATTAGTGTATAGGACGAAAATATATGTATTTGCATGTGCATATACAATTTTCTCTCGCTTTATACAAATAGAAAAGCAGTGTATACATTTCGTTTCTGTTTGTATAAGCGATAGAAGTAAGGGTGGCGAGCAAGATCTGGGAAAAAAGAACGAAAATATATCTATATATACATTTTTTCTCATTTTATACAAATAAAAACACATTTTATACATTTGTATTTATAAAAGCGAGAGGGAGTGAACGAGAGTTTAAGGGAGAGAGGTGACTGACAAACAATTGCTATAGAGCACAATTAAACTAAAGTATAATTATAACATTTAATTTAATTTATTAGTTTGTCATTATATATAATTTTCTATTTTTTTTAATTTATTTTTTTTTTCTTCTATAAAAAAATAGTTTGCCGCATAACAACCTTCTTCCTATTATTATAATTAATAAAGTTATCTTTTACATGTTTATGAAATTCAGTAACCATTAAAATATGTAATTGGTGGATATTATTTTATTTATCAGATGTTCTATAAATCAAATTATTTAATCTTCAACGATTGCCTTCTTTCATTCATTTTACTTGATTCATAATGACGTAACATTTTCTTTTAAAGAAAATATTTAATTTTATTAAAATAATCTTATTTGATTATACTTTAAACTTTAATGATTTACATTTTTTTAAAAGTTGAAATTTGTTATATTTATGCCTTATTATTATTCTTCAAGTATTTGGCTGTTCCAAATCTGTAATAATAAATAAATAAATAAGCGCATGTTGTGAACAGTTGACTTTAAGATATAATATGAATAATAAAATTTGTTATCTTAGCTAAGCTTTTGATTAGATCTGCGCAAATATCGGAAAAATATGCTAAATTTGTAATTAAAAAAAGACTTATTACTCCTTTCGTTTATATTACACTATTTCAAAATCATAAATAAAAAGGATAATTCTATTATTTAATCTTTAAAAAACATTTGTTGGAATTTTAAAGATTTGTTTAGACATTCCAAAATAAGTTAACGGGTAAATATATATATATATATATATATATATATAAAATAATTTTATAAGTTAAAGGATGATAGTATAGTAGACTAAGGAAACTATTAATAACAATTAGTCGATATTTGTAATTTATTTATAAAAACTATCAATTTCAACACGTAGACGATGACACACATATAAGACACGGTTTGAGGCATGGTTAGTTTAGTTTTTGGCTGTTTATTAATATAGAAAATTATCACTAAGTTTATTATTTACAAAAATTATCAATTTTTACGATCTATTTCTAATCACTAAGTTGTCAATCAATTTAGTTTTAGGGGTTTATGAGTTGATATACATATATATTTATTTAATTTTCTAGAATAAATGCATGATTTATAGATTCATTCGATCTACGAACCTTCACCTAACTCTGCCCTGTCTACTATTAGTTATTTCATCATTTATAGGTCTCAAAATAGCATAAGATGAATATATAGAAATTAAGTGTCATAACTTTGGCCTTGTTAAGTATAAGTACTTAAAAGAAAATTAAGTTATACCTCTTACGATATAATTTGTAGGGTCTGAAACAGCATAAGATGTGTATAGAAATTAAGTATCGTGCTTGTTATCAGTGACACAACCACAATTAGTAAAAATGGACAACTATACATCTTTCATGAAAAAATTATAAGGAATATATATTTTCGTATATAAATTAGATCTTAAACTTCTTAACGAACGTATGTATTGTACCACATAATTTTTATTATATTATAATATAAAATATATATTTATGTCAAGCATTTTCGTCCGGATTTCAACATTTTCTGTCTCTTTTTTATTACTCAAAATGCTATAAGTATAAAAAAAAATAAAAAATTAAGAGATAAAACTAAAATTAGCCCAAAAATGACCCATCTTTAATCTAACTTTTTTTAAAAAAATTAAATTAAATCAAAAATCTTGTGCTCTAAGTAGTAGCATGTCATCAAAATTTGACTCTTTTATGTCAAAATAATTAATCAAATGACAAAACTTAATGTGAACCATAACTTCATGATTTCTATAACTTGCCTTAATAAAATATTATACATGGAATGTTTCTTTTCTCTAGGTTGTGCAGTATTTGATTTGGATGAATTTTTTTTTTTAAAAAAAATATTTAGTGAACATTAAAAAAATGAATTATTAAAAATATGCATATAATATATGTGCTTATTCTCTTTGTCCAAACCATATTTGATTCTTAAGCATATAGTAACTACCTACATTATATTTTAATTATATATTAGGTGTGCAAGCTTATACTTATGAGTAGTGTATTTGACTATGTCATTATTTAAATATATATTACTATCTAATCTTATCATATAGTGTCCATTATTTCAACTATTCAAATTGAAAGTAAATCAATAAAAACATTTAAGATATTTGATATTACGATTTTTTTTCTTTATTTTGTAATGACTATTTTTTTTCATCATTCAAGTATAACGGTTATATTGAATTCATATTATTTATCCAATACAATGGAATTTTAAAAAAACTAAACCAAATATATTTTAGTTTAGATAATTGGACGATATCTTTTTGAAATCGAAAAATTTAAAACTGAATAATGCAAAATCAAACCAAAAAATGGCATACATAACTATACTTTTCTCTCTAAATAAATCTTGATTAGCTGGAATATGTCTGGTAGGTTAGGCTGTTTTTTTTTAATTAATTTAATTTAAGCTACTAATTATCAGACCTAAAAACTTAATTATTTGTGTTATAACAACCATTTACATATATATATATACTAATAGAGATGTCTCAAAAGCAAAAACAACAAGATACCAAGAAATAATAATGAATAGATTATTATATTATAAAAAATCAATTTAGTAAGTTTGATTAATTTAAATTTATATTAGCATCTTATTAAAATTAACGTCTCACGTAATTTTTTTCCAAAGAGGAGGGAAAAAAATAATGCTTATATAATTTTTGTTACCCAACCATTAGAATCGATTAGACCTACTAAACGTATATGTCTTATCAAGAACTTCCAAAATGATTCATCTGTCCACTGAATAATTACATGTTTTTTTCATGTTTCTTATGAACTTTATGTTAAAGTGAAATAAGTCGATTGGATATTCATGATTTGAAATCATATTGATTTAAAGTTCGAGTTTTATTGTTTATATTCTTTGAACTTTTTAAATTGTGTACTGCAATATGAATTTTTTTTACTTATAGTTTACTCATTCGGTGAAATTATTTATGAATTGGAAAAGTTTTATTAGTTTTCACAATTTATTTGATTTTCATGTTTATAAGAAAAACACGATTTAAAAGAAATTGCATGTCCAAATAGAATTTTACATCAAATCAATTTGATTACAGATCACGATCCCATATCACATATCTAAAAGAGCCTTACATTTGAAAAATAAAAATTGAAATCACGATTTGAAATCCCAAATCCTTCTTTTTGAAGAATGTGAAATTCAAACATGATCTCAAATCACATGTTCAAATGTAGATTTCAAATTATGATTCTAAATACCATGTTTAATCGCGTCTTAAGTTTTTAAACATTCATTTGTGTGATCAATACCTATATTCATAATTAATAAAGATAAAATGATAAACTCGCTATGTCAATAATTATTTTCTTAATAGGTATATCATTTAAAAAGTAAACTAATTAGGAACAGAAAAAGTAATATTTATAAATATCAAAATATGTTAATAATATAGTGAAGTTTGAACTGAATTCGGACTCACACTCTGAATAGCTAATTAATTTCTAGGGGTGAAGTTCCCTAGATAATTTTTTTTTTTTAATTTTCAGAATTCGAATCCAAAATTATCAAATTAAAAATAAATGAATCCTAACGATTTCACCACAATTTATATCCACCATTTTTAACATTTCATATGATTGATTTTCTACCTACCAAATTTATGTATGTGAAGAAAGGAACATCATTTTACCCTAATTGGTATACTTAGAAAAAAAGAAGAAAAGGAAATTGGACTAATTAATGAATATATAGTCATAATTATAAATTACATACAAACTTTTATTGGAGGTACATTAGCCGTATGTTTTAGGGTAGAAATTAATATTTTTCATATAAGTCATATAAGTACAAAAAAATAAAAAAATAATATTCCCTAACTTAAATTCCTCTCATCTTCACAAAAAGTCCAGGCTTAAACCAATAGCATAGCCAAGTCCATTCTGCTGATGCCATCTGTTTTACAATTCAATTTTTGATCATTAATTAAAAATATATCTAAGACTTTTACTTTAGCATATTAAGTTAACGTATTATAACATCTATCTAATATTTAAATTTAATTTCATATCAAAAAGATAAATATTCTTAATTGTGAAGATAGAAAATTTATTTTTGAAAAATTCTCAAAAGTACATTATAAATATTTTTTATATAATCAATAAATATTACTATGAAAAAATATTTAAAGTATCGTTTGTGAATCAAATATTATATATATGTGAATGTTACTAGTATCTACGACATTTTGATACTCAAATCAATTATAGTATATATTAACTCGATGTTCATTATACAAAATTATAAATTTTAATATTCTAAAACTACTTAATTATACTTTTATTCTATATAATAATAATAACATATACAATATAACTTCATAAGTAAAGTTTGAAAAGGTGTACAGTATACATTGATCTTACCCTCTTGGGAGATAGAGATCGATGTTATTTTCGATCTCTTGACTCAAAGACAAGTAACAAGTATATCAAGCAATTCAAGGGGGAAAAAAATACTAAAAGTGAAAAATCCACGACAAAATACTAAAGATAGCATACAAAAATCTTCTGAAAAAACATCTACAACATAATAATATTATAATTGAAGTATAAGGGATAACAAACAATAATAGAAGTCGAAAAACAAACAACTAAAAGAGTAAGAATAACAATAAGAATAACATATTTAGTGAAATTCGAAAAGAATAGAATATACGCTGCACTACACAAATATTATCGCTATCTTATGAAAAGAGAAAAGTTATAATTAATTTCTGACTACTAATAAAGAAGGATAAATAAAATAATTCACAATTATATTACTAGTTTTTTATTTTGTATTTCTTATATTCTCTTATTTAAGATCATGTCATCGACGGAGATTTTATTTTATTCATATAGTATAGTATAATTGTAGTAAAGTAATGACAAGACAAAATATCAATAACCAAGTTGGATATATAAATAAATTATAAACAAATATGGACGGAGGCTCAACTATATTAAAGAGAAAGGGCCCCTTAGCAAAAATAAAATAAAATAAATAAATCTAACATATGAACATGTCACCTTATGTCACATTATCATGTTTAATTGCTTGCACGTCCTTAATAAATTATATTTTTGCCAATCTGTCATTATATGACTCTTTCATATATTTTTATAATATAAAGTATTAAAACCAAAAATAACTTCATAAATTCCACTACCTTTCCCCACTTCATACCAACTCTTTCTTGGCAAACTTTTTATTTTCTCTCATTTTTTTCTTCTAATTTCTAAATGATATAACAAAAAAAAAATTAGTTAATCCTCAAAAAGTTTTTATTTTCTAAGTTATATAAGTTATTTTTGTGTTTTTTGGTCATGGAAGATAGTTCATACAAAAATCTATTTTTTCATAAACAAGAAGATTCCACCGGAACTCCACCGGATAATGCTGCTGATTCTTGTTTTTCCGGTGATGAAGCGGCGGAAGTTAGCATGCCATCACCTAGAAAAAGGTTTGTTCATTACTTTATATCTGTGTCAGACCAGTTTGTACACGCCTCGACTAATTTTCAGTAATTGAACCGTGGGGTTTTGATTGTTTTTTCTTTTAAAGAAATTTGATTAACAAAATTCACTTATACAATTTCACTGAATATGTTATTATTATCGAATTTGATAAAAAAAATATATGATAACTTTTTTTTAATTTTGTAGTAGGAGAGGAGCAAAAAAGAAAGTAATTTCAGTGCCAATAATTGAAGGTGATGGATCAAGAAGTAAAGGGGAAGTTTATCCACCACAAGATTCTTGGTCTTGGAGAAAATATGGACAAAAACCAATTAAAGGATCACCTTATCCCAGGTAATTATAATTAAATTAAATTAATCTTCACTTATTGTTAAATTCTTTTCATAAAAATGAAATTTATAATTAGTGTAATAAAAAAAATTAATTAAAGAGTTTTTTTTTTGGTAATAATAATTGGTTTTTCTTTGTAGTTGCCGCCGGGGATAGTTGGTAAAGGTTTTTATACTTATCCGATAGGTTTAATGACTAAATTATTATAGACCAAAAACATTGCATTAATTAGAGTAGTAATTAATTAATATAATTAATTAATGTAGTAGTTTGAATTTTGTGTTTGCTAGTTACTACTACTTCTCACTCGCTTACTTAAACCTTGTTAATCACGCTCCTTCATGGTGATTAGTAAGTATTTGTCCGTTTCAATTTATCTATCGTGATTCTTGAAAACGATAATTAATTTGAATTATTTGTTGTTTTAGAAGTTGAAGATAAAATTCATCTCATTTTTTATCTTATACTTATTGTTTTCAAAGACTAAAAATATTTTAAATTATGAGATATAATGACAATTAAAATATTATAAAATATATAAAAAAAATTACGATAGATAATTTGAGACGGAGAACGGAATAGGCCACTTTGGCAATCAAAGCCGCTAGGCGTAGAGTTTTTTTTTTTTTTTACTTGAATTATATTAATTGAATCAATTTTTCTTTTAAAAAGTATTTATGAACATTTATGCTAAGTTTCTATCAATAATTACCATTAGAAAAAAATGTCGCAAATTAAATTGTTGCTTCTAGCTAGTAGCTTGTAGGGCTAAACTTACCAAAAGTCAAATTAATTTTTTTTTTTAGAAATATTAGGTATTTAACCAAATTATTAGGGGGGGAAAGGTGTTTTTGAGTAATAGCACAAATTATTTTTTAGAAGTTGAAAAAAACTATATTTTGGAGCCTTAAATAACACAAATTATTGTTTTAATAATGATAAAAGTATTTTAAAATTGATTAATCAAATACAAATTCCTAATTTTAGAGCTAGCACAATAACTCATTAGGGTCGTGGTGGAGTGATAAGTATTTCTTTATTTTTAATCATAAATTTCGAGTTTAAATTGTCGTAATATAAGATCATCTTTATTAGAGAACACTTTAATTCTAATAAGAAACTATCTTTCCGACACAAATTTAAATTTACTCGAATGCCAACAGAAAAACAAACATAAAGGATGTTGCATGGTACTTGCTTCTTCTTCTTCTAGAAATGAAGCATTTATGCCATTCAATAAGGTTTTAATTTTGCATATAACATTAATATAGTTGTCTCTTATAGTAGACTCTTTCAACACATTGTTCCTTAATTTAATAACCATTTGCTTTTATTGATTTTCATAGTATGGCCACATTGATAACATTTACACATTTACACCACTAGATAAGATTTTGTGCATAGTGGCCTTTAAGATTCTCATTTTTTTAATAGCCACTTTGAATTAACTTCTACAACCTTGATCTAACCTCGATTTCTACAATGTCCAATTAGTAATATAGCCACTTTCTTCTTCATTAATGTGGATTCCATGATTGATGGTGAATGCACAAACACTCATTGTTTTCAAACTTAGACTTTACTACTTATTTATATTTATTTTTAAATGTAGTTAAAAATATATCGAAATTATACTCCCTTCGTTCTATTTATACGAGATAGTTTAATTCGGCACGAAGTTTAATAAAGAAAGAAGGACTTTTAAAATTTATGGTCCAAATGAATGATAGAAATTTGTTGCGTGGCTGTAAATCATTTCATCAAAGGTAAAATAGACATTTTATTGTTAAATTATCACTTTATATATAATTATGTCATTCTTTTTGGGATCGACTAAAAAATGAAAGTAAATCACATAAATTGGGACAGAGGGAGTACAATTTTTTCAAGAAATAACAGTAAATATTATGGGTAAGGAAAGATGAAATAGGCAAAGAGATTACGAAATAAAGAATCGTGTAATCATATTAAAAAAACCCTTTAAGCATGGCGTGACGTGAATTATTGACAGTTTTAAAGACAATCCTTTACTTGATTTACTAAACATAAAATACACTCTCAAATCATACAACATGAATGAGTGAATACTGTTCGTCTAGTTTAGGAATGTTTTCAGCTCTTCTTTCGATTTTTTATTATATGTCTCGTGCTATTATAAGAGTTTATTACCACATGTTATATCATGTTGTGAATCGAGGTATATCTACATTTAGTTAGTCAACTAGAAAAAAGATTTTGTAAGGCGGTTAATAGTTCAGATACGAGATTAATAATCTATGTTAAATTCATGATTATCTTCGATTTTTATATCTAAAAAAATCAAACTCTCGTTAAATAAATCATAATCAATCGATTGAGTTACTACGATTCCGCTAAAATATTATAATATAAAGTTTTGGTGGGCTATGAGTCAGTAGTATTTACTTGTATTTTTTTAAAATTTTAACATGTGTTTCATGTGTAGGGGATATTATCGATGCAGTAGCTCCAAAGGCTGTCCCGCCAGAAAACAAGTAGAGCGTAGCCGCCTGGACCCCACCATGCTTCTCATTACCTATTGCTCCGAACACAACCACCAAATTCCGGCTGCCGCCGCCGCCAAACACCACCATCACAACCACCCTAATACCACCACAAGTTCACCCACTACCTCTACCGGCACCGCCGGAGACAATAATGCTACGGCGGCTGTAGCCACGGACTCTACCGTAGTAGACAAATCATCTCCCGAAGAACCAGATCTATTTGCTTATCAACACGATAATGGATTTTCAGAGCTCGCCGGTGAGTTAGGTTGGTTTTCCGATATGGGAACAACAACTACGTTTATGGAGAGTACGTCGTCGTCCATGGCGGGATCCACGTGGAACGACAGTGACGTGGCGCTAATGTTGCCGATTCGAGAGGAGGATCAGTCGTTGTACGGTGATCTCGGTGAATTGCCGGAATGTTCAGTTGTTTTCCGGCGGTACAGTGTGGAAACTCCCTGCTGCGGAGGTACAGGATAACAAATCATTTGTCAATTTTTCACTGAAACTGCCATACGAATTTTTATTTTATTTTTTAATTATCTTCCTGACTTTTGGTTCCACGTTCTTCGTGACCCTTTTTTTTAATTTTATTTTTATGTAAAGATCTGGTAGATTAAAAAAAAAAAAGAAATATACTTTGATTTGATTTTTACTTGAAGCCATTGAGCTGCTTTTGTAATTTTTACAATAAAAATATAGTCTAAATTTGAAGATTATTAATTTAAAATTTTCGTTATTTTAGTCAAAATTATCGAATAAAAAAAGCTAAGATCACTCTCTAATCTCCATTCACATTTTGGAGGCCTACTTATTGCTTTACAAAGATATTTGGTGCCTGGCGGCTTATTTGGTTCCCTTTTTTTGACTTATTGGACTATTTTCATTTTTTTCTGTTTGATAAAAACAAATATTTTTTTAAAAAAACAACTATATTCAACATATGAAAAACATGTGTAATAGATAATCGCGGCTATAATTTCTATCACAACCTTTTATTTATTTCTATCACAATCTTTATTTTTCGAATGAATGCTCGTGGTTTAGTTGGACGCTTCAATTTATTAATAGAAGTGTTCCAAATAGATTTTTTTTATTCAAATTTTGAAAAAAATAGTTATGCTTGTTTTAAATAGTCTATTCGATAGTTGATTTAGATATAAAAAATATATCATATTCTTAAAAAAAATAAAAATACACATCAATTTCAAGTAGTAAATATTGAGATTTTACGACTTACCAGGACGAATCAGCTGAATGAACTGTGACATATTTTATACTATTTAGATAAACTTGGTTACACCTCAATTATTACACCAATTTATACGCACCTCAATTATTCCACTAAACGTAACCTATCTTCTACTAACACAACTACGAGTAACTATATCGACCACCAAACATAAGCTACTTCCATTAACACAGCTACCGAATAACTCTATCGACCAAAGCTTCAGATATATAACAGAAATCATCCATTTAATCAACTCTGGGCACACCTTGCCATATGTTCTACTTTAATTTATCAAACTACACAAGATATGTTGCACTTGCAGATTATCAAATTTTGATCTTGCACGTATCATGATCAACAAACATTGCTACTCAGCTCAGGAAATACACTTTTAGAAGGGGAAAAATAATTAAGACGTAAATTCGAGACAAAAAAGAAGATATTCAGTAACAGGTTATTGCAAAGATATCTCCAGTTTTTCAAGCCATCAACCAGAAAACATAAAACTAAGACCTTGTTTAGACATTCTGTAATTAGAAACTAGCAGTACCTGATCCTCCTTCGGAATTTTTCATGAGAACGCTGCTTCGCGTATTCTCATGACTATAGAATAAATCTTATATCCCACAATCGCGATACCCAAAGTGAGAGAAAACAGGGAGAGGAAATCATTGATGTAATGACAATTTACAACTGATATATAAAGCTTGAGCTATTGTCTTACGTGTGCCCTAGCTCGAACAGCACCCGAACTTTTTCCAAGCAGATCCTTCATCTTTGATGTTAATCGTCTGTCCTTTAGGTGGTGCGGTTGAAGTAGCACCTTCGTCCCCTGCCTCGACTGCTTTCTTACTGACGATCCGGTATATCTGCGTGAGAGCTTCAGTAAACGCATTTTCAACGTTGGTTGCTTCTAATGCAGAAGTTTCCATGAAGTATAGGGCTTCCCTCTCTGCCAAAGATTTAGCCTCTTCAGTTGAAACAGCCACGAGATGTCGGAGATCTGATTTGTTGCCTAGGAGCATGACTACAATGTTAGGGTCAGTATGGTCTCTCAATTCCTTCAACCACCTGTTGACGTTTTCAAAGGTAACATGTCGAGTAACATCATAGACGAGCAAAGCACCGACAGCTCCCCGATAATAAGCACTCGTAATGGCACGATACCTGGTATGAAGAAGAAAAACTGAAGCAATAGTACAACAACTTAAAGGAACAAGGATGCATCCCAATACATTCCCTTTCTATGCAACAGTAACAATAAGTTGCATATAATACCATTCACCATCAGCACAGATCGTCAATAATGTGGGGGAAGGCCGGAAGGAGGGAGGGAGGCAACACCAAGAGGGAAGAAAACAAACAAAAACTAGTAGTAAACGAAAAATCTGTATATGCAACTGAGTTTGAATATAATGAATATTAAATTTACTGATTTAAGAAAAATAATGAACACTGTAGTTTACCAGTAATACGTGACCCATTTTATTCACAAAGTTAACTTTCTTTAATTCTATTTTCTTTGGTTTCCTGCCCAGTGTTTTGATACCCGCATTGGAGCCCAACAAATCTGGAGTCACGCATAGCAGGGCCTATAGGAGAATTGAAAAAAAACAATAGGACAAGAAACCATAAGACCAAAAAAAACCCAGAAGGATGAGGGCTACTCCATCTTTCTTTTGTTGCTATCTTTAAGCTCTAAGTAGGAAACTGGGGTTACTGTGGATAAATATAGTAGACATAAAAAAGCACCTTGAGTGCAATAGTTAGAGAAGAAAATAATTTTTTTCTCCTCACAAGAGATGAGAATGCTCAGCGATTACCTCTTATTTGCCAATGTAATTCATCTCAGAAAAGGGTTTTGCATGCAAACAGCAATAGGGGATACAACAGAATGATGGCTTTGTAATAAGAAGGAAGTAAGATTAATATTTCGTCCAGAGTGGATCACGTCCTTGACATTGAGAAGCGTACAAGATGTTATTTACAAACTAAAAGGTGGTGAACCAGAGGCTGAACTGTGCCAACAGAAACACTGGCAGAACCAATACGCATAGCTTCGCATATTCTCAAGAAATGAATAGGATAAAGGCCACTTACAAACTTAAGCATCATATCAGAAAGATATGCAAGGGTGTTCAAGCAGGGACAGCTGTTATGTTCCTCTTTATTCAGTCCTCACGTTTTTATCATGCCAGCTACACATGTTTCAATCACCCCATCATTAAAACTGCACTGTGTTTCCACCCAAAAATTATTATTTGTTGCAAGTAACACGAGTATAGAACATTTCAAGGACAACCGTGACGCGATACCATTGCTCGTGGCATTTATCGACACTTAAGATTCATAAGCCTAGTAACCAATAATGTAACCCATATCGTCAGTTTTTTTAGTTCCCCAAATTTCTCCCTACACTGAAATCCACACTTTTTTTGGTTCACCAAATTCTTTCACATTCACTACTTTTTGGAGAAATGATCAATCTGAGATTCTTTTTTGCCCATACCAAAATATCTACTATACTCCTCTTAACATACTACATTAGAAGTTATAAAAAGCCGGGGTAGTGTCAATGAAATAGATTAAAACCATGGGATTTCTGGGATCAAGTCCTAGCATAGGCAAAAAATGTAGGGTGACATCTTCCCATTTGTCTAAGCTTTGATAGACAGTTACCGGATAACTATACTGGTGGATTTAGAACGTAACAGGTGGCTCAAAATGGCCTGAAAACCACCTTTACTAAAAAATCCTACAGAAGTTCGAATGTTACCTCAAGTTGTATCTCAATTCTTTTTGTCAGTACTTTAAGTTGTATCACATACAAATATGACTTCCAATTATTTATTTGTCCGTGACCCGCTGCCCTTTGGACCAATCACAACCTTCTAAGCTCGGTGGATAATGGGTCCACCCCTCTACCCTTCCCCACTTAAATACCAGGAATTCGCTTTGCATGGTGTGGGCTTGAACCTGCGACTTAAGTCACAAATCCTCCACCTTTTGCCACTCGAGCTAGGCCTTAGGGGCATCTTGGTTTAGTTTATGGCTAATCCAAAGATTTATTATTCCCTATGATGTGCATACATATCTTGTATGAGTACTTATAGACTTTTCGCTAATTTTGAGTGTATCTGAAGAATCTACATGAAGTAACCATGCCCACGTCACAATCACTCAAACACGTATATTGATGATAATGATTAATGAAGAATCCATGTAAAACATCTATATTTCAAAATGACAGTTTAGTTTGGAACTAAGTATGTAGTTTGAATTTTCGCATACACTTCTCTACTCCTTTTTATTAACATGTTTTGTATGTCTTATAATCATCAAAAATCTACTCAATGAAATCAAAAAGGAGAAACTCATACTATCCGGTAGAATAACAAGATCAAGTGTAGCACAGACTGTTGACAAAGGATATTCCTTCCAATTTTCATACATTAAACAAGGAAGTATGTTCTTTAAGTATAGCATCTACTACAAAACCAAAAATCAATAACATAAAAAAAACTAATCAAAATCATATGCTATAAATGTAGAAACTACAAGAATTACAACCAAACAGAAAAACTATCTTATTCCGCAAAGAGTAATGGTATCATCTAGAAATGGAGTATATATTACATTGGTCAGTTCAGTAAAACTATTTCCTATTCAGAGGAAGCATTTGCTAGCGAAAAACATTCCATTCTAGTCTACACATCAACCTTGCCTGTAAAAGATTATCAATTCCTTTTTCACGTATAACACCAATTGTCTTCTTTGATTTCCTAGATTGGTAAAACAAAAGCTAAGAAATCACAGTATAAAGTCTAACATCGAAGGTGCGGTGAAGTGGATGGGATACCATACCTTTAACTAAAGGTCATAGGTTCGAGCCCCGGAAGGGAAACCCCTAGGTAGGGAGTGTTTCCCCATTTAATGGTCCTATGCAACACGAATCTAAACTAGTCGCGGTATGAGTATCAGATATCAGATGGTTACACCCAAAAGAAAAAAAGCTAGAAACCAGTCAAACAATAAATAGCTAAGGATTTCAAAAATTATGAGGAAATATTGAGTTACTTTGGTCATTTACTTTTCATATTAGAAAAAACATACCCTGCCAATGTACTCGTGTGGGAACTGAATAAGTTCAAATAATCTTAAAACAACAAATTTGGATACTACAATTTCTATAACTAGCTTTCAGATTGACATCACAATAGCATCTAAACAACTAGGAGCACACATAGCCTGCACAAATGTTGAATTGTGTGATCATCTCATTTAAAAGTCCATTGGGGCAACACATTTTGATTTACTTCATTACGTCTTCAAAATGCTCTCACGAAATTCTTTTTCATGAACCAAACACGAAAAAATATTCTTCTTTTTTTTTTATATATATAATCGGTTGCAGTAAGCACTCCATGTCCCTCGAATTTCAGTTAGGAACACAGATACCACACCCAAAGACAGGAAATCCCAATCAAGCAACAATAGCACATCTAGACACTCTTAGAAAATACCAATAAACACAACATCATTTGAAGAACCTTACCAAAAATAAGATTAAACCAACAACCCACAAGCACTTCTCACTCATCTAAATCCCAAACACACAAAAAACAACCACTTAATACTACTCTTATATGTGGTTAGTTGAGCCAAGGATCCTTCAGAAACTGCCTCTCTACCTTCACAAGGTAGGGGATTAAGGCTGCATACACACTACCCTCCATAGACCTCACTTGCGGGACTACAATCAGTATGTTTTTGTTACTGTTAATACCACTCTTGAATAAGCAACCAATCAACAGATGCAAGCTCAAGCGCTGTTACAGCAAGTTCCACTAAGAATATGCAATTAATCAACAAAAACACTAAAACTCAAGCCGCCACAAACCATAAACAAGCAATTCTCACTTGCCTAAATCCCAAACACATAAATATAACTACTTAATACTTAATACTCCCTTATATATGTTTACTTGAGCCAATGGTCTTTCGGAACCCGCCTTCCTAGTCCCTACCTTCGCAAGGTTTGGGGGGGGGGGGGGGTAAAGTTGCATATACACTACCATCCCCAGACCCCCACTTGTAGGACTACACTCAGTATGTTGTTATTACCATTACTCTTCAACCCCACACAACTTCAAAATAAACAGATACAAACTCAATCACTAGTAAAAAGACTGTTACACCAAGACTATGCAACCAATCAACAAAAAACACTAAAACTCAAGCCATAAACCAAAAACAAGAAAACCCCAGATACAGAAACAAAAAAACTAACATACTGAGTGAATATGACCAATACAAAACAAAAAAAGTTAAAAGATTTAACCTTTACCTTTCTTGACCAGCAGTATCCCAAATCTGAGCTTTAATAACTTTACCATCAATATTAAGACTTTTGGTTGCAAATTCAACCCCAATAGTTGATTTAGACTCCAAATTGAATTCATTTTTGGTGAACCTGGAAAGCAGATTAGATTTACCCACACCTGAATCACCTATCAACACAAGCTTGAAAAGGTAATCATACTCATCATCACCTCTATAACCTGCCATCTTCAAAACTATATCTGCTTTTGCTCTGTAATTTCACTTCTTGATTGACCAAAAAGTAAAAGTTCACTGAAAAGATTCAATTTTGAAGAAGAAAAAAATAAATTCTTGAAGGCGGAGAAATGGGGTGAGGACTCTTTGTCTATATTCTAGGAACAGCTCGAAATAGCAAATTCATAAAAAGGAAATGGCGAAACTACCCTTTTAGGTTCTATAATTTAATTTTATATTTTAAAATTTAAGTTCGTGACAGCTCGCATAATATATGAAAAAATAAAAATAATTTTATATCAAAAATTTGAATGAAAATAGTTGATTAAAAATGAAAAAAATATTTTATCAATTAATATTAACTTTGTTAATATATAATACTTTTGAAGAAAAAAATAATTTGGAATGAACAAAAAAGGAATTGAAGTATGAGGAAAGTTTTTTTTTTATTTTAGGTCCAAAACTTTTGGAAAGTTAATTAAAGTGACAAATATGAATGGTCAATATATACTCCACAATTATTGATAATAATATTATTACCTTAAAAAGGAAAAGTATGCCATATAAGAATATTATCAATCATAAAGAATTTATTATATTTAAGTAATTTAATAAAAATAAATATATAATAAATTGACCTTGGCTTTGCTTGTTTAATGTAAATATTGTATTTAACTTAATGAAAATTGAGTTTTTTAAAGTTTAATTCACAACCTTCAAAAGGGCAAGGATAAATTAGGAAGAACAAAAAATTGATTAATAATTAATGTTGAAACTTTTGTTTAGGCGTATAATTAGAACCACACAAATCAATAAGTGGGATGTTTTATTAGGCATGTGGGTGGGTCATTATTCAAGCTAAGAACATAACTAAATTTATAATTGTTTACAAATTCCTAGTTGTCCAAAATAATTGGTAGAGAAGTATATTCTAATCGAAAAAATTATAATTTAAATGAAAACTTTAATTTATTCGATGTCTATCACCCTTTTCTTTCTCATTCCTTCGTTAGTTTAGTTGCGATCATTGTAAACGAAGAAAATAATTCATCTGAAATTGAAAATGTTGAGATAGATTGTGACTTATAAATAGAAAAATAAGGGGTTAGCGGACTAACGTGTCATGACGCTCCTTTACTTTATTTTACTTGATGTGTGCTTCTACTAGTCATATAAAATCATATTTGTTTGATGTAAATATAATTTTTAGATACTCTTTAGGTTAGCTTCTTGTTTTGATAAGAAAATAACACTCATCTAAATTATGCTAAAACATTATTTCGTAAAATGAGAATTGTTCAAAATTGTGTAAAGAGATTATTTGTAACTAACGAGACAATTTAGAATCTTGACATCCTTACCATATATGACTAAGTTTGTCAATTAAAACATGAATAATATAATATGAGGATCAAATATTAAGTAAATTAAGAATTGAGATAAATATGATTCTCATATCATAATTAAAAATATATGTTTGATATAACTCAATTTAAAATTTACAACATGTATAAAATTATTCGAGACGATATAAAAATAAAAGCTAACAAACAACTCAAACACATTCACACCACCTCAATATTCAATTGGTATATCTACACATTTATTGGGATTTAAATATCGTGAAAATATTATATTATATATGGATCAATTTGTTGAATTATTATGCCAGTTGTATATTTTCCTATAATTGATACTCGATATTAACTGTAATACTGCTTCTACTTTTTTTAAAAAAAAAATTAATTAAAATTGTTATAGCCACTTCATATGAACCATAAATATTTTTAGCCAATAATGCAACCATTTTATAACATAATTATTTTTAACGCCTATCGACAATTTAATAAGCAGAAATACTATAATATAGACATCATATTCTAGGACATTAAAAGGTCGTCTCGTAGCTGATAAGAGTTATATAGATATTAGTAATATAAATATAAATTACTTATTATTAGTTATAAGTAAATTTATATATTATTTTACATAGAAATAATACAAAAGATTCCTCATAATTCATAACTTATTCATGTATTAGTTAAGCGAATTTTTAAGTCAACTAAACTTCATATCAATATATACATAAATAACTTATATTGTGTTTACTTATCATACTTTCATATAAATTATACAAATAAAAAGACATGAATAACTTAAATCTTATCCAGTTACCTAACGACATCACCTCATTATTTGGTTATAATGAATTGAGCTTTTGCTTATTTACGAACCTTTAATTTTTTTTTAATAAAGACATATTAAAGTACAACTTTAACTTTTAAATACTATTTTGCGATATATATTATGTAGAAAATTGCAACTATATCTATGTTCAAACGCGTACCAATCAAAGGCGGACCAACATAGTATTAAAGGTTCATCCAAACCCCTTCGGGGAAAATATTATCATTTATATATAATTAAAATTATTTTTTAAGCATATATAATAGAATCCAACTTCCTTTAACTAATTCGTATGTTTACTTTTCCAAATTTTAAATTTTTTTATTAAAAAATCTTAATTCCGTCACTGATATCAATAATACATTTGTTTGGCCTTTCTCTTTATTTTGGTTGCTTGCATGGTTGAATTTTGTCAATCAATCACATCCTCTTTATTATCCAAAAAGGTCAAAATTATTGATAACTTGCTTTCATTCACGATAAAGAAAAAAAAAGCATAGTATTTTGTTTGTATGTTACTTTAACATATAAACTAAAAATTAAAGCTAAGAACAATAAGAATACACTCAAATAAAAAATAAATAAAAAAGCTAAAGAGGATTTACGCAAAGTTTAAGGATCAAATTACCTAATTATATGACATTGTCTTTTTCTAGTTTTATTAACATTTTTCATTTTACTACTATAAAGTAGATATGAATATATGACATATTGATAGCATATTAAAGACTGTGATTTTAAATATGCAAACATATAATAAGGTTAAAGATTAAAGTAAATAGTTAGTAAAAATCGAGTATTTTTTTCTCTTTTTTTGTGTTAGATTACATTAATATGTTATTATTATAGTACGCTATATAAAAATAACATAATTATGTTTAATGTCGATAACTTCTAAAATAGATCTTTTTATGTAATTCTCTCTATCCTAGATTAATCATCTATATTCTATTCACCACAACTAATTAACTTTTAAAAATTTAATTAAATTAACTATTAAAAAATAAAATTGTATATATAGATACATTAATTTATTCATGAATAATATCATAAAAGATTCACAACCAGCCACTAGCAGCTGCCATGTATTGGGGTCTGTGCTGGCAAGACAACAAGCACCCATATAAGCACTCACTATAAAGTATCCATCATAGTCTAATATATATATGATTTTTTTCTTATAATAATCGTATTATCTGTATTAATTTTCGGCGTATCTCAATTAATTTAATAATATGAATAATTATTATCTTTTATCAATAATATTAACACGTATTATGAAACTTGTATTATTAATAGTCTTCAATGTTTTCGTTATTCATTTTATAATGCTATGTTTAATTTATGTGATTGGTCTATACGTGTGTAAATTTCTTCCTTGCTTTCGATGTTGAAAGAGTAAGTGGAATAAACGAAAGGAGCGGAATGAAAAGATAAAAACTCAGGTTGCCTATTTAATTCTTGATAGATATCAAAACTTAAACAGACGAAAAAAATATATTTTCATCTATGATATATCTTTTTCGTTTCAATTTATGTGATATTTTTGTTTCAATTTAATTTTTTAAAAATATTTTCTTTGTATAACTAGTTACGATTCAACATTAAATTTTTTTATTTTATTTTAACAATTTAATTTATATCCACATTAATATTCATAAACTATTTTAGACCACCATAAAAAATAATTTTTTTATTATTAAATGGTATACCCGATCAAACACTATAATATAATTCCTATTGAAAGAAGGAAATTTTATTTGCATTTATTATTTTTAAGTCCTAATTACTTATTTGGAGTAGCATTATTCGAGCTGTGTAATTATTAATTAGATAATTGAATAGATTATTAAAAAATAAAACTTAATTAGAGTAGAACTAATTGAGTTACTATCCAACTAATTTCAACCCAAATTTACTTATCATATTTTAGTTCATTAATTTTAACTAATTTAAATTTAATTAAAACTATTCATTAAACAATTTTTAGCAATGACAAATTCACTTATATATATATATATATATATATATATATTTATTTATTTATTTTTTTTTAAAAAAAAAATTAAAAAATAATTTCAGTATTTCATTTGGACGTACAAAATTAGTACTATTATTCACCAATTGCACGTTGAGACTTGAATGACATCATTAAAATTCAATAATTATATGTTTCAGCATCCCTTTAAAGAAGTGGTTGTCAATTACCAAGTACTTTGTTATTTGAGTCGGTAAAAAATATTATTTTTATTTTCAATTAGAAATTTTAAATTTAAATATTTAGAAATAGATTTTATAAAAATGAAAATTCAAATATAATCACACCACAATGCGAGTATTTAAAAGTGAAATTTTGTTCATCTTTAATTAGAAAACTCGAGTTTAAATCCTTAAAAATAGATTGTATAATATGAAATTCTGAATACAATCGAATCACAATTTGAATAATAAATATCGAATAAAAGATAAAAAAAAAGACTTTATTAATTTTCTTAGTGTTAGAATTGTTATAATTTTCTTCACTTTTTCTAAAAAAATATAATTTTAAACTTGAGCATTTTACATCAATCACATTCAACAAAGATTTTGTTACTCCCATTATCTCTTAAACAATTTTGGGTGAGTTGTCAAATTTTAACATGTATAGAACACATAATATTTTATAATTTATATTTTTTTAGATTTAGTACACAAATGTAAGGTCCTCAATATTTACGCTGTCCAAATATTAATATTTTTATTAAGTGGTCGGACACACATAAATATCCAATTCAATCAAGTTAGCCTATCTCATAATTGTTGTATTATTTATAGGATAATAATTTTGGAATTAATAATCCTAGGTATAAACTCTAAAACAACATAATTTTCCTTCTCCTAAAATCATAATTAAATTGAAAAAAAAAATATTTATCCTACGTACTTTGTATAATTTAAACCAAATAAACATTTCATATTCCATGTATTCACTAAATAATTTCGTCATTATTAATATCAATATTACAATTCATTATTATTAATAGTAATATAACCTAAAAATGGTATGATTACAAGGATTGGCGGTTATCCCTATATAATCGGCACTAATTTTGTCTATATTTAATTATGAATATAAGCTAAAATCATTAAAAAAAAATGCACAAAAATTTGCAATAATCATCTTATATTAAAGGTGACATTATCTATCTTAATTAAAATCGCGAGATGATCTTAACTAGTTTTGAGTCAAATGATTTTTAGATAAATTTTATTTACGTAAGTCTTGAAGGATAAAAAATGACACTAGCCTTTCTCTGTATGAAGGATCTAAGGAACGACTAGATCACAAATATCTATTGTACGTAACTTCATCCCACAGTTTCACAAATTCCTGATTAGAAAATAATTTTTTTATATTTCAGTCGATGAGAAATAACATATCTGAATTAACTTAGACATTATCTATTAATGGAGAATATCTGATCTAAAATCGACTTGAACGCTACCCTCATTTCTTTAAAAAAAAGTCAATTTACTCAATTATTTTTGTACCTTTTTTTCCTTTTTCCTTACCCCCTCCCCTTTTTAGCCCCTTTCGGTTTTGCCTTAGATTCAAAATAAATAAATAAATAAAAAAATAACAATCCAAAAATTGGTTATTTTTAAAACACAAAATATACTTTCACGTATGCATTGCACGTTTTTATTTATTTTTTTATTTTATTTATTTTTTTAGGTCAGAGTCAAGAAAAGAATCTTTTTTTTTTTTCTTGTAAGATCAGCTATAACTACTCAATTTGTATGTAAAAAATAAATAAAATAATTTTTAAAAAAATTTTTTCTCTGGATATTCATAATCCAGCAACTTTCTTTGTACCCATTGGAGATCACTTTTTATTTTTCTTTCACATATATAGATAGCAAATCCCAAATCTTTGTTGTTTGTATGCTTTATCAAACCCTAAAATCTACCCCCTTCAACTCTAAAGATCGAGTCTTTCACTGAAAAAGATCCAAGATTTGCTGCTTTTTGAATCTTAGAGGTAAAATCTGGCAACCCCATGTTGTTTTTGTATATTTTATATGATTTTGAAACTTGAACTTTTGAGATTCTTGATTTACTTTGGGTGTTTAGTTTCATTTCGGTATGATTAAAGATCATTTCTATAAGTTGTTACTTAAATGGGTTTCTGTTTGATTAAGAAAATCAGCTTTTATTCGCCACTTTTGTTGTGTGATTTGGTTTTTAGGTTCTATGGGATGATATTGATGTTCTTGAGTTAGTGTTTGTTTGTTAAACTTGAAATGTTTGGTGTAATTGCAGAAAGTTGAAATTCCCAAATTAGAGGAAGTCAAGAATCTTTGTTAGAATGATGTCTAGATCGTATACAAATCTTTTGGATTTGGCATCTGGGAATTTTCCTGTAATGGGAAGAGAGAGAGATAGGCGACGGATGTCGCGGGTAATGACAGTGCCTGGGAGTATATGTGAACTCGATGATGACCAGGCTGTTAGTGTTTCTTCTGATAATCAATCTTCACTTGCTGGTGATCGGATGATTGTTGTGGCGAATCAGTTGCCATTGAAAGCGAAAAGGAGACCGGATAATAAGGGCTGGAGTTTTAGTTGGAATGAGGATTCTTTGCTTTTGAGACTTAAGGATGGTTTACCTGAAGATATGGAAGTATTGTTTGTTGGGTCTTTATCTGTTGATGTTGATCCAATTGAACAGGATGATGTTTCTAGCTATCTTTTGGATAAATTCAGATGTGTGCCGACGTTTCTTCCACCTAATATTGTGGAAAAATACTATGAGGGATTCTGCAAGAGGCATTTGTGGCCACTTTTTCACTACATGTTGCCATTTTCACCTGACCATGGAGGCCGCTTTGATCGTTCTATGTGGGAAGCATATGTTTCTGCCAACAAGATGTTTTCACAGAAAGTGGTTGAGGTGCTTAATCCTGAGGATGATTTTGTTTGGATTCATGATTATCATTTAATGGTGTTGCCCACGTTCTTGAGAAGGCGGTTCAATCGATTGAGAATTGGGTTTTTCCTTCACAGTCCATTTCCTTCATCTGAGATTTACAGGACACTTCCTGTTAGAGAGGAAATACTTAAGGCTCTTCTATGTTCTGACCTTGTTGGATTCCACACTTTCGACTATGCTCGACATTTCCTTTCGTGTTGCAGTCGAATGTTGGGTTTAGAGTACCAGTCTAAAAGAGGTTATATAGGATTGGAATATTATGGAAGGACAGTAGGTATCAAGATTATGCCCGTAGGGATACACATGGGTCACATTGAGTCTATGAAGAAAATTGCAGATAAAGAGCTGAAGTTAAAGGAGCTCAAACAACAATTTGAAGGAAAAACTGTTCTGCTTGGAGTTGATGACTTGGATATTTTCAAAGGTATAAACTTAAAGCTTCTAGCGATGGAGCACATGCTCAAACAGCACCCCAGTTGGCAAGGGCAGGCTGTGCTTGTTCAGATTGCCAATCCTATGAGGGGTAAAGGAATAGATTTAGAGGAAATACAGGCTGAGATACAGGAAAGCTGCAAGAGGATTAATAAGCAATTTGGCAAGCCTGGATATGAACCTGTAGTTTATATTGATAGGTCTGTGTCAAGTAGCGAGCGCATGGCTTATTATAGTGTTGCTGAATGTGTTGTTGTCACAGCTGTTAGGGATGGGATGAACCTGACTCCATATGAATACATCGTCTGTCGACAGGGCGTATCAGGTGCAGAAACAGATTCAGGTGTAGGTGGACCTGCCAAGAGCATGCTAGTTGTGTCAGAATTCATTGGGTGTTCTCCTTCCTTGAGTGGGGCGATCCGTATTAATCCATGGAATGTTGAGGCAACTGCTGAGGCAATGAATGAGGCTGTAGCAATGGCTGAACAAGAGAAACAGCTACGGCATGAGAAGCATTACCGTTATGTCAGCACCCACGATGTTGCTTATTGGTCGAAAAGTTTCTTGCAAGATATGGAGAGAACTTGTGCTGATCACTTTAGGAAAAGATGCTATGGCATTGGTTTAGGCTTTGGGTTTAGAGTTGTTTCCCTAGATCCCAACTTCAGGAAGCTGTCAATTGATGATATTGTGAATGCTTATATCAAGTCTAAGAGCAGGGCCATATTCCTGGACTATGATGGAACTGTAATGCCGCAGAATTCTATCATTAAGTCTCCTAGTGCTAATGTTATCTCCATCCTGAATAAACTTTCTGGTGATCCAAACAACACAGTCTTCATTGTTAGTGGAAGAGGGAGGGAAAGCCTAACCAAGTGGTTTTCTCCTTGTAGAAAACTAGGACTTGCAGCAGAACATGGCTACTTTTTGAGGTCTGTTTCTTCTAATTTCCCTATACAATGTCGATTGATATCAATATTTCCTGCATTCTGGTGTCTAAATGACTAGTGCTTCTTTTGGTTACGTTATCCAAAATATCAATCATTCTAGATATTGACTATTCCTGCTTCCTGTATCTACTTTTTTTGGTGTCTACAAGTCTAGTGTTCCGGTAAAGCAACTCTCACTCGGTTTTAGAGCTGATACCATTATAAAAAAAAAGGAGTTTTCTTTCAAATGAAGCAAAAGTGATATCGGTTATTTTCATCTCATCATTTTAGGATGCCCCAAACATTTGATATAGCTGTTAGAATTATCTTTAGTATTCTATGCAGCTTTTACATCTTTCAGTACTTCCAAATTCCAATTAGTTTATTAATCCAATCATCCCAGTGCCTTCTCAAATCTCTATTGTGCAAGAATTAGGGTTTGTTGTTTGCCAGGTCAATCTTTCTCTTTTGTGTTTGCTAATTTTTAGTCTGACAATGCAGATGGGATCTAGAACAGAAATGGGAAGTATGCAGTCAGACCTCTGATTTTGGTTGGATGCAACTTGCTGAACCCGTGATGCAATCCTATACAGACGCTACAGATGGTTCTTGCATAGAAAGAAAGGAAAGTGCTATAGTGTGGCAGTATCGTGATGCAGATTCTGGATTTGGGTTTTCTCAGGCAAAGGAGATGCTTGATCATCTGGAGAGTGTTTTAGCGAATGAACCCGTTGCCGTGAAAAGCGGTCAGCACATTGTGGAAGTAAAGCCTCAGGCACGTATTACTTATCCCAATTTCCATATGAGTTCATTCATATTTGTTGCTTGTATTCCAAGATTTACACTTCAGAAATGTTACCTAGCGTCCTTAGTAAATGACCCCTTCTCGTATTGATGAGTCTCCTCTCCCAAAAAACAGTGTTTGGTTTCCACTCCCCTGTAATCTGGATAAAACTCTTTAAGGGTGTGTTTGGTTAGGAGGTTTCCAGCTTTTTCCATGTTTGGTTGGTCATGATATTTTGGAAAGCATTTTCTCTGGTAAACAAGTTCATTGTCTCCTTCCCACCCACCTAGCTGCTAACCCCCATCCTTGACAATCTCACTCCTCGTCCCTGCCACTTCACCTTCCCACCCCATCCCACCCTCAAAGTGTTTTGCTTGATTACATATAAATGTTCTTGTGATCATATGTTTTGTTTACTTACGTAACACTAGAAAATAAGTAAGAAAATGTTTTCCTAATACCAAACACGCCCTAAATATGGCATTTGCTTTATGGGTCACTTGTTGGTTATATTGCTTATAAGGATGGTGTATATTTTTTTTTCGTAAGTGCGGAGGGTAATGCTTTCAAGCTTGCATCAATCTCCATTAGCTATCCCTTTATGTAATTCAGTATTATCATCCTCCATATTAAATGCATAGTTTATCTGTTATGTTTAGTCCAACAACATACCCAGTGTAATCCCACAAGGTGGAGTTGTGGGAGGGTAGAGCGTACCGTAGCTTGTGCAGGTAGAGTGGTTGTTTCCGGTAGACCGTAACAACAACATGATAATAAGAAGCACAAGACTTGTACTGATGCTAATGCTACTCGTAAGGAAAAACAGAATGCGAACCATCTCAATAATACTAATACTAATACTAATGCTACTCAAAGGAAAAACAGAATGCAAGGCTACCTACTATAGTCTTTTACCCTAATTCTCGACCTCTACACCCTCCTATCTAGGATCATGTCCATGACCCTTGGTGTAAGCTGAAGACTTGCCATGTCCTGCCTAAACTCCTCTCCCCAATACTTCTTCGGCCTACCTTACTCTACCTCTCCTCTAGTCGTAACATCAGCCTCTCATACATCCTCACTAGTTTGTCTTGTGGAACTCCTCTTGACATACTCTTAGCCATTTCAGCCTTGCCTCCCGCATCTTGTCCGACATGGAGGCCACTCCCACTTTTTTCCAAATATCTTCATTTTGACCATATCTCTCTTAAGTAAGCCCACCCACCCATCCATCTCAACATCCTCATCTCCACAATTTTCATCTTCTGCACATGGGAGTCTTGACTAGCCAACAACACTCCGCCCCATACAACAATGTTTTAAGTTACTTTCAACTTTTGGTGTCACCTTATCACAAAACACACCAGATGCTAGCCGTTTATTTCAACTACCACCTATAATGCTATCTGCGACATTCTCATCAATCTCCCCATTATCTTGGATAATAGCCCCAACTCCCAAGGTACTTGAAATTCCCTCTCGTGGAGATGGCTTGAGAATCCAACCTCGTTTCCACATTACCTTTGCGTGTCACAACACTGAATTTGCACTCCACGTAATTTGCCTTATTTCTACTCAATCCAAAACCTTTAGACTCCATGATCTGTCTCCAGACCTCTAGCCTGTCGTTAACTCCCCGTCTTGTCAACAAGTACTATGTCATCTCCAAATAACATGCACCAAAGCACCTCCCTTTGTATGTGCTACGTCAATACATCCATCGTCAAAGAAAATAAAATGTAATTTTTTAATTGATGTGCCATTAATCCATGCGTAGGTTATTTGCGAGCTAAAGAGCCTTTAGTATTTACTCAAGTAATTGGTTGAGAGCTGAAATTTCTTGGTAGTGACAAGTGACTACCTGGCATATATTTCCTCTCTAGAAAAAGATGATGTTAACGTAATAATTTTAACAACAATAGTAGTGTATTCTTTTTCACTATTCTGATTGCTATTGTCAAATTCTTGAGTATCTTGAATATATCGTTTTCGTTTAATGCTTTTAGACGTGTATTTTAGCGTTGGTTGCAGTCACTAATGTGTTGATCCTAGTACGTGTTCCGAATAACATTAATTTTCTCTTTTTTCAGGGGGTCACCAAAGGTTTAGTTGCAGAAAAAGTCTTTACATCTTTAGCGGAGAAAGGAAAACTGGCGGATTTTGTGCTTTGCATTGGTGATGATAGATCAGATGAAGATATGTTTGAAATCATTGGCGATGCTTTGTCCAGAAATATTATTTCATATGATGCCAAGGTATTTGCTTGCACAGTTGGACAAAAACCTAGCAAAGCAAAGTATTACTTGGATGACACATCTGAGGTGGTGCTTATGCTAGACTCCCTTGCTGATGCCACTGATACTCCAGTGACTTCTGACGACGATGAACCTGCGGACTCCGACTGAATATAGCTACCAGATGTTTTGTTTGCTTCAGTTACCTTCTCTACTGAATGTATATTCCAGGTCTGAAGATGGCATATTGTCCATTTGAGTTCGGTTTCGAGGTTTAAGACGGTGGAATCTCAAATTCTGTTCAATCATTCTTTCCTTTCTGATTGTTCTATTCTTTTATCATTAGCCTGGATGTAATATATCTCTGAGAAGGGGAGAAACATAGAATTGAATGCACATTCTTAAGACTGCTTGAAAAGAAATCATCAAGTGCTGGAGGGCGACTATCATTTGTGCCGAATCAGAGAACTACACAAGAGGGAAGGGACGAGCCAAAGATGTTAGACATGGTTTCTGTAAGACCAAATGAGGCAGAGATCAGTACAGATGAAAGATTTGATCATACCTGAATTATGCTGGAACTAAATGAAGTTCTCGCTGTTCGGTTTGTTTACACCAATTGTGGTGGCAAAGCTTTAACTGTGAAGACTGCTTTGTGGCTGCTTGGTACTTGAATTGGTAGTATATTGAAGTTCTTTTCTTAAAAAAAGTTGGTCGCATGTGGACCTAGTTTAGATTAGCATTGTGTCAGTGGGCATGGCTGTGACTAGCAATAAGCATCTACTATGTTGGATTGAGTTCATGGTTTTGGTAGTCTTCTTGCTGTACAGTATATGGTTAATGATGTGAATTGAGAAGATTTTTCTGCTCTTTTATGGTCCTATCAAATGCATTGTGTGGATATAAGTTGATGCAAAAATATTTCTTTTTCACAGTCTAGGTTTTCTAATTGTAAAGGGCTCTGATACCAAGTTTATCATGTTCTAAATTCTAAGTATCCATTACCAGCACTTGGCTACCAGTCCTGTCGAGTGAATCCTTTATCCATTAGAGTCTTGTTCTGTAAGTAATTTTACTGCAAATACTAGCACTAAGGCAGTACAAAATACAGTGCTGGAATTTAGAAGCACTGCAGTAGGAAAACTTGTACTAATTTTACGAGTGGGGCCTGAAGAAGCGTACGCAAGCCTTACCCCTTGTGAGGCTGTTTCCAAAGTTAGAGAATATACTTAAAGTTATTGGCCTTTCAATATGAATGGAAATTTATTGAATCTCTTTCAAGTTTTGAATAATGTTACAAGTAATGGAGGAAATAATGGTTCCAAAACAGACACTTGGTGAAAATTTATAGGATCTCTTTCAAGTTTTGAATAATGTTACAAGTAATGGAGGAAATGATGGTTCTAAAACAGACTCTGAGTGAATGACTATTACCAGCAGTATGATTGTCAAATGCAACATCCTCACCAATAATCTCCACAGGAACAACATCCCTCTTTGAAGTGATGAAACCTACTGGAATCGCGTACAATTATTTCTCGTTTTTTCATCTTGGATATGTACTTGATAGCCATGTGACAATCACCACAAATTCGTAAGTTCTTCATTATCCTAATTGGAAAGCCCTCTGGGGTGTTCATCAGCGCGAAAGCAATGGCTAATTTTTCACTGTGATGGACCAAGTTATACTCTTTTTCCTCTAATTCCATATCATGCAAAACAGATCCTGTATCAGGAACATAGCCTTCTAACTTCAGTTCTGCAATCAATTCCTTTAAGTATACATCAACCTCGTCCGATTGTGGATGAGATTTATCACCAATAATGAAGTGGTGAACCTGGTTCTTCAACTCCAGCCAGCTTATTCCTGGTTCTTTCTTTACTCCCCTATCCTTCATTGATTTCCTCACTTCAGAAACACTCTTCCATCTTTTAGCAGATGCTTGAACATTAGCAAGGAGCACATATGAAGCTGAATCCTGAGGGTCAATCCTCAAAACTTCTTCAGCTATACTTCTAGCCATATCTGCATTTTTATGAATTTTACAGGCCGATAGCAACGTCTTCCATATGACACCGTCTGGCTTCACAGGCATAGATCTAATAAGAGCTTCAGCCTCCTGCAAACGGCCTGCTCTTCCTAGGAGGTCAACGACACATGTATAGTGCACCAGTTGAGGTTCTACATTGTACTTCTCCACCATCAAGTTGAAAAATTCAAGCCCTTCATCCTTCATCCCGCTATGACTACAGGCATAGAGCAAACTCAAGAGAGTTATATGGTTAGGTGCTAGTCCTTCATGCTCCATACGATTAAACAACTCAACTGCGTTCTTTCCCCTACCATGAAACCCATAAGCAGAAATCATAGCACTCCATAAAACAAGATCAGCTTCCTTCCTTTCGTCAAAAATCTTCTCAGCCTCATCCAAACATCCACATTTTGAATACATGCTAATCAAGGAACTTACAACTGCAACCACAGAAATTGCACCAGTTTTTATAACGTCAGAATGAATCTGCTGCCCCTGTCCTATTGTAGCCAGCTCTGAACACGAGCTGATCACGCTAACAAACGTTATCTTATCTGGTCTAAACCCGGCGATTTTCACCAAATTATACAGCTCCAATGCACCTTCAAAACACCCATTCTGAGCCCTACCAGCAATAAGAGTATTCCACGCTGCCATAGTTTGATCTGGCATCGACATGATCACAATCTCTCCCTCTCTTAAGCTACCAGACCTCATATACATGTGTGCCAATGAACTTGCAACAACAAAATCCCCCTCTAAACCCAATTTCAATCCACAACCATGAACCTGCCTGCCCTTATTCAAATCCTTCAAACCAGCACAACCTCTTAAAACACTTCCAAGAGTAAATGCATCAGGCAAGAAACCCAACCCATACATTCGCGCAAACAAACTCAACGCCTTCTCATTAAACTCAAACTGAGTCAACCCAGTAATCATTGCATTCCAAGAAGCCAAATTTCTCTCACCCATTTCATCAAACACCTTAGAGGCACTATCCAAATCGCCAATTTGAACATACCCACCAATCAAAATGTTAAAAGACATTACATTTCTTTTAGGCAATTTATCAAACAGTGAAACTGCAATATCTAGCTGACCCAATTTTGAGTAAGCATTGAGCAGGTGATTGGAAACAAACTTGTCCCTGAAACACCCTGATGTTACTATGAGAGAATGCAGCTGTTTGGTGAGGGAAAAGGACTTTTCTTGGATGCATGCTTGTAAAAGGTAAGAGAAATGCGATGGGTTGTCCCATATTAAGAAAGAGAACTTGTTGAAAGCTTCTTTTACGTAACCTTGAGAACATAGAATCGAAAGCTCAGTGCCGGCTGCCGAGAACCGGCGAGTGTTTGCTGATCGGAGGGAAATAAATCTCAGAGGTCTCAAACAAGACTGTCCCATTCATTTGAGCTTATTTTGGCATAGCTTTATAAGTTGTCTATTGATCTAAAAAAAATTAACATAAATAGCCGTCCACATAATCACTTAAAATCATCGTAATATATGTAGAAGTATAATTTTTTATATCGACTAAGAAAAATAAACACTAAATCCGATCGGTTATTTAAGCAAAGATCATTGTTTGAACTTCTATGGCTAGATATTGTTTCCACTCGTTAACAAGCATGTATTTTGTACCTGATGTTTAAACTAAATCCTCGATGAATTGGGTCGTGACAAGGAGTTTGAGCACTGAGTAATGCTCAAAGCAAGGGAAACAACTCGTAGCATTACAATGAAGAAAAGACTAGTTCTATATCAAATGTGAAAATTTGCTTCATACACAAATGCACAAAAGTGTTTTTTTACTTTCTTATAGTCTATATATTGCTTATACTCTAGATCAAATTAGGGGGATAAGTGTATATGAATTGTACAAGTTGCAGTATATGTTCAAGCTATTATACAGCTGCTGGGGTAGGTACAGCAGCAGGGACGCGGTTTTCAGCAGGAATTTCAACAAATTCTGAGAGAATAGCACGGAATTCATCTCCACTCATCGTCTCCTTTTCAAGAAGGACTTCCACAATCTTATCAATTGCTTCACGGTTGCTGCGGATTTGGCTCAATGCAATCTCATATGCACTGTCTGAAAGCTTCTTCACAGCAACATCAATATCTTCAGCTAGCTTTTCTGACATCGAGTTCCTGGCCATCATTCTCATGATTACATCACCACTTTGGGCTGAAGAGTCCATGAGGGACCATGGGCCAAGTTCAGACATACCAAAAGTGACAACCATCTGCATGAAAAGTTTGTCATTTTACAGAACTAAGTCAAAAAGAAGATAAACTACTCGCTCCGTACAAATAATGTGGCACTATGCTGTTGTTAGTCTTATCCAAAATGAATGTCAATGTTTCTATATTTGAAAACAATTTCATGGCATGTTTAAGATCACAAACCCAATTTTTTTTTCAAACTAAACCACATAAATTGAAACAGAGGGAACAATTATATTGCTCATTATCTCTATAATCTTTTGAAGGAAAGGGGGAGTAGAGGTTGATTCAAACCAATCACTCTGTAGAGTTTCTAGTCTCCACAGATTACCTCAACATACATTCCGTTCCAGAATCCTTAACACAAAAAAGGCAGTGAGCATATATACCTGTTTTGCCAAACCAGTGATCTGCTGCAAATCACCAGCAGCACCAGTGGTCACTTCAGGTTCACCAAAGATCACTTCTTCTGCAGCTCTTCCACCAAGTCCTCCAACAATTCGAGCAAAGAGTTGTTGCTTGGATATTAAGGTTGGGTCATCTGCAGGAATGAACCAGGTCAAACCTTTTGCCTGACCACGTGGGATTAGAGTGACCTTTTGTACAGCATCATGCCCTGGAGTGAGAGTTCTGCATGGCAAAGAACACATAGTGCCATTAGAGGCTCACCAGGATATTCTGTTGAAATCACTGTTGGGTAATTAAAATGCCAACACAATAATAAACTCATAATATTGTTATAAAAAATGCTTATATAATAGATGCATATCAGGAGCCAGGAGTAACTAGATAATGGTGCAGCACTCACCCACAGATGGCATGTCCAACTTCGTGATATGCCACCAGACTCTTGCTCTTGCCATCAGTCATGACTGTTCCTTCCATACCAGCCACTATCCTATCAATTGAATCATCAATCTCTTTGGATGCGATTGCTGTCTTACCACGTCGACCTGCAAGAATGGCTGCTTCATTTAAGAGGTTAGCAAGATCTGCTCCACTGAAACCCGGTGTCCTCATGGCAATAACTTCAAGAGACACATCTGAATCAAACTTCTTGTTGCCGGCATGAACCTTTAAGATCTCTGTTCTTCCCTTGATGTCTGGGACATCCACGGATACCTACATAAGAGCTGTAAACTTTAGTTTCTTGCAAAAGTCACAGTTAAAAAACGGAGGCAAGGACAGATGCTTACTTGTCTATCAAATCGTCCTGGCCTCAGCAAAGCAGAGTCAAGAATATCTGCACGATTGGTTGCCGCAACAACTATAATACCAGTATTTCCTTCGAAACCATCCATTTCAGTCAATAGCTGGTTCAGGGTCTGTTCCCTTTCATCATTTCCTCCTCCAATTCCAGTCCCTCTTTGCCTCCCAACAGCATCAATTTCATCAACAAATACAATGCAAGGAGCATTTTCCTTGGCCTTCTTGAAAAGATCACGGACTCGAGAGGCTCCAACACCAACAAACATCTCAACGAATTCTGAACCTGAAATTGAGAAAAATGGAACACCCGCTTCACCAGCAATTGCCTTTGCTAGCAAGGTTTTCCCAGTACCAGGAGGACCAACAAGAAGAACACCTTTTGGAATACGAGCCCCTACTGCAGTAAATCTCTCAGGTTTCTTCAAAAATTCTACAACCTCCATAAAATCTTGTTTTGCTTCATCTACACCAGCAACATCATCAAATGTCACACCAGTGTTTGGCTCCATTTGGAACTTAGCCTTTGATTGACCAAATGCTAGTGGGTTTCCAGGCCCACCAGGACCTCCCATTCCTCCGTTAGACCGCCTTGATAGCAGGAAAAGACCACCAATCAAAATAAGTGGGAAAGCCAGATTTCCAATCAAGTTGAATATGAGAGAACCTGAGTCCTCTTGAGCATTGTGTGCAGCAAAATCAATGTTCTTTTCCCGGAACTTTTGAAGGAGTTCCTGGCTGAGTCCAGGTAGTTGTACCCTAACTCTTTGCACTCGGTTCCCCAATTCTGGAGATACAGCTTCTACAATAGCTATGGTTCCATTTTCAAACAGATCTACTTTTTGCACCCTGTCCTTGTCCAGATACTCCAAAAATCTAGAATAAGACATCCTTGAGTTAGAAACACCTTGCTCATCAGCATAGGCTTTCCCATTACCTAACAAAGCAGGCACTCCAAGCCCAACATTTCCAAGCAATAATTTGAGAAAGCCTCTTCTTCCTTCATGCGGCCCTTGCTGAAGGGATGCTTTTACAACTACTCTTGATGTTTTCCTAGATGATGGAAGATTTGAGGAGTATAAAATTTTTCTGCCATAGATCTCCTTCCTAAAAACTTTCTGTGTTCTATGGGTGGACAAATCATTTCCTGCTATGCATACTGATGAAGTCGCCATGTTGATACGCTCAGAAAAGAAGCAAGAACCTGCACAGTTCACTTCTAATGATAAATCTGCAAAGGAGAAATGATAAAGTTGATAACTGCAAGTTGCAAGGAAATAAATCAATCAGGCAAAGGACTGGCATCGTGCCCATTTGAATCACTTCTTAAAATTATTGGGAAACACTGGATGACAACTTTTTCCCTTTTGTATTCTTCATCTCAAGTAACACTGATCTCAATGATGACAATTCCACAACCCATTTTAAGCTTATTTAATCTATCAAAAAGAACTCCTAGTCTCCCTTTATTGATGGCATGTATATGCTTCACAATTGATTTTTGAAGTTAACCTATATTACATGGATGATTTACTTTTAGAATACCTGTATCAAACAGATCTGATATACGTATGGGTATTCATACATATTCTTTAAAATACACGAAAAACTAATAAGGAACTGCAAGCATACGTAACCATATTTGCACACATCTGTACTCTATTGGTTTACCATGTATATAGACTAATTAAAAAGAGACATGATTCCGAATGCTTCTTTCAATTTCAAATTGTCCCTATCTGCAAGAGAGTGAAGGAGACCCATCCTAACGTAAAAATCACTCATTTTAAACCTTCAGTTATTTCCAATTTCAACATTTGCACTAGAAAAATGTTAGCTTCGCACCTGGGTATCGCTTCCCTCATCATTACCCAATATATCAAAGTGAGACAAGTAATCACAAGCTTTGTTATGTCAAAAATTCAAATAAAAAACCAACCTTGAAGTAAAAAAATCCCCTTTTCCCCAATTCAAGAAACTAAGCCAAATCTATGTTCTTTTTGGTTTCCCACCCACTATCCGGTACCCACTTCAACCCCGACAATCCAGATTCGCGCCAACAAGTCAAATTTTTGCGTGTTGGGGGAGGGTAAAAAAGCAAACTAAACCAAATCTCGATGTGGGTATATCTTTTCATACGCCAACTACAGCCTACAGGATTCATTGAGGCATTATAACAAACACCTTGTGAGCCAAACATAAAACAGCAGCTAATAACTTGAAATTAATAACTAAACCATTCAAATACAAGTCTACTTGTAGTAGAGGAGTTAAGAGACAGTACCTGATAAAGTTGAAAGAGGAAAGATTACTCAGTAACAGAAAGGAAGAAGATGATGATGATGATGAAGAAGAAGATGAGTTGTAAGGTTAATTTAGAGGGAACAGATGTGGTTTGGGATTTGGGTACGTGGCTTTATCTCAATGGATGATTCTGAGATATATTTTCTGAGAATGTTTTTGGATTTTCATGGCTGAGTGGCCACTAATTTAGTCAAATTGCTTCTATTTCTTGTTTTTGGTGGTTTTATCATAGCCATACAAGTAGCTTACCACTTTATTTTGCGGGTTGTTATATCTTATTTTATATAATGTATGATATTATATTGTATAATTTAAATAAAATAATGTTCGAATAGATTATACTTTTCTTCGTTATATATTATCAGATATACATAATTTGACAGATAGATCTGTAAGAAATATTAGGATATGTGGTACAATTACTATGAAAAGAAAAAAGATAATGCACAAGTAACCCTTCAATCTATGTTCGAAATTTTAGAGACACATTTATACTATACAAAGACCCTATTAGCCCCCTGAACTTATTTTATAAGTAATTTTCTATTTCTTTTCGGCGTACGTGACACTATCTTGTGGGTCCAACGCTGATTGACTTTTTCTTTCAAGCTAGCGCCACGTAGGCCGAAAAGGGGTAGAAAATTACTTATAAAATAAGTTCAGGGGTAATAGGAACTTTAGTATAGTATAAGTGTGTCTCTGAAATTTCGGACATAGGTTGAGGGGGTACTTGTGCATTTTCCCAAAAGAAAACATCAAGGTATAACACAATCATATAAAATCGGTCGTTATACAAAATGAGTCTTTTCGTGTTTACCAAACGAAGGAGGCAAGCAACAACAATAACTTTTGTAATTTACTTTTTAGTGTTGTTAGTTTAAATGAAATATTTATGTTGATTGTTACTATAATTTTTTGCATTGTATCTCAATCCAGAAACAAATTTGATAGAACTGAATAACGTCGATTTAGATCTTGTATCTGTTATAGAAAAATATATATTAAATATTTACAAAATTCATGACTAATTTGAAACTTGGTAACTCAAAAGATAAAATCAGTACTTCTAAATTTCAAATCTTAAATCCGTTATCAAAAGAGTCAAATTAAGAGTAGGATGATTTTTTTTAAAAGTTGGTAGCTTTATAATTTCATTATTATGATTCAATGAAAAAGTTTAATGGATAGGTTTTGTTACTTTTGATGAACAACTTGCTTTTACATATAAGTAACTCAAGATAAAACTACATAAAAGTTACTATAAGTTATAACTATTCGTAATTTAAGACATATGAGAAAATTACGATTCAAGTAAGACTAATTAGAATTTCGAAATTCGAAAAGCGCCACATTTAAAGCGGAGGGAGTAGTTAAATATAGCTAGATAAATGTCCACTTATAGTAGAATCTATACCTTATCATACATCAAGTTGTGAAAGAGACATTTTTTTTAATTCAAATCATGTTGCCATTGTGTATTCATACAAGTATTATCTGCTTCAACAGAAAGTGAATAAATCAAAGGAAAATTACATTAGCTTAATAACTTAAGCAACATACACTTAACCTCTTGTTAATCTTGGTAAGAGAAAGGATCTAATTTGATCCAATTCAAAAGTTTCATCAAATGCTCTCATTATAGTAATCAGGTCCCTTTCCATCATCAATTCATGTGGTGGCATTGTGTTTGTAGCTCTACTAGTCCTTGTCGTCGATGAGTCTGTTGTGTCCTGTTTCATTCTCTCACAGATAGCAAATCGACAGACAGGGCACGAGCCATGATTTGTCACCCAGGGAACGATGCAGTCTTCGTGGAACATATGACTACATGGTGTGACTGTCACAATCTCTTTAGGCTCGAAATCTTCCAAGCAAATCGAACATCTTTTACCATCCTCATCTTTGTCCTTGATCGATTCGTTGGTGGTAGTATTGTCAAAGCCTCTAAAGTAAAGGTTAACTTGTTTTGCCACTTTTGCTTGTACAGGATTGTAGATTTCTTTCTTGAGTTTATTCAAGGCTGCCTTTTGCTCATTTGGGCTCAATTTTGATTCATTCCTCGACGTTTCATTGCTCTGCATAAACCACGGAGGAGGAGGAGAATCGAATGGAAGTTGGCTTGGTCTCTGATATGATCCATGTCTTGTACATCATCGTTATGGAGTAGAACGCGAACAGGAGGATGAGTTAGCCTACGTCGTGGTTGGCCTGGATATGGATAACTGCAAGTGTTTCTTGAAATGATCAAATTTGGATTCTGACAAAAAAAAAAAAAAGATAGAAGAAATGCTTACCTGGTTGCACCAGTAGGTACTAGAAATGGTCTCTCTGTTACATGCAACGGTGGATCATGAACAACACGTCTAGGATTCTGTGCAACAGAAAACGCTATTAGAGTCAGATTCATGATTTAAAGTTTTCAATACTGAACTAACATGTATATCTATGTATCATGTTGAGAATACCTGAGGGATATCTCGTGGAGGCGGAGGACGAGGGATAATAGGTTGCCATCTGTGCTCAGGTCCATATGAATTAGGATCATGCCACTCTCCATTGCTCCTATTTCCATGTTGTGTAAAATTATGAGGCCTGTTGCTGTTCATGTTTGTAAATTCTCTGTGTTCTTATTTTAGTTTTGGGAGAATTAATGGCACAACATGTTTGATATATAGCAGCTTTTGAGTTTCTCTTTAATTTACTACTATAATACTACTGTGTGTTGAGGTGAAATGTTATTCTTTTTCTCAATCAAAAGGTGCTTGCTTGTATGTGACAGATTAAAGTAATAGAGAAGCAAAGAATCATGTTCTTGGCCGTGTGTTGTGTAGTTGGTATAAGTGACTTAGATCTAGAGATAGATGCTTTTTAATCATTTAACTTGGGGTGTGTTTGACACGGAGGAAAACATTCTTGAATTTTCTCGTCGATCAAAAACTATTTTTTTTTAAAAAAAATGCTAATTTTTGCTTATGTAGTACTTCTCCCTTCGTCCACAATTGTTTGTAGGTCATGCACTCCCCTGAAGAAAAATTTAATATAATGTGTAATTTGACTAATATAAGCAAGAATATTAAAAGTCTACATAATTTTTCAAGTAAACAAAATGGAGTAGTAATTAAGGGCAGAATTATATATAAAAAAAAACTAATGATTTCTTGATTATTTAAATTGATAAATAATTTTGGACATATACCTGCCAAACATTTGTGGACGGAGGGAGTATGAAAAATCAATCAATAGTTTATCACCTAGTTCCTAATTCACCCTTATTAACTACTCCCTCCGTTTAAAAAAAAATGACCTAGTTTGACTTGGAACAGAATTTTAAGAAAAAAAATAAGACTTTCAATTCTTGTGGTTCTAAATGAAAGTTATGCCAAATATAACAAAATGTCCTTTAATTTTGTGGTCTTAAATATGTCAAGTGTTGCCAAAAATGGACAATAGTAAAGTAGGCACAAAATGATAAATTATTTTTATAAGCTTTGACAAGTATAATTGTACATCCCAAAAGAGTATATTGGACAACTAAAGATGGACGGAGGCAAACACCAGAAAAATAAATAAGAAACCAACTTATTTCCGCATGTTCCATTTTCCTCCGTACCAAACACACCCTTAAGTGACTTACCAGTGCAGCAAGATCAACGGATGACAGTTCCTGTCTTTCACTGTCCACTCGTTTTTACACAGTTTTGATCATTTGGAGTTGCAGAAGCAGAACCGTCATAAGTGAGAAAGGAATCAAATTCTAAAGAACGGAAGCTAGAGGAGTGGAAGGCACAAAGGATTCATATAGTTGAGCTCAACTAGTTTGAGTCGTAACTGATACATATGACTTTGACATCATGCTTATCAAAGATATAATAATAACACACTCTACAAACACAAGAATTTTGACATGATGATTTCGTATATATAACGTAGCAGCACTTGTTTATAAATTGTGTAGACAGGGAAAAGAAGGCCAACAACCAGACAAAAGAAAGCAAATGAACGGAAGAATTGGTCGAACAAGCCAAACATATGTCTTTCGTTATAGCACTAGGAAACTGAAGGAAACTATATTCTAAACAAAATCATGTAGTTAGTGCGAGCTGAGGCACTGTAGAACCTGGTGCAAGCCACTTTTGGAAAATCAGAATGGTTTCAACTGTTGCCTCCAGACATCATTTTCTCTGTCTTGATAGGCGGTTATATCAGTTGCGGGATCCTAAAATTAGCAGATTAATATTAATACGTGACATGAGATATACTAAAACTCAAATACTGGACTAGGCGTGTGCACGAACCTGCTCTTCCCTGCTAATCCTTTGGACGGTAGTTACTTGCTCATAGTTGCTGACAAACAGAAATTCCAGAATATAGAGGCCATAGACATGAATGCAACACGAGCTTGAAGAGGAATGGCCCTATCATTTTTCAACACAGAAGTTGTCATATTTCATTATACTAAAGACTCAGAAAAAATAACATCTATGATCTCAGGAAAAACATTTTTACGAGAATGAGAAGATCTCCATTACGACTAGACTAACAGAGATTATGAGAAGTTTTTGTTTCATATCTGTCCATATTTTGGGAGGTTGGGGAAGGGGCTAAGGAGTAGTAAAAGACATACCAAAAGTTCAAAATGCTGACAGGGATCCAGAACCTAAATCCTGAAAGAGAATGAAGGATGAAATCAAACTTCACTAGGGAGGAGGAGTTAAAGCAACCGGCAAAGGTATGTCATATGGAAGTGCTTACCGAACAATAAAGTTGGAAGGGCATCTTTCTGATACTTATTTGGAAGTTCTGAAAGTTTCCCCAGCCATAAATTATTCCATGCAAAGATAACAGCTATTACAGAAGGACCTAGCACTATTTGGTTTAATAAAACCTGAAACAAAGAGTATTAAAGGTACTAGTTAGATGGACAGGTCAAACTTGTATAGAAGTAGTTCTTTCTTCATTGGTAGGTCAAGCTCATCATGAAAGAGGTTCTTCTCAGAAGCATAACTACCTTCATCATTACATTCTCCACGCTTTGCTTGGGCATACATCTGTCAAGATATGAGTACCATGCATAAGTACCGGGGCCATATAACAAAAATCCATATGAAGCCATCCGGACGGACCGAAGCCAGTCATGCTCAGATAGGAGTGCACCAATCATATCCTAAAACAAGATTTTGGTCAAATACAAAATTCAAATTAGTGTGTAAATACTCCCAAGTTACATTCTTAATTCAGTGAATCAGATAGCAAAGAGAAGCCATTTTATGAGAGAGCAGACAACATGCAAAATGTTCTTCTTTTCTTTGAGTACGTCATGAGACATGCAAAATCTTTAGCTGTTAAGATGTATTAGCAAACATATAGATAAGCTATTGCCAAAATGTGAGAATCAATTCAGTGTACAACTAGCATCAACTCCTAAAGCTGGATATTATATTTAAGAACAGAAAATCCAATGATCACCGTTTTAATTAGTTCATAAAGAATATGAAATTTCCCAAAAGGGGTTGATTGGTCAACAAAAATTGACAGAAAGACAAGTACTTAATATATATAGATGAAGTGATTGTAAGGTTGCCAATATGCAAATGGAGTTGGCTTGTGGTGTAGTGATCAATCAAGGAACGTTTGTTGTGAAGCTTGAGAGGGTGCTAAAGGTGGATGGAATATTGACCTTTTCCTTGGTCTGTAGATGAGGGCAGCACTAGGCACCACTCGGGAGAAGATTTCTCCATTTGCTTCTTCTCTGGTAGGAGTACAAGAGAGTACTTCCTAATTAACCCCCACCCCTCACCCACTCCTCCCTTCTGAGAATAAAATAATCAAATACAAAGGATATGCAAACTCTAGCCCCCCTAGTCCCAACATGCACAAAAGAACAAAAGAAGAAGCTGATTAGCAAGTAATTCCTTTCCTTTTTTCTAATTGTATGTAGTGTCAACAGCACAAATACAAGCAATAAATCTAGAATTTCTTTTTGCGTGGCTATTCTTTTCTCTTTATGGAAGCATGCGATATTGTATATCTCGCATGGATAAGTTAATAGACACTGGCAGGTCAATAATAATGGAACAAGTTAATCACTGGAAGAGTGATGGCTATAGAGGATCAATGGCTATAACCTAATTAGAAATTTAAGTGTTGTTACTGATAAGGGGGGAAACAGAAGGGACACATATATAGTACATGTGACTGGTTAAATCACAAACACTATGTGCCAAAGAGATTGACCATTAGAGTGCATGTAAACTATTTTATGAAAACATGTTCTTAGCATGAGGCTCTTCAAAACCGGAAATTCTCAGCAGATAATGTTTTGAAAACCTCAAACGAGACTAGTGATAGACAGGACACTAATCTTCGAAAAGAGATTAAAGCAGGTAAAGCACCAGCTGAAGGGAGTCTAAAGTTGTCTCTGAAACAATCTTTTCTTAAGCTTTTTAATTTTGCTACTTAAGGTAAAATTAGATACCATATGAAATTATTCCTTGGGTCATGTAAGTCTATAGTTCAATAACAGAGTCAGAGAATGAGGATACGTAACCTCTTTCAAGACAGACAACTACGGTGAGAAGACATAAAAAAAACATAGGTAAGTACACATACGGATTGAGCTAAGAGCCAAAAGCACATATAGGGGCAAAAAAAAGACAGGCCTAATGAGCCTATTGATTAGGAATAAGTTGGTCCACTGGAACTGAACAGAATATATGCTAAAACAAAATGTGTGGAAGTAGGCACATACTCGGACAGTGTTAATTCCTGCCTCCCACTTTGCTTGGTTGTTCTTGAAAGCACAGGGAGGCATCACACTCATGCTTCCACAAAAGGACCACCTTGAGGCAATACTTTATCCCTAAATATGAACTACCTTTTGGACAGCAACAAGAATCTATGTGCAATACAGATACACTCTGCAGACAATAATTACATTCTAATGACACCTGAGACCATAAATTTCGTTAGACGGCAAACCTCTTTTTCAATCATTTTCATTTGAATCCCACTAATTACCTCGTAAGATCATAAATATCGGTTTCAAACTGATACATCGTTATTGGTTTGGAATACTTACTTTATATGATTTTCAAAGAACAGCAATTATGCCAGAATGAACTCTTCCGTGTTTACTATGATCACATTGACATAAATTGCTTAAAAAAAATTATTCTTTTACCACGGAATATTAATCAGCTCTTCATACTGCTCTCGATACATAAATTTCACCCTATTCAAACTTCTCGTACCATGTAACCAACCTTCTCTCTACTTTCTATTCACTTCACTGTCAAGTATTCAAATTTGGCACATCTGTCCTACTCTAAGCAGAGTAGCCGAAACTTTGTTACATCAGCAGTCAAACTTTAACTAAATATGAGCTCATCTGAGTTTCTCAACCTAACTCATTGTTAGATAAAAAATCAAAAGCAATCAAATTTACCAAGTCATGAACTAACAAACAGACAATTCACATTATCACAACTACCAAACATGACATTTATTTAGTTCCCCAAATTCCCAAAATGAGTTCAAGAAATCCAAGTGGGGTTTCAAGAAATACCAACATTTCAAACCCCCACAACTCCAAAAGCCAATAAATTTGGTTACTTTACAAGATAAGTAACATTAAATTTCACCAAATTCCAATCTTTTTTAGAAAATTAACCTTAGGATGAGATGGGTCAGGAAGATTATCTCTGTTCTTGAGCCACCGGTCACGAAGCTGAGCTATGGTGTCACCAGTAAGTGCAAGAGAGCTAGCAGTCATAGCTTGCTTCAAAGGAAAACGATAACCAGCTCCACCATTTGCATACACTGAATCTGACTTTGACGATTTTCCACCATTACTTCTTCTTCTTCTTCCAGAATTCCATTCTTGAGAATGGAAAAATCCCATTCCCCATATACTTCCATTTCCACCACTCAATGAACCCATTCTTGTTTTTTGTTCCTCTCTTCTCTTCTCTCCGAGGAAAAAAAAACAGAGGCGCCGTATAGGGAATTATAGTATCCTATATTATTACCGGTGCTAGAGTTGTAAATACCGGCTAGCCCACCTCGGGCTAATTCATATAGATTTTGACATTTTATGGAACGGATTGGGCTAGCCTAATTTTGATGTGAGTCAGAAAATGATCAATCCAGTCTATAAAGTACGTGGGCTATACGCTTACTGAGTCAGCTCACTTTTTTTTAAAAAAAATATATTTTTATAATTATTAAATTAAATTATAAATTATGATTTAAAAATATTATCATAAATATCGACAAAACAATATTACATTATGTTAGGCCTCATTTGTTTACACTTAATGGGGTTTGAATCCTAATCATTCAGATTTGTCTCATTAAGTGTGTTTGTTTTTAAGAACTGGATCTTAATTATTCAAATTCGATTTATTAAGTTTGTTTGTTTTATTTTCTTATAAGCCTCTTAATGGGTCTCGATAACACATTCTTAACACTATTTAAACTAAAAAATAAGACTCCTATCTTAATTCAACTAAATCACGACAATTCATAAAAAATATTTTCTTATTTAATTAATATTAATTATATGCTTGCCATTATAATTTTCTTTATTCATATTAACTTAATATACATCTTTTACTTTCGAAATTAATTAATATAGTTGAATTGATAAGCACTCCCATGATATAATATTTAACACGGTTTTAAAAAATAAGAAAGTATTAGCAATTTGATCCATAACAATAAAAAAGTTCTATGATAAAATAAAATATTTTCCTAAACTATATATTTACTACTCTATATAAACTATTTTAAATTGTATTATATTAGATTCTCGAAGTATTTGAGTGCAAAAAATAGTCATATTAATGATGTAACTTGATGTTGAGTTCTTAAAAGATAAATCATATTACCTTTTTACGGTAAAAATGTTCAAAATATTATTTTATATGAAAAAACCATTTTACTCATAAGGTTTTTATAATATTTTATTGATATAACGTTTAATTTCATATATGCATTCAGATATTGAAAACAAACTGTTCTAATAATTTAGTGTTCATATTTAGAGACAATATTCTAATATTCACATGTTTATTCAAATTTACACATCTAGATCTTAATGCACATCTAATATTTAAATGTCTATTCAAATTCAAACGTCTTAATCTTAATGGAAACAAATGAGACCTTGTCACTACTTGTTAATCAAATTCACAAATAAAATTATCTTTATAATATTTAGGGAAAATGCATAAGTACCCCCTAGATTATGACCGAAATCCTAAAGACACACCTTATTAAGGTCGTATTATCCCCTGAACTTATTTTTTTGTAATTTTGTATACCTCTTTGACTTAGGTGACATCCAAATATCTCTGACGCGCCTCAATTGCGTGGAGTCACATAGAGTGCCACATAAGACAAAAGGTATATAAAATTACAAAAAAAAAAAAGTTCAAGGGGTAATAAGTCCTTAGTTTAGTTAAGGCGTCTCTCTGGAATTTTGGTCATAGTCTAAAGGGTACTTGTGCATTTTCCTTAATATTTATTAAGTTTTTTTCAACTAAAACTATCAATATCTAAATAGAAATATTAACCTAATTGTTATGATTTTGGACTCTCTTTATTTTTAAATTTTAATATTATATTATATTTTTAAATTAATTTTTATTGGCTCACGGGCCAGCCCTACCAATATTTCTCAAGCCCCCCAAATGAGCAGTTTTATTCAGGCCGGGCTAAAAACCTTTTCTTAAATGAGCTCCAAAAATTTTAGCCCAGCCTATTAAATCCCGGGTTAGGCCAGGCCGGCCCAACGGGCCTAGCCCATATTGACGGCTCTAATAAGTGGGAAGCTCCTAACCTCAAAGTTGAATTACCATTTTACCCTTATTTTACCTCTAAAATAAATTAATATTAATATCTATTTAATTATTAAATATTAAGTAAACGTTATATTTAAATTCATGCATCAAATAAGATCTTAATGCATCATATATTCATGTTTTAACTAAATGTAGATAATGAAGAGTATAATAACCTTTCAATTTTAATTTGTAAGATAAGTGGGGGTAATGAAGAGTCTATCAAACCCACTCACACCACATTATTTATATTCCTTGTGTTATTCAAGTTTGTAATCATCTTACATTCTAGAGTAGGTAGTCTACATTCCTTGTAAAATTTTCATTACCAGTTTGTAATTATAAAAATTATTATTATTTTGTTGATTTGTATTCTTTAAAATTTCATGCATATTCATCTTATTTTTGTTGAGAAATATGTAAATTATGATAGTTACAAGATGAATATACTCCAATATGAAGTTGTAAGTAAATATTTATTTTTCATATATCTATCGTTTTGAGTTTTTAAATATAACTTCGTAGTTGATTACTGTATTTTTGTATTCAACCTTTCTTCTATTTTTAGGATATATATAATAAAGCTAATCACATTTGGTATTTATCATTAATTATTTTGAAGGTAAACATGTTAAATCCCATAATAATAATAATTATGTCTTTTTTATTGTTTGATAATCATTTATCTTTTTAAATCAACATATTTGTACTTTTTCCTTTTTATATGTAATCTCAAATGTTTAAAAAATTCATGTACTTAATTGTTATAGAGAGGTACAAAATAAGTGCAAAAGTAAAAATAATAAAAATAATGTATAGTAAAAAAATGTAATTTAATTAGTATGAAAATATATATTTTTGTCTATATATTTTAATGTGATGTCTTTTATCATGGATGTCATGTCTTTATTTATTTATTTATTTATTTTTCGTTTGAAATTGTAATTTTTTCTATAAATTTGATGGTATACCGCCCAAATATAAATATCTTTTTTTATTATTAAAATGTATGTTTAGTAATTAAAATATATTAATTCCTCTGATAAAATAAAATATTTATTTTCATGAAGTATTAAATATATCAAACCTCCAACATTTAACATAAGATTTTCATGTTATATTTTATGCAGAGTTGTATTCTTATGTTAAACATACATATGAAAGGATTTAGATTTGAACTTAGCTATATAAATTAAAAATTTCTAATATCAATTAGAGCACAAATGTGCGATGCACGTTCCGAGAACTAGTATATATATATATATATATATATATATATATATATATATATAGGTCTGATTTTCTCTTTCTATAAATAGAACATTCTTGCTCATTTGTATAACACACGAAGTTAGAGAGAAAAAACCACTTTGAGAACAAAATGAGATATTTCATAGATTATACAAGAAAATAGTCTGTGAAGAAAAATAGAGTGTGAACGATATTTTAGTAAGTTGGAAACCAAAAGAGTATTGTTCCTTTTGAGTGTATAGTAGTCACTTTAAATATTGAATTCATGACTACACAATGTAAAATTTCTTACTGTACTGATATCAGTTGCTCCTCTTGGCCCATGATTTTTCCTTAATTTAGAAAGGTTTCCACGTAAAATTCCGTGTTATTATTTTTCCATTTTATTTCCATTACTTTTACCATATATATTTTTGTGTTTATTCACGTTTTTCCAACACTTGTCAGGTGAGAAAATGACTCAAAATGGTCCTTTTGTCAACACATTTGTGGGGTAATAGAACGCCCATAAAGTTAAAGTGCCTTTTTAAAAATTCAAGATAACTTGAATGACGACTTTAGTGATAGGCTTGCATAGATACTTGATCTTGTTTTCATCATTTGGTTTTGTAAATGATGAAGCGATGATTCATATAGTCGATCTCAACTTGCTCTAGACAGAATCCTTGGTATTAATCACCCCAACACACTTCTCTACTAGAAATTCCCCATTTCTCCCAAACCCAATAGTAAAGTAAATTACTTGGATGTTGTAGATTTTCCATATACAGTATCTACACACTTAAAACTCAAAAACAAACAATAGGCAGTTCTACAAGCCTTTATTAATCATGTTTGAACTCTCTCTTAACATATTACAAGACACTGCTTACAAGTACAATCTATAGTTTGTGCAAAATAAGTGGAGCACCATATTGGGGTTGCGTAGTTATAACGGAATGAGGAGCATGAGTATAAGATGGAGATAAATCCAATGAGAAACGTTGTAGGATCATAGTTAACGCCATCTTTGCTTCTAACATAGCGAAGTTTTGTCCAATGCATATTCTAGGACCCCATGTAAATGGGAAGAAAGTGACTTGACCCTTCGTGCACTTGAAACGCCTTCTCTAAATCTCTCTGGATTGAATTTCTTTGCGTCTTCACCCCATATCTCTTCATCGTGGTGTAATAAGACCGCTGGTAATGAGAGTAGCACGTCTGCTGGTAGAGATATATCTCCTAGTACAGCATCTTCATTAAGCCGGCGTGTAACTGTCATTACTGGAGGGTATAACCTTAACGATTCGTACAAGATCATTGTCACCTGCATATATAACATCAAACAGTTGAACTAAAATGCAATTTTCGTCTGATTTAAGCATTACTGAACGATAATACTTACTACTTTTAGATGATTCAGTCCATCAAAATCTGGTTTCCGACTCCCAAACACTTGCAATACCTCTGTTCTGGCCCGTGTCTGCCAATCGTGATGTCTGCACAACAAAATTAGAGTCCATACAAGCAACGCCGATGTAGTTTCTTGTCCAGCAAAATAGAACAACTTGCATTCTTCAATGACTTCTTCGACGCTAAGTCCAAAATCCTTGTCTCCATGTTGTTTGATTTCTTTAAAATTTGATTCGAGCAATATACCAAGTAGATCCTTGTTATTCGCCTCTCCTCCTGTCATTGCCTTCACTCTTTTATCAATAATACCTCTAATTGTAGACTGAACATGCTTCTCGATTTCCTTCATTCTTCGATTCCTCTTTGTTGGTCAAAAAACTACGATATAGTTCAAAAAACAAGAAATCTAGCTATAAGTGAACGAGATTTTGTATTCGAGTACAATGACTATAGTATGACAACATCAATTTACCTCCACCCTGGGATATAAACAGAGCGTACAACTTCAATGAAATACTGAGCTTGTTCTGTTTGAAGTTCAAATATTCTTCTACCTTCTTCATAGCTACTGCCAAAAGCTGTTCGAGAGATCACATCACTAGTCAATTGCTGAAGGTGAGGCCATACATCTATCTCGTGTGATCTCTCAACCGAAACAATGTCTTCCCATTTACTCAGCATCTCAGTACAGCTCAAATAAAAAGCTGGAAGCATATGCTGTTTACATCAAATCAAAGGAGAAGGTTGACAACGAAAAAGAAATGGGTGAATTGAAAGACAAGAAGAATATGAAAGGGATGAAAATGAAGAAAACAAATAAACTTTTCCTCTTTCTTTCCTTGTTCCTTTATCTACTTTTTGATAAAGTAATTCTGAAAACATAAATGGCCAAATTTTCTGATAGTCACTTTTTAGAAAGCTGCAAAAGTGGGGCCTGACGCGTGTTGAACAAACACATCAACCTTTCTGATTATTATTGCCATATAGGTTCGGAAATGGTAAATAATTATTTAAAAAAATTGGAGGGGTAATAGAACCTTATCAAAGATAAGGTGTGTCTCAGAGATTTTGGATATAGGCTAGGGGGTAATTGAGTATTATCCCTAATAAAATAGATATCACAATAACTCACAAAAGAAAAGAAAGTAAAGTAAGAACAAAATAAGTTAATGGTAATAGCAATAACTTAAGATGTTTCTAGAACTATTTAATTTTTTCTTGTTATCATTCTTGGTACATTTTTGTTAGTGTAAAATTCCATTTTTGCCCCTGATCATTATTCATTTCATATATAAAAAGATGTTTCTAGAAATATTTATTATTTTTTCTAAATAGATTTTTATTAGCGTGAAATTACATTTTTGCCTTTGATCGTCCTCCCACTTAACTCTCCTGTATAATAGATAGAAACAAAAAAAAAAAAAACAGTTTTTGCTTTCGGAGATTTTCATTTTTTCAGTTTTTTTTTTTCTGTAGCAAATAAAGAAGCAACCTGGAAGTAGTAAGAATAAAGAAGTCGAGTTTCCATTAAAATAATAGATAAAGGAAGACATTAGTATGTATTCACACTGTGCTTTAAAATATTAAAAAGGGAAACAAGTGGTTTCATGTAGGCTTCCCTGTAAATATTTATATCATATTCATCCTTCACGTGTAAAAGGGAATATCAAGACTTTATGTTTGTGAAAAGTATCATATGAGTAATGATAATAATATTTATAAATATTCAATGAATTTCTTTGTACGAATGGATAGAAAAAGCTACTGAGTTTGGTATCATCGAACCTGCTTTTATCTCCGTCCCACATGAAATGGGATGAAAGATTATTTTTTAGGCCGCTCTCTTGTATTGACCAAAGAGACGCGTTCCCAAAAGAAATCCATTATTGGAACACAAAGAAGGATCAGATTTGAAACATTTTGTTAGTAAGAAATGATTGCAGAGCAGAGATTCTGTTTTCCTGTCCTGTTCATCCTTTGTCTCCACTTTTTGCTTGCTTCATCCCAGATTTCGCGGTACCAAATAAATGGCATTTATTTGAATTCTAGTGTTGGACTTTCCACTTCATGGACCAACAGGCCTTATTTGTTAGATGCAGATTCATATGGAATAACACCCATCCTTCTGAGTGGAAATGATGGAAATAAGTACCACTTTTGTGGCTTCTACTGCAATGATGACCAAAGTGTTGGATGCCTTCTCGGGATCTTCATTGCATTCCCCGATATCGACTCTACTGAGATAACGTTATTGGCTCCCCAGTTGGTTTGGTCTGCTAATCGAGACCGTCCAGTGAAAGCCAATGCAACCTTGCAGCTAGGCCTAGATGGAAACTTGGTCTTGGCAGACTCTGATGGAACTTTTGTTTGGTCCACTAATACTAGTGGAAAATCTGTTTCTGGCTTAAACTTAACAGAAATGGGGAATCTCGTGCTCTTTGACAAAGCCAATCGCATAGTTTGGCAGTCATTCGATCATCCTACAGATTGTTTGCTCCCGGGGCAGAGCTTGGTTGCTGGGAGGAAGCTCGTAGCAAGCGTTTCAGAAACCAATCTTAGTCAAGGTTTGCTTTCTCTTGCTATTCTCAATAGAAGCCTAACCACTTACATGGATACAGATCCACTTCAGGTTTACTATACTTCAAGAAGGCCAGCTAGTACGTATTTCAGTTTTGATGGTCAAGCACTTACTGCTCCGCCATACTCTCGGACATCACCAGCTGAATTCATGAAGTTTGGGCCTGATGGACACTTCAGGGCATACCAATGGGATGAGAACAGATATAGTTGGAAAGACATATCTGATCTTTTGCTTAATGTATATGCACAGAATTGTGGTTATCCAATGGCGTGTGGAAGATATGGCATTTGTACAAGTAACGGCCAATGTAGTTGTCCAGATGAAAATTTCTTTAGGTCATTAGATAAGAGGAAAAAAAATGTTGGATGTTTACAACTGACATCCATTTACTGCAACTCTTCCCAGTATCATAGTTTCGTAGAGCTAAAAAATACAACATATTTTGCATTTGAGTACAATCGTGAAACAATTCCGAGCAAATTTTGGTTTGGGGGGATAAAGTTGGAAGATTGCAAAAGGGCCTGTCTAAGAAACTGTTCCTGCAAAGCTGTTGTCTTCGGATATGATGTTGATGAGACTAGAACTGGGGCTTGTTTATTACTGAATGAGGTCTTTTCCCTCGTAGACACCGATGACAGATGGCACAAGAGAGTACTTCTTAAGGTGCAGAATTCCTCAAACACACAGAATCAGTCTGGAGGAAAAAAATCAAGACGTCACACAGTGATAATCGGATCTACTCTTGCTGCTATATTTGGGATAATTTTAAGTATCACTGCTTGCTTTGTTATCTTCAAAAAGAGGACACAGGATTCCACAAAGGCTGGGGATTTTATGGATCTCGAACCAAACTTTACGGGAATGCTAACTCGGTTCTCTTACAATGAGCTAAGAATAATAACTGAAGATTTCAGCAGGAAGCTCGGGGAAGGAGGATTTGGCTCAGTATATGAAGGAACACTGAGTAATGGCACCAAAATAGCTGTAAAGCGTCTGGATGGTCTAGGTCATGTGATGGATTCATTCTTAACAGAAGTTAACATAGTCGGTGGGATTCACCACGTCAATCTGGTAAAACTCATTGGATTTTGTGCCGAAAAGACCCAAAGACTTCTGATCTATGAACATATGGTAAATGGATCACTAGATAGATGGATTTATCATAAAGATGAAAAAAATGGGCTTAGATGGCATACAAGGCAAAGGATTATAACAGATATTGCCAAAGGATTAGCTTATCTTCATGACGAATGCAGCCAGAAGATAATTCATTTGGACATCAAACCACAAAATATCCTTCTAGATAAAAACTTCAATGCTAAGATATCTGACTTTGGTATGTCGAAACTGATCGATAAAGATGAAAGCAAAGTTGTAAGTAGGATGAGAGGAACACCAGGGTATTTGGCTCCTGAATGGTTGAGGTCAGTTATCACTGAGAAAGTAGACGTGTATGCATTTGGAATTGTGCTCTTGGAGCTGTTGTGTGGGAGAAAGAATTTGGATCGGTCCCAAGCTGATGAGGATGTCCATTTGCTAAGTGTTTTCGAAAGAAAATCGGAACATCAGCAGCTTATGGATATTGTTGACAAAAACAATGAGGATATGCAGATCCACAAAGAAGCAGTGACAGAAATGATGAGCATTGCTGCGTGGTGTCTACAGGGAGATTACACCAAGAGACCTTCCATGTCATTAGTGGTTAAGGCATTGGAAGGTTTGGTGTCTGTTGAAACAAACTTGGATTACGATTTCACAAGCCTACCCGAGGTTGAGGATGACAACCGACAGAGAGAAGACACTATCAGTTTAATATTGCCTTCAATTTTATCCGGTCCAAGGTGAAGAACTAGCTTAAGAGGTTGTAAGTTTTTTTTTCCTTACTCAAGTCTTTCTTTTGTGAAAATGTATTTCCATGCTTCATCACCAGATCCATCCTTTTCTTGTTCATAAATTTGGCTAGGCTAACAGGTAAACTATGTCATAATGTAAAAGGTAAACTAAAGTAGCTTTGATAGATAACCAATTAATTTCTCGTGGCAGAGATAGATAGCATTTTCTTTTCTAATTTGCGTCTTTGTGGTCAATACATCCTCATATGCAGCACATTTTATATTTCTTAAGAGTAAGGGGTCTACTTATTCTGTGTTATAAACAGAAAAACTGCAGTAAAACATCTTAGTTTCCATATCACGAAAGCTTCAAAGATGTCTCCATGTGTGGTCGGGTCAAAGAAGAACACACTGAGACAATAAGACAATGATAAGAAAAATGAAGAATACTAAGCAGACTGAAAAATAGTTGAATGAGAGCTAGGTGAAAAGAAAAAGGGCTCATAAGCGCAATCCATTCAGCTGTTCAAAATGAAATGGATCATGATACTCAATAAGTTAATTAGACTACATGAAAACTAAGATTTTTCTACTAGACAGTGTGTTCTACTTTTCTAGATTATGTTTCTGAAATAGTATTGATATAATAAGGATTATGAAAAACGCAAAATGGCTTTTCGCAGCAAATAACAAGTGATAACTCAAAGGTATGGACATATGGTTGTAACTTATTAGCTATTCAGTCTTGATAATAAATACTAGTAAGAATTTACCTAGGTCCTGACAACTGTGATGGAAGTGGTAAACTGATACCAACAACAGATTCTCTTTCTTGATTAGTTCCGACAACTCCTTCTCATCATTGTTGGAAATGTGAAGCTGTAATCCAAGTCGGTTTCAGCAGCGACTAAACCTTGCAACACCTTAACTACCAACGACATGGAAGGCCTATTAGTATAATCACTTTGTAAACACCAGGCTGCAATCTTCATTTCCACAGCCTCTTTTCTATGTAGCTGCATGTCTTCACTCTTCTTGTCCACCATTTCCAAGAGTTGTCTCTCCACTGCCTTTCTCATGAAAAAACTAAGCAAATGCATATCATCCTCATCTTGATGACGATCCAAATTCTTCCAAACACAGATGATTTCCAAGATCACAACCCCAAAGCTATAAACATCCACTTTCTCTGTAATGACCTCATGTAACCATTCAGGTGCTAAATATCCTGGTGTTCCTCTCATTGTTGTAACTATCTTAACATCTTTCCCCACAAGCTTTGATAAACCAAAATCTGGTACTTTTGCATTGAGATTATGATCAAGAAGAATGTTCTGAGGTTTAATATCCAAATGAATAATTTTGTTGTTGCAATCTTCATGTAGGTAAGCTAGGCCCTTAGCGACATTGATATGATTTTTTTCCTGACATCCCATCCGAGGGATTTTTCCCATGTTCCGAGAAAAATCCACCTATCTAAAGAGCCATTGACCATGTATTCATAAACCAAAAGCATGTGTGATTTCTCAGCACAAAATCCAACAAGTTTTACCAGATTAACATGCTGAATGCTACCGATTGTTGCTACCTCAGCTAAGAATGATTTCTTCACATTACCAAAACCTTGCAGATGCTTCACCGCTATTTTGGTGCCATCACTTAGTGTTCCTGTTGGGTATGTAGCAAGAATTGATGGGAAATAGAGGGAAGGAAAGGAATTTGAAAAGTTTAGAACTTGAAAGGTTGGGAACTTGAAAAGTCCTCTAATGCTTTAATGAAAAAGGCAATTGTCCCTCATCGGCAATGGAAATGAAAATAGGATAGTTTAAATAAATAAACACTCCTATTAATTGTTAAAAGAGTTGGAAAGAGGGCCCCTCTCGCGCCGTCGTCGTCGCTCGCTACGGCTACGGCAAATGATCGAGAGATTATTTTTTTGACAAATTTATTTTAATTATTTATTTAATTAATTAAATGGCCAAAAATTATTTTCAATTAATTAGTTGATAACAGAAGTTAACCGAAATGTTTTCAACTTTTTAGTTAACCCGACCCGAATCGGATCCGCGCGCGTGACCCGCTTTAATTTCCGTTATATTTAAAATTCCCGCCATGACTGTTCTGAAAGGTTGCAACTTTCAGGAACAGTCAATACCATTTGAAAGTTTGCAACCTTTCATTAATGGTCGTGTCAATTCTGAAAGGGTTGCAACCTTTCAGAATATATTCTTCTTGCCTATAAATACCATTTAGTCTTTAGAATATTTCCCGACGAATTTTCTGATCTTCCTTCTTCTTCTAAACACATATTTCTTCGTGTACTTTCTTGCTGTGGATTGATTCGCTGACAGTAGAGTTTTTGGTATCAACACTCTATTGATTAAGATCATTTTACCCTGGGAGGTTATATTCCAAATCAAACCTCGGATACTAGAGGGGAATAATTTCCTTAAGGGGAAACTGTGAATTCGGTGGACTTGATTTTCTTCCAAAATTCAAAAGAGTATCCAGATTCTGGTAAGTTTTTACAGATTCAATTATTTTTTACAAATAAATTTTTGTTCATTACTTACTGGTTCTAAAAATCTCAGTTACTTCGTGTTTCTGAATGATTTATTACAACCAGTAATTTCTGATTTTCATAACACAGATTGACAAACAGTTCCTTCAAATACAACACCAAATCCCCCTTGCCTAAGTTTCTCACTGAAATTTTCTGTCATCACAGTGAGTTCCTCGTAGGAAAATCTAGTAGGCATTCCTGGTATTTGATCAAGGAACTCCTCCTCATCTTCCTCGAGCCCTTTTCTCCTTCTGAAAATATAGGCAAATCAAGTTAAAACCATGAGAATCAAACCAAATGAAGCTTCGATGGTGGATCCTACAATCGCTGGGACACACTTTGGTTTCTTCTCTGAAGAGATAAGTGATGGAGAGGCATGTAAGTTAGAAGAGCTCTGCACCTTGATGAAAAGAGTGGTCTTATTGGGTGCTCCATAGAAAACACATCATTTAACAATGCGCAGTGACCCATTGTGTTATTAGGACTACTAAATCGAAATTGAGCTGCTTTGCAAGCACAATTGCTTAAGCAAGTTGCAATTCTCTAAATCTGTTTTGTTGGTACCATATTGCAAATAGAGTGGAATATAAGCTATGTACTTAAGCTCCATCAAAATATGATATTGGGAATGTTCACAAGAGATAGGTGTGATAAGCACACACCCCTGGTTCGGCTGCCAGTAATTTATTTGCTGGAGAAAGCTAGTTTAATCAACCGGGGTTTGAGGACAAGTACACTGCCCATTTGCAAAAACAGAGTAATTTCCACAGATGGTTGGATACCGGCACTCACCAATGTAGTATGTAAATAGATCAGCCTCCTCTGACCAAGATCCTCCCCAGCGATACACCCTTAAATGCCCGTCAACCCCTAACCTCATGAATTGAGCATTTGAAAATTCGAAACCTAAGGTTAACATCTGTCTGGAACCATAGCCTTTCAAAAAAGAGCTTAGTCCAGGAAACTGGAATGGGTTTTTCACACCAAGTCTTGAGATATAGATTTGATGTGGATTTGACTCAATGTAAGCATAAAGGCCAGAACTTCTAAAATCAAGTGTGAACATACCTTCATTCCAGTCTGTTGCTGATATGCTGGATATCAGCTTTTTTCCAGGGACCATTATTTGTCCCGGGACCAAAGTGTCTGTAGGATGATTAAAAGACTACCAAATTGTTAGGTTCGAAAAATAAGCAGGTGTAAACGCAGAAGCTAGCAAAGCAAACCTCGAAAGACCACGAGTAAGAAGACAAAGACAAATATACCAAAAGACACAAAGATTTAACGTGGTTCGGTCAATCGACCTACGTCCAAAAAGGAGATGAGCAATCCACTATAAATATGAGAGTACAAAATACAGAGGGAAACAACCTCAACCAATTCACTCGGAATACATGGGAGGTTCACACAAGTGATAACGTATCAAGCTTGTGACCCACAAATTCTCCCCCTAACCAAAACTCTCAAAGCCCTTAAGACTACATTGTGAATGCTGATTAAGTTAGAAGGAACATGTCTCTATTTATAGAGTTCTAAACCTTTTCCTACTAGAATAAGAATTAGTCAATCCAAAATCTTTTCCTAAAAGGAAAACCTATTTATGGTAAGAAATTTAGGACAAATAAAACCCAACAAATCTCCCCCTTGGCCTGAATTTCTGACAAAATAAATTTGTCCACCTTCTTCACTTAATCTTCAACAACTTGCTTCTCCTCTCCATAATCTCCTTTGCAAAATTTGTGTCTCAACCCAGAGAACCTCTCTGAAACAATTTCTCCAACAAAATTCTTCATTACTGTCAAAAAGGTTGCCGCTAGAACTACACTTGTAAAGATGAACACCTCTTTCTAACCTGGTTCAATCATCGATTATTGAACCACTGAACCTGACTCCATCATTGAATCTGGCTCTAATACCACTTGTTAGGACCGAAAAATAAGAAAGTGTAAACGCAGAAGCTAGCAAAGCAAACCTCGAAAGACCACGAGTAAGAAGACAACGACAAATATACCAAAAGACACAAAGATTTAACGTGGTTCGGTCAATCGACCTACGTCCACAAAGGAGATGAGCAATCCACTATAAATATGAGAGTACAAAATACAGAGGGAAACAACCTCAACCAATTCACTCGGAATACATGGGAGGTTCACACAAGTGATAACGTATAAAGCTTGTGACCCACAAATTCTCCCACTAACCAAAACTCTCAAAGCCCTTAAGACTACATTTGTGGATGCTGATTAAGTTAGAAGGAACATGTCTCTATTTATAGAGTTCTAAACCTTTTCCTACTAGAATAAGGATTAGTCAATCCAAAACCTTTTCCTAAAAGGAAAACCTATTTATGGTAAGAAATTTAGGACAAATAAAACCCAACACAAATGATGTCGTTACTTTTGTCAAAGAGGAAAGATTTCCCATTACTGTCAAGTTGAATCCCCCCACAGCCTTTCCGCTTGTGTTTGTACTCCAAATCAAAGCTCCATATGAGTCCATCAAGAATAAGCCTCCATCTTGCCTAAGTTGCAAGGTTGCATTGGTTCTAACCGGATTGTTCCGATTTGCTGACCATACTAATCTCGGGTAGTATAGATAAGAATCATAGACATTTGGTAATATAAGGACGCCAAAAACGCAAGCAGTACCATTGTAATCACATAAGAAACCACAGACAAACACAGTCTCGTTCCCTTCTCTCGATAGGATGGGTGTCAGTGTGGCTCAATCTGTGGAATTCACTACATAGGAGCGGCTATTGATCCAGGAAATGGAGGAATTGGTGATAAAACTTTCTGAAGGTTGACAACTAATGAGATTCTGTGAAGAAAGAATGAGGAGACAAAGAGTGGCACTACTATAATTAACAACCATTGGACTATTTTCAGAAAGAAGGCTCTGCAATCATTGTTTTTTTAAACGAATATGTCGAATCTGGAACAGTCATTTGGAAAGTAATAACACTTGGAAATTACAGAATTCAGTATTTTTAACACGAAAAATACATATGTATGTAAAACAAATTGGTAACTTTTAAAACAATAATACATACATTTTGAATCTGTAATTTCTAAATATAATGATCATTTAAGTGGTAAAAACTTAATAGCTGAACCAGTCAAATTAAAATGTGGATCCAGCTCACACAGTTGCTGGAAAGGGTGTTATAAGTCAACAAAAGTTTGCTTTATTTACTTACATCATAATACATAAACATGACTCTTTAGCTTGACTTCAACGGACAATTATGCCTTCCAACTTTTAGTCCTTGTGCAAGTAACTTGGTCAACGGATTTGTTTTCGTCTTTTGGTAAATGTATGTTTTTGTGAATACTTCTTTTATAAGATCAGGATCCATGATGAACACCAGTGGTTTTGGACCCAACCATATAAATGATTTCTTCCCTGAAAACAGATCATTCCCCTGTTAACTTCCAAATCGAAACAGGGCTTTTTCACCAAACTTTTACGCGAAAATAAGTGATTTTTCAGGAGTAGAAAAAGCTAAAAAAAGTAACTTTTACCTAAAAACTACTTTCAAAACATTGGTCAAACACAAATTACTGCTCTGATACTGGCAAAAATGTGTTTCTACTCTCTAAAGGTATTTTTCTAAAAAACACATCACACAAAGAAGCAAATGCTATAAGACTAAATGGATAAATACCGAAACAACTCTATCCATCTCAACAACAACAACAACAACATAAGGTATGTGATAGATTGTAAATAGCTAGTTGTTATAGTTTTTCTGAGGTCTAGATTTTCTTAACACTCTTCAACGAAGGGGATTAAGAGTGTAGATGCTCCCTAATTTGTATTACTTTGACTTGTTCTGGTAATATTCACACCTTATTTCCAAAAAAGAAAAAAACCAACCTACACAGGATAATAACACAAGTAGGGCGACCTACGGCCTGAAAAGGGTAGGATGTACATACCGTATTTCTTGATGGTGCCAAGAAAGAAAGGCAACGATCTTGGTGCTATATCATCATCGTAAACACTCATGGATTTGGATGTAACTTCTTTAATCCTCAGAGAAAGTTCTTTTGTGTCCCCATACAAAATCGAGTACGAATTGCCCTTCACACCTTGTTCTTTCAGCAACTTCTCCAATTTCTTCGGCCTGAACCAAATCCAGTTCAGAACACTCCATATACACAACAATAGAGTAATCGCTATAACAGAACAAGACGCTTTTACTATAAATTGAACACAATCCATTTCCACAACTAGTATGAATATGGCTACTTCACTTTATTTTTCTATCTTTATAGGAACTTCCATACTAAGATCAATGTCTTCATTATTTTACGAAAAATATAATGTTTGACTATTATTCGTGATTAATCAGATAGACAAATTGAAACGGAGAAATGTTTTATCCTTGTAATATTAGTGCAAGGTCGTTATCAATGACTAGAAAATTTAAAGATTTGGGTTATTATAAGCATGCCAACCAATTACAATTTTTTTTTTTTTTTTTTGAAACATGATCAAGATTTATTTTAATAAATACTTTAGTCTTAAGAATTTTTTATTTTAATATTTACTTAAGTCTTAAGACATTAATATACAATCAACACTCAACATGATTTCAGTCATTTTCCCCTTGTTCAACAAATAATCAAGCATTCTTGTTTTCTTTATTTTTTTGTTTGTATATACAGTCCTTCAATTTTTATTTATAACGCCTCACTTAATGACAATATTTTATTTTCATAAAAAGTAACTTAACTAATATTTTTTCCACAAAAGTTACTCAACTTCTTTTCATAACCTCAGTGTCACCTAACTATAACTATAGTAATACCTCTATAATTAATATAGGTGGGACTATAAAATTTTATTTTTTTGATAGAGATATTATTTAATCGATAAATTAATATTTATTCATTTAAAGAATGATTTGAGATTTGGTGAAGGTTAATTTTGACTATATCAAAATCATTGTATTTTACTAATTTATGTATCATATATATTGAGTTCACATATAAAGAATATTATACATAAAGTACAACGAATACATCAAAATCATTATATCTTACTAATTTCAACCTTGTGATGCTGTGATAATAAGAGCTTTCAAGATATATTATCGAACATATTTATCGTAAGAATTAGCATGTTATGAAGTAGGACAAACTGATATAGCAAAAATAAATGTTTGGATGCTATCAATTTTGCAATTCTTGTTTGGATAACAAACGTTCAACAAGAGACAATAGGAAAAAACAATGTTGATGATAAAGTTGAAGATGATACTATACCTTTGGAACCACTTACGCGTAAAGAAACACCTATGGCATCTAGAACTCTTCACAATTTTATGGTGCAGTTCGAAAAGATAATACCGGAGCTCGTGGATGTAATAAGTAAAGTCCGAGATGAACTTCAACTAGATTTATATCATATATTATTATAAGTGGGAAGCTCCTAACCTCAAAGTTGAATTACCATTTTACCCTTATTTTACCACTAAATTAAATTAATATTAATATCCATTGGGAAAATACCCAAGTACCCCCTCAACCTATGCCCGAAATCCCAGAGACACACTTATATTATACTAAGGTCCTATTACCCCCCTGAACTTATTTTATATGTAATTTTCTACCCCTTTTTAGCCTACGTGGCACTAGTTCGAAAAAAAAAGTCAACCATCGTTGGGCCCACAAGATAGTGTCACGTAAGCTAAAAAGGGGTAAAAAATTATTAATAAAATAAGTTCAGGGGGGTAATAGGACCTTAGTATAGTATAAGTGTGTCTCTGAGATTTCGGCATAGGTTGAGGGGGTACTTGAGCATTATCCCATATCCATTTAATTAATTAAATATTAAGTAAAAGTTATATTTAAATTCATGCATCAAATAAGATCTTAATGCATCATATATTTATGTACTAATTAGATGTAGATAATGAAGAGTCTAATAACCTTTCAATTTTAATTTGTAAGATAAGTGAGGGTAAGTGAAGAGTCTATCAAACATACTCACACCACATTATTTTTATTCCTTGTGTTATTCAAGTTTGTAATCATCTTGCATTCTACAGTAGGTTAGTCTACATCCCTTGTAAAATTTTCATTACCAGTTTCTAATTATAAGAATTCTTACTATTTTATTTATTTGTATTCTTTAAAATTTCATGCATATTCATTTTCTTTTTGTTGAGAAATATGTAAATTATGATAGTTACAAGATGAATATACTCCAATATGAAGTTGTAAGTAAATATTTATTTTTCATATCTCCATCATTTTGAGTTTTTAAATATAACTTCCTAGTTGCTTACTATATTTTTGTATTCAACCTTTCTTCTATTTTTAGGATATATATAGTAAAGCTAATCACATTTTGTATTTATCATTAATTATTTTGAGGGTAAACATGTTAAATCTCATAGAATAATAATTATGTCTTTTTCATTGTTTGATAATCATTTATCTTTTTAAACCAACATATTTGTACTTTTTCCTTATTATATGTAATCTCAAATGTTTAAAAAATTCATGTACTCAACTGTTATAGAGAGGTAGAAAATAACTGCTAAAGTAAAAATAAAATAAAAAATAATATAGAGTAAAAAAATGTCTAATGATACATTGAATAATATTGTTTTTAGAATTCATTATATATATATATATATATTATATATATATATATAATATAATTTATTTTATTCTTAACATATTCATGCCTTCTTTTCTGTTTGTTTTATTTATTATTATTATATGATTATAGTTTTTTTATACATATGATATGTTTCGTCTAGAGTAAGTCATGTTTTGTCTAGAGTAAGTCTACTTTTGAAAAAATGTAATTCAATTAGTATGAAAATATTTTTGTCTATATATTTTAATGTGATGTCTTTTATTATGGATGTCATGTCTTTATTTACTTCTTCTTTTTTTTTCGTTTGAATTGTAATTTTTTCTATAAATTTAATGGTATACCGCCAAAATATTTTGTAATATTTTTCTTTATACGTATCTATTTTATAGACAATTTCTTTTTTGATTATTAAAACTTATGTGTTTAGTTATTAAAATATATTAATTCCTCTGATAAAATAAAATGTTTATTTTTCATGAAGTATTTAATATATCAAACCTCCAACATCTAACACAATATTTTCATGTTATATTTTGTGCAGAGTTATATTCTTATGTTAAACTTATATATGAAAGGACTTAGATTTAAACTTAGCTATATAAATGAAAGTTTTCTAATATCAATTAGGAGACAAACGTGTGATGCACGTTCCGAGAACTAGTATATATATAAAAAAAATAGAACACAATAGAATCAAATTTCAACTAAATTCTCTTTAGATATATTTGTACTTTTAAAGAATTATTAATTTATGATATCAATGGGACCATATTTGTATATAGAGATCTTCTAAAAATATATTATCTTACTATCTTATCGAAATTGGTGATTTTTTTCATTGGACCAAGTTGGGACCGGAGAAAAATATTATTTTAGAGAGATTATTAATTTATAAAGTATTAACTTATAGACGTTTTACTATATTTAACTTACAGAGTTACTCAACTATTGATATTTCATTTAGAAAGTCACCAAATCAATTTAAATATTTTATAATTAAATTTTATATAAATACAATTTTGTTAACAAAATAATAAGATGCTCATTTTACTCTACCCTCTAATTTATACTCCAAATATAAAATTTTCTATTTTTTTTCGCACAACCAACTATAACTCAATTCTCTATTTCACGGTCTAAAAAGGAATCTTCTTCTCTGTCTTCAATATTATAATATTATTTTGTATTTGATTCTCATTTTCTTATTTCATAGTAATATAAATCCTTTATTTCTAAGAAGTATGGGTATCGTAGGAGATGAAACTTTTTGCCTTATATTAAAAACTTAAAAACAGTTTCTGCTTTGGAGGGTTTCATTTTTTTAGTTATTTTATACTCCCCTCCGTCCAATATTTTTTGTCATGTTTTTCATTTTTTGAGTCAAACTATAAAAAGTTTGACTAACATTTTAAAATGTATTTTTTCATAATATGCAAAAAAGTGTAATTTATAGTACTTTACATATAGTTCTAGAATATCGAATTAATGTGATCTAATTTAACTTTTAAAATTAATCATAGCGGAACATGACAAACAATACTGGACGAATGAAGTAGCAAATAAAGAAGCAACCTCGAAGTGGTAAGAATAAAGAAGTCCAGTTTCCATTAAAATAATAGGAAAAAGGAAGACATTAGTCTGTATTCACACTGTGCTTTAAAATATTAAAAGGGGACACAAGTGATTTCGTGTAGGATTCCCTGTAAATATTTATATCATATTCATCCTTCACGTGTAAAAGGTAATATCCAGACTTAATGTTTGTGAAAAGTATCATATGAGTAATGATAACAATATTTATGAATTTCTTTGTACGAATGGATATATACTGTTTGAGCAAAAGCTACTGAGTTTGGTATCATCGAACCTGTATCTGTCCCACATGGGATGGGATGAAATATTATTTTTTTTAGGCCGCTCTCTTGTATTGATCAAAGAGAAGAAAGTCATTGTTAGAACACAGAAGGATTAGATTTGAAACATTTTGTTAGTAAGAAATGATTGCAGAGCAGAGATTGTGTTTTCCTGTCCTGTTCATCATTTGTCTCCACTTTTTGTTTGCTTCATCCCAGATTTCATGGAATCTAAATGAAAGTTATTTGAATTCTAGTGTTGGACTTTCCACTTCATGGACCAACAGGCCGTATTTGTTAGAGGCAGTTTCCTCAGATGGAATAACACCCATCCTTCTGAGTGGAAATGATGGAAATAAGTACCACTTCTGTGGCTTCTACTGCAATGATGACCAAAGTGTTGAATGCCTTCTCGGGATCTTCATTGGATTCCGGTACATCGATTCTACTGAGATAAAGTTAATGGATCCCCAGTTGGTTTGGTCTGCTAATCGAGACCGTCCAGTGAAAGCCAATGCAACCTTGCAGCTAGGCCTAGATGGAAACTTGGTCTTGGCAGACTCTGATGGAACTTTTGTTTGGTCCACTAATACCACTGGAAAATCTGTTTTTGGCTTAAACTTGACAGAAATGGGGAATCTCGTGCTCTTTGATACGACCAACCGCACAGTTTGGCAGTCTTTTGATCATCCTACAGATTGTTTGCTCCCCGGGCAGAATTTGGTTTCCGGTCAGAAGCTAACAGCAAGCGTTTCAGCAGACAGTTCGAGTCAAGGTTTATTTTCTCTTACTGTTCTCAATGGAAGCTTAGCCACATACATAGATTCTGATCCACCACAGTATTACTACACTTCAGATAATCACGATAGTCTTTATTACAGTTTTGATGGTCAAACCCTTACTGCTTTACAATACCCTCCTACATCGATAGCTCAATACATAAAGCTTGAGCATGATGGACGTTTACGCGTATACCGTTTGGACAAACTTGAAAACAATAGGTTCGGCGTTTATTGGAAAGTGGTAAATGACATTTTGGCACTCTCCGACTGTGACTACCCAATGGTGTGTGGGAGATACAGCATTTGTGCAAACGGAGGACAATGTACTTGTCCAGCTGCAGTTAACTTCTTCAAGCCATTGTATGAGAGGAATCCAGATCTCGGATGCACCGAGCTGACGCCCATTTCTTGTGACTCTTTGCAGTATCATAGTCTTGTAGAGCTAAAGAGTACTGATTATTTTTCATTACGGTTAAATGATGAATCTTTTTTGAACTCGAGCATATTTTGGCTTGAGGGGAAAAAGATTGAAGATTGCAAAAAGGCATGTATGAGTAACTGTTCTTGCAAAGCTGCTGTTTATACTTCGTATTTGGATGTGAGTCTACGAGGGAACTGTTTATTATTGAATGAAGTCTTCTCTCTCATAGACGGTGCAACAGCAACCTCAGTTTTTCTTAAGGTGCAAAATTCCTCAAATGCACCAGTCATTTCCCCTAGACATAAATCGTCTTTCAGAGTTATCATAGGATGTACTTTGATTGGGATAATTTTGATTCTTTCAGTTTGCTCTGCTCTTTCCAAAAAGAGGTCGGAGAAACGCAAAGCTAGTGGTTTTCTGGATCTAGAACCAATCTTACCGGGAATCCTAACTCGATTCTCTTACAATGGACTGAAAATAATTACACAAGATTTCAGCAGAATGCTCGGGAAAGGAGGATTTGGCTCTGTGTATGAAGGAACACTGAGCAATGGCACCAAAATAGCTGTGAAACATCTGGATGGTGTAGGTCAAGTAAAGGAATCATTCTTAACAGAAGTAAAGACAGTCGGTGGCATTCACCATATCAATCTGGTAAAACTCATTGGATATTGTGCCGAGAAAAGCCACAGGCTTCTAATCTATGAGTACATGGTGAATGGATCGTTGGATAGGTGGATCACACAAGAAAATGGGCTTACATGGAACACAAGGAAGAGGATAATATCAGATATTGCGAAAGGATTAGCTTATCTACACGAGGATTGCAGCCATAAGATAATTCATTTGGACATCAAACCACAAAATATCCTTCTAGATAAAAACTTCAATGCTAAGATATCTGACTTTGGTCTGTCGAAACTGATCGATAAAGACGAAAGCAAAGTTGTAACTAGGATGAGAGGAACACCAGGGTATTTGGCTCCTGAATGGTTGAGGTCTGTAATCACTGAGAAAGTTGATGTGTATGCCTTTGGAATTGTGCTCTTGGAGATTTTGTGTGGGCGAAAGAATTTGGATAGGTCCCAAGCTGATGAGGATGTCCATTTGCTAAGTGTTTTCGAAACAAAATCGGAACAACAACAGCTTATGGATATTGTTGACAAAAACAATGAGGATATGCAGATCCACGAAGAAGCAGTGACAGAAATGATGAGCATTGCTGCGTGGTGTCTACAGGGCGATTTCAACAAGAGGCCTTCCATGTCATTGGTGGTTAAGGCATTGGAAGGTTTGGTGTCTGTTGAAACAAACTTGGATTACGATTTCACAAGCCTACCCGAGGTTGAGGATGGCAACCAACAGAGGGAAGACACCATCAGTTTAGTATGGCCTTCAATTTTATCCGGTCCGAGGTGAACAATAAGCTTAAGAGGTTGTGAGTTTCTTTTTTTTTTTTTTCTTTTCCATAGTCTATTTCTTCCTTTGTATTTCCATGCTTCATCATTATCCATCTGTCTGTTGTACATACAGTTTCCAATTTCTTCCCTCAGCTTTGAATTTCTTTTCTAATTTGCATCGTTGCATATCAATACATCTTCATATGCAGTACATTTTTATATTTCTAAGAGTAAGGTGTTCACTTGATCTCTGTTAACATCCTAAACAGACTGAAAGATAGATGAATGCGAGCTCGAAAAAAGAAAATGGATCATGATACTCAATAAGTTAATTAGACTGCAATCAATCTAACGTTCTCTAATAGACAATGGGTTGCACTATTCTACATTATGCTTCTGAAATAGTTTCGATATAATAAGGAATTATGAAAAACAGTAAGTGGCTTTTTGCAGCAAATAATAAGTGATAACTCAAAGGTATGGACATATGGTTTTGACTCATTAGTGATTCAATCTTGATGATAAATATTAGTAAGAATCACAAATCAAGTTGTAAAAACTGGAATGATACAATTTATAGCAGAATGAAAGCATGAAATGGAGGAGCAATTATGCAGTCACAGTGTTGGAACTTAACCAGCAACTTACCAAGGTCCTGACAAGTGTGATGGAAGTGGTAAACTGATACCAACCACAGCATCCCTTTCTTGATTAGTTACGGCAACTCTTCTCGTCATTGTTGGAAATGTGAAGCTTTAATCCAAATCGGTTTCAGCAACGACTAAACCCTGCAACACCTTAACTACCAACGACATGGAAGGCCTCTTAGTATAATCACTTTGTAAACACCAGGCTGCAATCTTCATCATTTCCACAGCCTCTTTTTTATGTAGCTGCATGTCTTCACTCTTCTTGTCCACCATTTCCAAGAGTTGTCCCTCCACTTCCTTTGCCATGAAAAAACTAAGCAAATGCATATCATCATCATCTTGATGACGATCCAAATTCTTCCGGCCGCATATGATTTCCAAGATCACAACCCCAAAGCTATAAACATCCACTTCCTCAGTAATGACCTTATGTAACCATTCAGGTGCTAAGTATCCTGGTGTTCCTCTCATTGTTGTAACTATCTTACTTTCATCTTTCCCCACAAGCTTTGATAAACCAAAATCTGGTACTTTTCCATTAAGATTATGATCAAGAAGAATGTTCTGAGCTTTAATATCCAAATGAATAATTTTGTTGTTGCAATCTTCATGTAGGTAAGCTAGGCCCTTAGCGACATCTGATATGATTTTTTTCCTGACATCCCATCCGAGGGATTTTTCCCATGTTCTGTGAAAAATCCACCTATCTAAAGAGCCATTGGCCATGTATTCATAAACCAAAAGCCTGTGTGATTTCTCAGCACAAAATCCAACAAGTTTTACCAGATCAACATGCTGAATGCTACCGATTGTTGCTACCTCAGCTAAGAATGATTTCTTCACATTACTAAAACCTTGCAGACGCTTCACTGCTATTTTGGTGCCATCACTTAGTGTTCCTTCAAATACAGCACCAAATTCCCCTTGCCCAAGTTTCTCACTGAAATTTTCTGTCATCACAGTGAGTTCCTCGTAGGAAAATCTAGTAGGTATTCCTGGTATTTGATCAAGGAACTCCTCCTCATCTTCCTCGAGCCCTTTTCTCCTTCTGAAAATATAGGCAAAGCAAGTTAAAACCATGAGAATCAAACCAAATGAAGCACAGATGTTGGATCCTACAATCGCTGGGACACGCTTTGATACGACCAACCGCACAGTTTGGCAGTCTTTTGATCATCCTACAGATTGTTTGCTCCACGGGCAGAATTTGGTTTCTGGTCAGAAGCTAACAGCAAGCGTTTCAGCAGACAATTCAAGTCAAGGTTTATTTTCTCTTACTGTTCTCAATGGAAGCTTAGCCACATATATAGATTCTGATCCACCTCAGTATTACTACACTTCAGATAATCCCGACAGTCTTTATTACAGTTTTGATGGTCAAACCCTTACTGCTTTACAATTCCCTCCTACATCGATAGCTCAATACATAAAGCTTCAGCATGATGGACATTTACGCGTATACCTTTTGGACAACCTTGAAAGCAATATGTTCGGCGTTAATTGGAAAGTGGTAGGTGACATTTTGCCACTCTCCGACTGTGACTACCCAATGGTGTGTGGGAGATACAGCATTTGTGCAAAGGGAGGACAATGTAATTGTCCAGCTGCAGTTAACTTCTTCAAGCCATTGTATAAGAGGAATATCAACACATTTCGTCAACATGTCTGCCGGGTTCTTTGCACCCTCTATCTTCTCCAAGCACATATCACCATCCTCTACTGCCCTGCGAGTGAAATGGTATCGCCTTCTGATGTGCTTTGTCTTCGAATGATAGACTGGATTTTTCACCAATTGTATGGCACTCTGGCTATCTGAGTAAAGAATCTTCTCGCTCTGCTTCTTGCCCAATTCCTCAAGATAATCTGCCAGCCATATCATCTCTTTCCCAGCTTCCGCTATTGCCACATACTCAGCTTCAGTAGATGAAAGAGAAACACACTTCTGAAGCCTGGACATCCAACTCACTGCTGTTCCACCTGTCGTGTAAATGTAACCGGATGTACTCTTGCTCGAGTCAACATCCCCACCAAGATCAGCATCCACAAAACCCTGTAGAGTCACCGCGCCTTTGCCAAAACAAAGTGAAGTACTAGATGTACCTCTCAGATATCTCAGAAGCCACTTCACAGCTTCCCAAGCTCTTTCCCAGGGTTCGCCATGTACCTGCTAACAACTCCCACTGCATGTGCTATATCAGGTCTAGTGCAGACCATAGCATACATCAAACTACCAACTGCTGAAGCATATGGAACTAGTGCCATCTGATCACGCTCCTCGGCAGTCTTGGGGGACTGCTCCTTTGACAATTTAAAGTGATTTGCCAATGGAGTAGTCCTGGGTTTAGCATCATTAACTCTGAATCTGCTCAGCACCTTCTCAATGTACAACTCCTGAGATATATTTAAAGTGCCAGCAGATCTATCCCGAGAAATCTTCATCCCCAAAATCTGCTTCGCTGGACCCAAATCTTTCATCTCAAATGCTGCAGACAGCCTTGTCTTCAAATTGTTAATCTCCCTCATACTAGATCCTGCAATCAACATATCATCCACATACAAGAGTAGAAAGACATATGAATCAGTGTATTTCTTGAAGTAACAATAAGGATCCTTTTCAGCTTTGCAGAATCCACTCTTGGTCATGAAAGAGTCAAATTTCTTGTACCACTGCCTTGGTGCTTGCTTTAGTCCATACAAGCTCCTGCTGAGCTTGCACACCATGTGTTCTTTGCCTGAAACCACAAATCCTTCCGGTTGCTGCATATAGATCTCTTTGTCTAGATCTCCATGTAAAAACGCTGTTTTTACATCCATTTGCTCTAGATGCAAATTCTCCGATGCAACAATACTCAACAAGAATTCGAATAGAGGTTACTTCACAACAGGAGAAAAAATTTCACAGCATAATCAATACCTTTCCTTTGTGAATATCCTTTAACCACTAAACGAGCCTTGAACCTTCTTTTGCCATCTGCCTGCAGGTAACTCAGTCAACACCCATGTGTCGTTCTTCTCAAGTGACCTTATCTCATCATCCATGGCTTGCTCCCACTTGATCGAATCCTCCACCTGTAGGGCCTCATCAAAAGATTCTGGTTCCCCCTCGTCAGTCAGCAATAAATAGTGTAATGAAGGTGAATACCTATCTGGTGCTCTGATGGTTCTGGATGATCTCCTTAACACCTGCTCAGGTGTAACTTGCTCCACTTCAGATTCTTCAGTAGGAGTTGGTTGAGAATCTGCTTCGACATCTCTGGGATTTCATCAAACTTCAGTTTCTCAGATCCACGGGAACTGCTAATCACAGCAACAACAGTATCCCAAGAATCGGGCAGAGATGACATCAAAATCAACGCCTTAATTTCATCTTCGAAATTAATATCCACAGAATTGAGTTGACTCACAATCATATTAAACTCGTTTATATGATCAGAAACGGATCCATTCTCAGACATCTGTAAATTGAACAATCTACGCATCAAATATACCTTGTTCATAGCCGATGGTTTTTCATACATGTTTGACAGTGCCTTCAACAGATCTGACGTAGTCTTCTCCTTCATGATGTTGAACGCCACGTTTCTTGACAAAGTCAACCGGATCAATCCTAGAGCCTGGCGATCCTTGAGTTTCCACTTCTCCTCCGTCATGGATTCCGGCTTCACCCCGGTCAACGGTTCGTGAAGATATTTCTGGTACAGATAATCTTCGATCTGCATCTTCCAGAAACTGAAATCGGATCCATCAAACTTCTCGATTCCAAGCTTTGAACCATCCATCTTCAGTGATCGTGTTGAATCTCCTTAGCTTTGATACCAGTTGTTAGGATCTAATTCACACACACTTGAAGTTTCAAGAACACAAGATTATCAAGACGAAAGAGATGAGAGGTCTGGAGAGAGAGAGAGAGAAAAATCTAGAGAGTGAAAGATATTCGTGGTAACACCCCGTGAGTAAACTTCCACGGCGGTGGGTATATTTATATTAATATATCAGAGTATTTAGTTACAGAGAATACATGGAGATTGCAAAAAGGCATGTATGAGTAACTGTTCTTGCAAAGCTGCTGTTTATAATTCGTATTTGGATGTGAGTCTACGAGGGAACTGTTTATTATTGAATGAAGTCTTCTCTCTCATAGACGGTGCAACAGGAAGCTCAGTTTTTATTAAGGTGCAAAATTCCTCAAATGCACCATTCATTTCCCTTAGACAGAAATCGTCTTTCAAAGTTATCATAGGATGTACTTTGATTGGGATAATTTTGATTCTCTCAGTTTGCTCTGCTCTTTTCAAAAAGAGGTCGGAGAAACGCAAAGCTGGTGGTTTTGTGGATCTAGAACTAATCTTACCAGGAATCCTAACTCGATTCTCTTACAATGAGCTGAAAATAATTACACAAGATTTCAGCAGAATGCTCGGGAAAGGAGGATTTAGCTCTGTGTATGAAGGAACACTGAGCAATGGCACCAAAATTGCTGTGAAACATCTGGATGGTGTAGGTCAAGTAAAGGAATCATTTTAACAGAAGTAAAGACAGTCGGTGGCATTCACCATATCAATCTGGTAAAACTCATTGGATATTGTGCCGAAAAAAGCCACAGGCTTCTAATCTATGAGTACATGGTGAATGGATCGTTGGATAGGTGGATCACACAAGAAAATGGGCTTACATGGAACACAAGGAAGAGGATAATATCAGATATTGCGAAAGGATTAGCTTATCTACACGAGGATTGCAGCCATAAGATAATTCATTTGGACATCAAACCACAAAACATCCTTTTAGATCAATATTTCAATGCTAAGATATCTGATTTTGGTCTGTCGAAGCTAATTGATAAAGACAAAAGCAAAGTTGTGACTAGAATGAGAGGAACGCCGGGGTATATAGCCCCTGAATGGTTGAGCTCAATAATCACCGAAAAAGTTGATGTGTATGCTTTTGGAATTGTGCTCTTGGAAATTCTCTGTGGACGAAAGAATTTGGACTGGTCCCAAACTGATGAAGAAGATGTCCATTTGCTAACTGTTTTTACGAGAAAAGCAGAACAAGAGCAGCTCACAGATATGGTTGACAGAAACGAGGATATGCAGCTCCACAGAGAAGCAGTGATAGAAATGATGAGCCTTGCTGCGTGGTGTCTACAGGCCGATTTCTCCAAGAGGCCTTCCATGTCATTGGTGGTTAAGGCACTCGAAGGTTTGGTGACTGTTGAAACCAACTTAGATTATAATTTCAGAAATGTACCTAAGGTTGGGGCAGGCAACAAACCAAGGGAAGCCTCTATCAGCTCAACATTGCCATCAGTTTTATCGAGACCGAGGTAAACAATATCTAGCACAAATTCTTATGGTGTATTAGATTACAATTCATGAATGTAATATTCAGCAACTTTGCATTAGATTTTTTTTTGAGTTTCATGTTAGTATCATGTAAAAGCTCCTCAATTCATACGCGACAGGCGATATAAGCTTTTCCTCATTTTCTGTAAGGGAAGTATCAAGACTCGAGAACATCATGAATAGGATATCAAGGGCCAGATGCACTGCCAATTACAGAAACAAAAATCTATCTTAAACATGATTATATGGTATTCGCACTGTAAAAATAAATTCAGTTTAGATTGGGAAAAGATTCAAATATGTCATGAAACTATTAAAAATGACGCATTTATGTCATATGTTAAAAGTTGGCTCATCTATACAAAAATATATCTAGTTCAGCAAAACCATTTATGCCACGTTCCCTCTTATTAATTGTTGGTAACAATTTGTAACATTACTTGGAATTACATGGAATGTAGTAGACATTCTGAAATTGCACTTTGTCTCGAGATATGACGGGGCATGAACACTGTCTTGCCAATATGAGTTATTTGCTTATGTTGATCAATTTTTGTCACCACCAGTCATGTGATTGGAACATCCTGAATCAACGATCTAGTCATTTTTATAATCACCAAGCATTCGTTATTTGACCAGGTAGTCCCTCCCTGTGTATTCAGCAGTACTGTTCCACTATCAGTGAAACAGGACAGAAAATGCTGAAAGATGTGATAAGTTGCAAAAATCTTTGGCGGAGACGTTAGCCAAGTTTTATCCTTGTCAATACAGAAAAGATGACTTGCCAATTCAATCAATGCAATGATGAAGGTATTGAGTATGTAGAAACCTATAGTCGATGCGGATCTTGCTGAATTTCTCAACAAAAGACCTGAGAATGAGCTATTTGATGATCTTGAGAATGTGTGAAAATAAATTCGACCATCAAAAAAATAAGCCCAATTTTTTAAAAAAATCATAAAAATATTTCTCACTTCCGTTAGACCAAAAGGATATACCTGATCATTTGCGTATTGATAGGGTTATATGTGAGTCGATTTTATAACGAGAGTATATCAGCACAAAATCGCAAAGTTGAGAAGTACTTAAGGCTCTTTTCTCTATACTAAAAAGCAAATGAGTCTAACAGAAGGTCGGCCCAAAAGTGACCGGCCAGCTCAAAGAAGGTGAACAACATTGATAACAATTCAATACTACAATGTTGAAATAGGAAAAGAGCAATTTCTTAAATATGAGCAACATCCATTTCAAAGTTTGCGCATAAGCAGAGGAGCACCATACTGTGGATGAATAGTAATTGTTGAAGATGGAGCATGTGTATAAGACGGAGAGAGTTCGAAAGAGAATTTTTGTAGTATCATTGCTATTGCTAGTTTTGCTTCCATCATTGCAAAGTTTTGTCCGATGCAAACTCGAGGTCCCCCGGAAAATGGAATAAACGAGAAGTGTCCTTTTGTTGCCTTTGACACTCCTTCACTGAACCTTTCTGGTTTGAATTCATTCGCGTCTTCACCCCATAATTCCTTGTCATAATGAATTAATACTGTGGGAATATAGAGTAGCACTCCAGCTGGTAGACTCAGCTCCCCTAATTTGACTTCATGTTTGTTCCTTCTACGATATGTTGCTACTGGAGGGAAGAGCCTTAACGTCTCGTGCAAGATCATCGTCACCTGTATATGGAAAGAAACATGTATTGCATAAGTTGGAAGTAGAATTACTTCACTTCTTACAAAATTTAGATGTCATGCCTTTCTGAGATATGTTAGTCACCGCGTAATTGCCCCTCTGAGACTGAAATAGGACGATACAAAATGTGTTCTATCTGCTCTCAGTTGGAACAATTTGGCATCAATTGATGGGCAAGACGATTTAACAGCTACTTATTTTATCTTGATTTTATAATGTTATTCATCTTTGAAATTTGATCTATTTTAAGTTGTCTTACGTAACAAACTTGTGGAAAGTACTTACAATTTTGAGGCGACTTAGTCCTTCCAAATTTGGTTTTTCATTTCCGAAGACCTGCAAAGCCTCTTCTCTGGCACGTGCTTGCCACTCTGGGTGTAGGCACAACAAAATCTTTGTCCAGACGAGCAACACTGCAGTGGTCTCTTGTCCAGCAAAATAGAAAAACTTGCATTCATCAATGACTTCAGTTGTTGTCATTCCGAAATCTTTGCTTCCATGTTGTTCGATTTCTTTCATATTGGATTCAAGTAATATGCCTAATAAGTCATTTTTACTAGTCTCCCCTGCTTCCATTGCCCTCAATCTTTTGTCGATGATACGCCTAATCGTTGTTTGGACTTGCTTTTCGATTTCCAACATCCTTTTGTTCCTTTTAGTAGGCAAGAACCTAACAAAACAAATTTAGATCCAAACAAGAAAAAACTTTAGTAGAAAGTAATGAACATGTCATTTTCCATATATTACATAGAAATTCACAAATAAATCGTTATACCTTGATCCTGGTATATAAATTGTACGACTTATTTCCATTACATGCTCAGCTTGTTCTTTTTGAAGTTCAAATACTATTCTCCCTTCTTCATAGCTACTCCCAAATGCAGTTCGAGAAATGATTTCAGCGGTCATTAATTGAAGGTCTGGCCATACATCGAGCTCGACTGATGTTTCCTTTGGAACAATATCCTCCCATTTGCTTATCATTTCACTACAACTCTGATAAAATGCTGGCAACATATGCTGTACAAAACAAATTAATTGGAAAAACGAGTCCTAGTTATCAGTCGTAGAGCTTCACGTTTGCTAAATTTAGTAGTAATTAAAATATGAAGTGAATATAACCTTTAACTTCTCAACTTGGAAAACAGGATTGATGATTTTTCGATGTTTGGCCCATTTATCTTCCTCAAGCTTCAGAATACCTACAGCCATTAACTTGGAAAATGGATTGGGATGAGTATCCTTTTGGTACACATAATTCTTTGTGAAAATCTCCTTTACATGTTCAGGATCTGTGATCAACACTATTGGACATGGGCCTTGCCACACAAAAGAACTTTTACCTGAGAGAAATCCATTTCCGATTAGAAAAAAAAGGGCATAATTCATAAACACTCCAACTGAAGTCCACCTTATTAAAATTCATAAATTCCAAATCTTGGATCTGTCTCTACGTGAGAGTTCTCGACCCCTTGGATGGAGCTAGGGTACCAAAAATTTATTCATCTGGATCCTCTTTATATAAAAAAAAAATCACACTAGATATATACAAGAATATTAAAAATTTAATTCTTTTAAAGACGAAGAATAAAAGAAACATACCATTTTTGTTGATGGAGTCAATGAAAAAAGGGATGAGCCTTTGAGCTATATCATCGGAGAAATCGATGGGCTTAGATCTAGCTTCATTCAGTTTATTAGTGAGTTCGTTCAAATCGCCATAGAATAGTTTGTATGGATTTCCCCTAAGACCACTCTTTCTTAAGTATTTTTCAAGTTTCTTTGGCTTAAACCATGCCCAATTCAACACTCTCCATGTATATAACAACAAAGTCACAACACAAATTGCTTCTATAATTCTGTTGTAAGAAATCTCCATGAAAGTAATAAGACTCTTCTTTCTAGCTGTTTTCTTTCACATAGAAAGAACAAAGAGGGGAAGTTAGCTAATTATGTAACTTTGTAATAACATTGTTGGATACGCCTCCTCTCCATTTTCTCGAAATTCTTTCTTTGACTGGAACACGTGGCGTAGGTTAGATTTAATGCTAAAAGTTAATTAACCAAAGAAAGTCCTTGACTATGGTTCAAATAATAAATACATGTTTAGTTCCAAATATTATTGTAATATCACAATTTTAGCACCAAAATTTGTATTTTTATCCCTAAATCTAGTAAAAATAAAAGAAAAACATACATAAATATGCCCTTAAATTGGCGTCTACGCCCTTCAACTTTGGGTGTGCACTAGTAGACACTTAAATTTGTATAAAATTAAACAAGTATACACACACATCTTACCTGACATAATACACGTAAGACGCCGCATAGGACACAAAATTGTCATGTATGACGTCACAGAAGACGAATGTGTCTATTTGTTTAGCTTTATACAAGTTTAAGTGTCTATTTGTGCACACTCAAAGTTGGAGGGTATAGATGCAAGCTGGAGCCAAGTAACGGGCATATTTATGCATTATACCTAATTCCTGTAAATTGTTCCCTAAATGCAAAAAAAAAAAAAAAAAAAAACCTCTAAAAATGGTAAGGTTGTACGTACTGTTCCGTCAAATCCCCATGGAGGGGTTCATAAAGATTTCACAAAATTTTTATTCGAAAGTCACATCACCAAAATATTCATGGGTTAACACACAAAATACTGAGAAAATCGTCAAACTTTGTAAATTGGACTCTAAATGCCCAAAATCTCTCTAAAAATTGTGAGATTGTACGAACTGCTACACCAACTCCCGACGAAGGGTTTCATAAAATCTTTTAAAAGTCATATAACCAAATATGTCGGCTAACACACACGAAAAACTAAGAAAAATCATCAAATTCCAGTAACTTGGCCCCTAAATGCCCAAAAATCACTCTATAAATGGTGTGATTGTACTTATTACACCCTCAACTCCCGATGAAGGGTTCTATTAAGATTTTGCAAAAAAATTCATCCGGAAGCCATAGTACCAAAATATTCATGTGCTAACATACACAAAAACTAAGAAGATTGCTCAATTTATATATATTGGTCCCTAAATACCCAAAAATAACTCTAAAATTAGTGAGACTCTACGTACTGCTCCCCAACTCCGCACCGATGGTTTGATAAAGATCTCATAAAAAATGTGTCTCGAAGCTATACCACAAAAAAATTCATGTGCTGATACACATGAAAAATTGAGAAAATTGCCTAATCCTGCGAATTAGTCCCTTAATGCCCCAAAATAACTCTAGAAATGATGAGATTGTACTTACTGCCCTCCCCCCCCCCCCCCCCCAAAAAAAAAAAAAAAAAAAAAAAACTCTCTACGGAGGGTTCCATAAAGGTTTCGCAAAAAAATCGACTAAAAGTCATATCACCAAAATATTCATGTGCTAACATATACGTAAACTGAAAAAATTGTATGGTTCCTATATATTGGTCCCCAAATACCCAAAAATTACTCAAAAATAGTGAGACTCTACGTTCTGCTTCCCAACTCCATATGTAGGGTTTAATAAAGGTTCCACAGGGAAATTATCCAAAAGCCATATTACAAAAATATAACTGAGAAAATTGCATAATCATGTTAGTTGACTCCTAAATTCCCAAAAATAATTCGCAAAATGGTGAGATTGTACTTACTGCTCCTCCAACTCTCTACGGAGAGTTCCATAAAAAGTTTCACAATTTTTTTTTCTCAAAGTCATATCATCAAAATATTCATGGGCTAATTAATATAGACGAAAAAATGAGAAAATATCCTAATTCATGTAAATTGGACTCTAAATGCCCAAAAATTACTCGAAAAATTGTGACATTGTACGTAACTACTCCCCCGAAACCTTACAGAGGGTTCCATAAAGGATTCACAAAAAAGTTTTTTCGAAAGATATATTACTAAATATTCATGTACTGACAGCACACAAAAAAGGAGTTTTGGATGTTGAATACTAGTTTTATACCGTAGTATTTACCCACATGTTGGTTTGATATAAACACAAGGGTGCGATTCATGAAATTTTGCTGATTTAATCAGATTTTCTCCTTATAAGTAGAAAAAAAAACTTGCAGGACTGAGAAAACAATCTATATGTACAAGACATAAAGGTTTGACTTGCATAAATAGGAACCGCTGATTTAAACTCTTCACGAGACACAATGGAGCATTATAACAAGTTTAAACTGATTCACCCACGGAAGAAATGTGAAAAGAAAGTGAACATGAACATTGGTATCAATTCAAAACTGCAATGTTGAAATAGGAAAAGAGTTATGTCAGCCATAACCGACTAGTTTAGCAGTATCCGAGCTGAAACACGGAGAACACAACACCATTGGTATTAAATATGAGCAACATCCATTTCAAAGTTTGCGCATAAGCAAGGAGCACCATACTGTGGATGAATAGTAATTGTTAGAATTGGAGCATGTGTATAAGACGGAGAGAGTTCGAAGGAGAACTTTTGTAATATCATTGTTATTGCCATTTTTGCCTCCATCATTGCAAAGTTTTGTCCGATGCAAACTCTAGGTCCCCCACCAAATGGAATAAAAGAGACCTGTCCTTTTGTTGCCTTTGACACTCCCTCACTGAATCTTTCTGGTTTGAATTCCTTCGCGTCTTCACCCCATAATTCTGTGTCATAATGAATTAATATTGTGGGTATAATTAGTTGCACTCCAGCTGGTAAACTCAGCTCCCCTAATTTGACTTCATGTTTGTTCCTTCTACGATACGTTGGTACTGAGGGGAATAGCCTTAACGTCTCATGCAAGATCATTGTCACCTATATATGGAGAGATGAATGTATTGCATAAGTTGGAGGTAGAATGAGTTCACTTCTTACAAAATTTCGATGTCATACCTTTCCGAGATCTTTTAGTCTCCGAGTAGAAAATGTGGTTTATCTGATCTCAGTGGGAACAATTTGGCATTAATGATGGGCAAAACGATATAAAAACTACTTATATTATCGTTGATTTAACAGTGTTTTTCATCTTTAAAATTCGATCTATGCAGTGATCTTGGGCTATTTTAAGTTGTCTTACATAATCAACTGGTGGAAAGTACTTACAATTTTGAGGCGACTTAGCCCTTCCGAATTTGGTTTTTCATTTCCGAAGACTTGCAACACCTCCTCTCTGGCACGTGCTTGCCACTCTGGATGTAGGCTCAACAAAATCATTGTCCACGCGAGCAACACTGAAGTGGTCTCTTGTCCGGCAAAATAGAATAGCTTACATTCTTCAATCATTTCAGTTGTTGTTATTCCGAAATCTTTGCTTCTGTGTTGTTTAATTTCTCTCATATTGGATTCAAGTAATATGCCTAATAAGTCAGTTTTACTAGCCTCCCCTGCTTCCATTGCCCTCAATCTTTTGTCGATGATACTTCTAATCGTTGTTTGGACTTTATTTTCAATTTCCAGCATTCTTTTGTTCCTTTTAGTAGGCAAGAACCTAACAAAACAAAATTAAAAGCAAACAATAAAAGTGTTTTTAGTAGAAAGTAATGAACATATGGTTTTCGATGTTATGTAGAAATTTCACAAATAAATTGTTGTACCTTGTTCCTGGTATATAAACTGAACGAATTATGTCAATTACATACTCAGCTTGTTCTTTCTGAAGTTCAAATACTATTCTCCCTTCTTCATAGCTACTCCCAAATGCAGTTCGAGAAATGACTTCAGCGGTAATTAATTGAAGGTCTGGCCATACATCGAGCTCGAATGGTGTTTCCTTTGGAATAATCTCCTCCCATTTGCTTATCATTTCACTACAACTCTGATAAAATGCTGGCAACATATGCTGTACAAAACAAATCAATAGGTAAAAGTAGTACTTGTTATTAGTTGGAGAGCTACGTTGTTTGTACGTTATTGCACGCGTGGATATAAATTGACAACTTCATAATGTTAAGACATTTCAATATGCTATCTTAAGTCTTAGGCATGAAAATTTACCAATGTTTGCTAAATCGATTAGTATTAAGAATATGAAGTGAATATAACCTTTAACTTCTCAACTTGGAAAGCAGGTTGGATGATCTTTCGGTGTTTGGCCCATTTGTCTTCCTCGAGCTTCGCAAGACCTAGAGCCAATTTCTTTGCAAATGGATTGGCATGAGTTTGCCTTTGGTACACATAACTCTTTGTCAAAATCTCCTTTACATGTTCAGGTTCTGTGATCAACACTACTGGATATGGGCCTAGCCACACAAAAGAACTTTTACCTGAGAGTAATCCATTTTCGATTAGAAAAAAAAAGAGGCAAATACATCAACAGACACTCAAATTTAATCCCAACTGACAAGTAAGCACTCCGAATACGAGAGTGCACATGTTGACATGTTAACTATACATCTTTTTTACTTTGCCTGATTTGGTGTAAGTTATCAACCATGAATTCATCAGTCAACTATAGACGTGGGAGGAGAAACCACGAAACGTATTGGTTCATGTGAACTAAGTAGCTTTTGTACAAATCTTGTCTATTATATGTATTTTAGGAACCATAAATGTTTGATCGTATATCCACTTAAGGTCCCTATAATTAAAATCTATAAATTTCAAATCTTGAATCTGCCTCTACTTGAGAGTTCACGTTCCTCTCAACTCATGGATGGAGTTAAGGTACCAAAAAGTGATTCGTCCTTATAAAAAATTACACTACATATATACAAGAATAGAAAAAAATTATTCCTTAAAACAATAAATGAAACATACCGTTTTTGTCGATAGCGTTGGCGAAAAAAGGGTTGATTCTTTGAGCTATACCATCAGAGAAATTGATCGGCTTAGATTTGGCTTCATTGAGTTTATTTTTGAGTTCCTTCAAATCTCCATAGAGTAATTTGTATGGATTTCCCTTAAGACCACTTTTTCTTAAATATTTCTCAAGTTTTTTTGGCCTAAACCATGCCCAATTCAACACTTTCCATGTATATACCAACAAAATTGCAACACAAATTGCTGTTAGAATTGTGTTGTAAGAAATCTCCATTAAATTAATAAAATGCTTCCTTTTACTTGGAAAAAAAGAGGGGACATTAGCTAATTTATAACCTTTAAATTTGTTGGATTCGACTCCTTTCCATTTTTTCCCTAACTCTTGATTTGATTGCTGAGATTTAACTTACCAAAAAAAGTTTTTGACTATGGTTCAAATAATTAATACATTATATATTTAGTTTCAAAGATTATTGTAATCTCACAATCTTAGCAATATATTTCCCATAAATATAGTAAAAAATAAAGGCATAATACATTAATATACCTTTTAATTTATTTTTAGAAAAAATTTTAACTTGACTTTGACTGACATTTATGCCCTCCAACTTTAGGTGTACACCAGTAGATACTTAAGCTCATACGAAATTGAACATGTAGCCACATACATCTAAGTGGTATGATACATTTCGAATACTACATAGGACACAAAATTATCATATAAGACGTCACCTAAGACGATTGTGTTTATTTGTTTAGTTTTACTCAAAAGTGATTGAACTCGCTTATCTTTCTTTTTTCCTTTTTGTTTCATTCGTTTACTTCATATTAAATAAAAGGTATGAACTATTAAATCTAAATATTACGCACTTTGATTTTTGTTGCACCAATTTTTTTTTAAAAAAATTATTTTTAACTTGGACACCCTTCATAAAATTCTTGGTTACATCACTGCAATAGATCCATTTCTAAACCAAACTATTAGCCGCAGATGAATTTTGAATCAAACTATTAAGATAAGGACATTTTTAGATCAAACTATTAATGAACTGCATTTTTGTTCGATTTCACATACTGTAAGGGTATTTTTGACCCTTTTCCAATTAAAACAATTGGATGATAAGTACTGCATAAAATAAAAAAAATATCCAAATACAATATCGAATATAATAGATTTGTTAGTCATTCCTCATCCAAAAATGAAGGCTAGACTTCCTCAAAGGCTCAAACTCCTATGTTGAAAAAATTACTTTGAATATACTCTCTCTCTCTCATAAAATAAGTGTCGTTTTAACAGATCATTGCACACTTATTAAGAAAAATAACAAATAAAAGATATAGTTTACTAAGTTATCTCTTTTATTAGCTTTTTTTCTTGATAGTCGAGTACTATTAAGAAAAAGTAGTTCTTTAATACAAGGGTGTAGTTGGAAACACAAACTATTCTTCTAATAAAGCGCAAGTCATATTTGATATTTTGTATACATGATTGTTTTTACTTGTTTGATTTCAATGGCTAATTTGAGTTTAAATATCTCCCTTATACATCTACTTGCTTATCATTATTTGAGTTTCTTTTATATTGATTGGGATATATGCACTTTTACAATGAGAGTATATCAATTCCGAATCGCAAAGTTGAGGCATGAGACTCTTTTCCCTTTATTTAAAGCAAATAAGTCGAACAAAAGGTCGGCTCAATTGCAGAATGTTGAAATAGGAAAACAGCAATTTCTTAAATATGAGCAACATCCATTTAAAGTTTTGCGCATAAGGAGAGGAGCACCATACTGTGGACGAAGAGCAAATGATGCAACTGAAATACGGAGAACACAACATCATTGATCTTAAATATCAGCAACATCCATTTCACAGTTTGCGCATAAGCAAAGGAGCACCATACTGTGGTTGAGTAGTAATTATCGCAACTGGAGCATGTGAATAAGACGGAGAGAGTTCGAAAGAGAACTTTTGTAGTATCATTGCTATTGCCATCTTCGCTTCCATCATTGCAAAGTTTTGTCCAATGCAAATCCGAGGTCCCCAGCCAAAGGGAATAAACGAGACCTGTCCTTTTGTTGCGTTTGACACTCCTTCACTGAATCTTTCTGGTTTGAATTCCTTCGCGTCTTCACCCCATAATTCCTTGTCATAATGAATCAATACTGTGGGTATAAAGAGTAGAACTCCAGCTGGTAGACTTAGCTCCCCTAATTTTACTTCATGTATGTTCCTTCTACGATATGTTGGTACTGGGGGGAATAGCCTTAACGTCTCGTGCAAGATCATTGTCACCTATTTATGGAAAGAAAAATGTATTGCATAAGTTGGGCTATTTTAAATTGTCTTACATAACGAACTTTCCTAAATTACTTACAATTTTGAGGCGACTTAGTCCTTCTAAATTTGGTTTTTCATTTACAAAGACCTGCAAAACCTCCTCTCTGGCACGTACTTGCCACTCTGGATGTACGCTCAACAAAATCATTGTCCAGACGAGCAACACTGAAGTAGCCTCTTGTCCAGCAAAATAGAACAACTTGCACTCTTCGATCAACTCAACTGTTGTCATTCCGAAATCCTTGCTTCCGTGTTGTTCAATTTCTTTCATATTGGATTCCAGTAATATGCCTAATAAGTCATTTTTACTAGGCTCCCCTGCTTCCATTGCCCTCAATCTTTTATCGATGATACGCCTAATCGTTGTTTGGACTTGCTTTTCGATTTCCAGCATTCTTTTGTTCTTTTTAGTAGGCAAGAACCTAACAAAACAAATGTAAAAGCAAACAAGAAAAGTCTTTTGAAGTACAAAGTAGTGAATTTGTGATTTTCCATATTATGTAGAAATCTCACAATAATTGTTATACCTCGATCCTGGTATATAAACTGAACGAGTTATGTCAATTACATACTCAGCTTGTTCTTTCTGAAGTTCAAATACTATTCTCCCTTCCTCATAGCTACTCCCAAATGCAGTTCGAGAAATGACTTCACCTGTCATTAATTGAAGGTCTGGCCATACATCGAGCTCGACTGATGTTTCCTTTTGAATAATCTCCTCCCATTTGCTTAGCATTTCAGTACAACTCTGATAAAATGCTGGCAACATATGCTGTACAAAACAAATTAATCGCAAAAACCAGTACTAGAATTATCAGTAGTAAGCTTCATGTTTGCTAAATTTAGTAGTAATTAGAATATGAAGTGAATATAACCTTCAACTTCTCAACATGGAAAGCAGGATTGATGATTTTTCGGTGTTTGTCCCATTTGTCTTCCTCAAGCAACGCAAGGCCTATAGCCAATAACTTGGCAAATGGATTGGGATGAGCTTGCTTTTGATACCCATAATTCTTTGTGAAAATCTCTTTTACATGTTCAGGATCTGTGATCAACACTATTGGATATGGTCCTAGCCACACAAAAGAACTTTTACCTGAGAGTAATCCGTTCTCGATTAGGAAAAATATAAATAAACATACACTCAAATTTGATCTCAGCCAAGCACAAGTAAGACCAATTATCAACTATGAATTGATAGGGTTAAAAAATTGCAACAGTCAACTATAGTCTATAGATCAGGGGCGGAGCTACCACGGATCTGCCTCTAGGATGGAGCTAGGGGTACCGAAAAGGGGTTCATCAGGATGTTCTCTATAGAAAAATTATACTGTATATATACAAGAACAGAACAAAATTAATTCTTTTAATGACGAAGAATAAAAGAAGCATACCATTTTTGTTGATGGAGTCGATGAAAAAAGGGACGAGCCTTTGAGCTATATCATCAGAGAAATTGATGGGCTTAGATCTAGCTTCATTCACTTTATTTGTGAGTTCCTTCGAATCTCCGTAGAGTAATTTGTATGGATTTCCCTTAAGACCACTTTTTCTTAAGTATTTTTCAAGTTTCTTTGGCTTAAACCATACCCAATTCAACACTCTCCATGAATATACCAACAAAATCACAACACAAATTGCTTCTATAATTCTGTTGTAAGAAATCTCCATGAAAGTAATAAGACTCTTCTTTCTAGCTGCTTTCTTTCACATAGAAAAAAAGGAAGAGGGGAAGTAAGCTAATTTTGTAACTTTTTAAAATAACATTGTTCGATACGCCTCCTCTCCATTTCCCCCAATTTCTTTCTTGGATTGGGGACATATGGCATATGTTAGGTCTAATTGACCAAACAAAATATCTAATCATGATTTCAATGATAAATATTTAGTTCCAAAAATTATTGTAATCCCACCGTCTTAGCAATATATTATCTAGTCCATAAATGCAATAAAAAAAAGAAGACAAATGTCATAGATTTATTTGTCTTCTTCATCCAAAACACGAAGGCTACACTTATTCCTCAAAGGCACAAATTCCTATGTTGAAAAAACTACTTCGAATATACTTTTTTCGTCTCAAAATAAGTGTGTTGATTTGTCTTGTTTCACGCTTATCAAGAAAAATAACAAAATAAAGGCATAGTTTACTACGTCACCCTTATTTATTAGATGTTTTTTGAGAGTCGAGTATTATTAAGAAGAAGTAGTTCTTTAATACGAGGGTGTAGTTGGAAACAATTACTATATTTTGTTTTGAAACAATTTTTTTTAGTTGCTAGAGCAACATTTATTTAGGGACGGATGGAGTAAAAATTGAAGTCATGCTTTCTTTTTAAATTATCTTGGAAGATTTGGAGATTATATTGTGTTGTGTTCTATTTTCTAGTGGTTGTAGTCATGGGCGGAGCCAAGTAAGGCTATGTGAATCCCCTTCCGTGAAAAATCTATTGTTGATGCATCGTTAAAAAAAATTTATGTATAAATAGTAGGACTGGGAATGAACAATTTATATGCAGCAGTTTATATAGATTTTCATTACATAAACTTATTCGCCCACAAAAGACACGAGGATAACATTTCAAAACTACAACGTTGAAATTCGAAAAGGGTGACTTCAGTCATAGCTCAACTATTTAGTAGTATTCGAGCTGATAAACGAAGAATATCCATTTCAATGTTTGCGCAGAAGCAGAGGAGCACCATACTGTGGATGGATAGTAATTGTTGCAAATGGAGCATGCGTATAAGACGGAGAGAGTTCAAAGGAGAACTTTTGTAGTATCATTGCTATTGCCATTTTTGCTTCCATCATTGCAAAGTTTTGTCCGATGCAAATTCGAGGTCCCCAACCAAACGGAATAAACGAGACTTGACCTTTTGTTGCCTTTGACACTCCTTCACTGAATCTTTCTGGTTTGAATTCCTTCGCATCTTCGCCCCATATTTCCTTGTCATAATGAATAAAGATTGCGGGTATAATAAGTATCACTTCAGCTGGTAGCTGCAGCTCCCCTAATTTGACTTCTTCTTTGTTCCTTCTACTAAATACCGGTAATGGGGGGAATAGCCTTAACGTCTCGTATAAGATCATTGTCACCTATGGAAAAAAAAAATGCATTGCGTAAGTTGGAAGTAGAATTAGTTCACTTCTTACAAAATTCAGGGGTCATGCCTTCGCGAGATATTTCTGTCTCATAGTAATTGCCCCTCCGAGACTGAAATAGGATTATAGAAGTGGCCTAGCTATCTGAGCCCAGTCGGAACGATTTCATATTAACAGCTACTTGTTTTATCCTGATTTTATAGTTTCCTTGATTGTTGAAGTTTGATCTATGCCAACGACATAGTGGAAAGTACTTACAATTTTGAGGCGACTTAGTCCTTCCAAATCTGGTTTTTCATTTCCGAAGACCTGTAAAACCTCCTCTCTGGCCCGTACTTGCCAATCTGGATGTAGGCATAGCAAAACCATCGTCCACACGAGCAACACTGAAGTGGTCTCCTGTCCAGCAAAATAGAACAACTTGCATTCTTCAATCACTTCTGTTGTTGTCAATCCGTAATCTTTGCTTCCGTGTTGTTCAATTTCTTTCATATTGGATTCAAGTAATATGCCTAATAAATCATCTTTACTAGTCTCCCCTGCTTCCATTGCCCTCAATCTTTTGTCGATGATATGCCTAATCGTTGTTTGAATTTGCTTTTCGATTTCCAGCATTCTTTTGTTCCTTTTACTAGGCAAGAACCTAACACAACAAATTTAAGTAATGAACATTTTAGTTTCCGTATTATGTAGAAATCTCAAAAGTAAATTATCATACCTCGATCCTGGTATATATATTGAACGACTTATGTCCATTATATGCTCAGCTTGTTCTTGCTGAAGTTCAAACACTATTCTCCCTTCTTCATAGCTACTACCAAATGCGGTTCGAGAAATAACTTCACTGGTCATTATTTGAAGGTCTGGCCATACATCGAGCTCGTATGATGTTTCCTTTGAAACAATATCCTCCCATTTGCTTATCATTTCACTACAACTCATATAAAATGCTGGCAACATATGCTGTACAAAACAAATGAGAAAAAAAAGAAAATTGAATTTTCTGCTTTTTTTTGCCTAAATTCAATAGGGATAAGAGACTAGTAACCATAGACTATGACCGGAATTTTAGAGACACACCTTAACTAAACTAAGTTTTTATTACCCATGAACTCTTTTTCTTGTAATTTCGTACACCTTTTTTGGCCCTACATGACCTCCAAACATCTCCCACGCGCCTCACTTAAGTGGAGTCACAGAGTGTGCCACGTAAGCCAAAAGTTGTATAAAATTACACAAAAAATGAGTTTAGGGAGTAATAGGACCTTAGATTAGTTAAGGTGTATCTGTGAGATTTCGTTCATAATCTAGGGAATACTTGTGCCATATCCCAATTCAATACAACAAAAAAGAAGTATATTTAACCTTTAACTTCTCAACATGGAAAGCGGGATTGATTATTTTTCTGTGTTTTGCCCATTTGTCTTCCTCAACCAACACAAGACCTTGAGCCAATAACTTTGCAAATGGATTTGGATGAGTTTGCTTTAAGTACACATAATTCTTTGTCAAAATCTCTTTTACATGTTCAGGATTTGTGATCAACACTGTTGGATATGGGCCTAGCCACATGAAAGAACTTTTACCTGCCAAAAATCCGTTTTCAATTATAAAAAAAAAAGAAGGCATACTACATAAACAAACACTCAAATATGATATCAGCCGACAAGTAAGCATTCCAACTTTGAGGTGCAAATCTAGACACCTAAACTTGATCCAACTAGCAACTAAACACTTCCAACTTGTCTCCATCGTGTCTCGTACGTGACACATAAAGTTTAGATAAACGAATCACATGAAGTTGAGGTGTTTAGATATGCATACTCAAAGTTGCAGTGTTTACTTTCCAGTCGAATCAATAAAATAAACATACCATTTTTGTTGATGGAGTCAAGGAAAAAAGGGATAAGCCTTTGAGTTATATCATCAGAGATATTGATAGGCTTAGACTTAGCTTCAACTATACTTTTTGTCAATTCATTCAAATCTCCATAGAGTAACTTATATGGATTTCCTTTTAGACCTCTTTGCCTTAAGAAATTCTCCAATTTTTTTGGCCTAAACCATGCCCAATTCAACACTCTCCATGTATATACCAACAATATTGCAACACAAATTGTTGCTATAATTGTGTTATACAATATCTCCATGAAATTTTATTTTTCAAACTGTTTATTGTTACATAGAAAAAAGAGGGGAAAATAGCTAATTTTACATTGTCTAAATTTGTTGTTATTTAGACAAGATAAGGCCTAGCTTTTCTCTCTATAATATCGAAGACAAAAACATCATTGTCCAGTATTAATAAAGTCCTTTGTCTAATCTGTTTGGATCCACTCAATTTTATCGAATTCAATGATATTATCTAGGGATGCTACTTCGATGAATGTCTTTTCATAAATAATTACTGATTTTAGCGATACTTATATTTATCATCATTTATATCAATACTATGTTAAATATGTATTAAAAGTGAATGAAGTGTGTCATATATATGTATTATAACTATTTTTAAAAAAATATTATGATTTTTTGGTAAGAAGTTGACACATTGTATTATAAATGTATTAAAATGTGTAATAAATGTATTATTTATCAATAAAACTTGTATTAAATGTGAATAATAAATTGTTTTTTTTTTGTAATATGAATTAAAAGTGTATTATAATGTATTAAAAGTGATAAAGTGAAAAAAAAATGTTACTGTTATAAATGGTAAATATTTTTATTTATAGTATATTTATGTAAGTTTCCCAATTAATAAACGGATTTCTTATTTATTTTCTCGTGTTCTAAAAAATAATACTAATTCATAAGTATTTACATATAACGAAATACATCCCTTGTCATACTGAAGAGGTATGTTTGGACGGAAGGAGTATATTTGGACGACAAGTATAATGGAAAGGAGATATTTAGACTGAAAGTATAACGGGATTAGTATATTTGAACTCAATGTATAAGAAAAAAAATGATCTAAATTATTTTGTTAACGGTACAAGTGTATATTGGTTGTTTATCCGTATATATATAGTCTAGACAAATACTATAGGAGGTGAGGATGGAGCCGTATAACGGAATTGGTATATTGTGAGGATGAAAATAAGGTGTGTTGGAAGGTTTAGAAGACACAATCAATGTGAAATGTCACTTGTGATGCTTGTTTTTCCTACTTCTACTACAAAAGTCATATTTCAGCTCATTTTTACGTAATTTAAAAAAATGTATTCCAAAATTTTGACCAATCGAAAATGAAAAAACTGAAATTCCTCCGTTCCGAGCACACCCATATAAGTTTTTAAAAGTGTTATTCCTCTTAATTTTGCAAAACATTTTTTACGTTATTGAAGCCAATCGCAGTTGATCAAGGCATACAACTCAGCAATAAGATGTTTACCCCACCATGAATTCAAAAAAAAACTGAATTTTATTATTTTAATTTTATTTTAAACAATATTAGAAATTATAAATAAAAAGTTACAAACTTTATAAAAAAAAATAAAGAAAACAAATTATCTACTTTTTAACAGAAATATTTTATAACCTTAACTGAAACAGCTCAAATCTGGATAATAATAAAGAAAATTTTTACAACAAAATCCAAGATAGTGTATTTGAAAACAAATGACACCAACTGAGGGAAGAGATCTAGAGAATTATTTCTTATTTTTATAAGTAATATTGTAATAATATTACTATATGAAGTTAAGGACTTTATGTCTTTCAACAATACTAAACTGAAAATAAGTTGTTTTTAAAAACAAAAAAAAAAAACTCTAAATTGTTATTAATGTTCCATATATGGGTACTAGTTTCTGGACTATCCAATGTCAATTAATGATTGATTTCAAAATTAAAGATTTAATAAATCTTGGTAAAAATGACAAGGAACAAATTTTAGAAATTAATTAAATAAAAATAATAAGGCAATATTGTATTTCATCTATAAAAACAGTAATTATAATAAATTATAAATAATAAACCAATTAAGTAAACTAACAAAATTAGTATACCAGAGGAATCAATTATCTAAGCATTTGAAGCTTCTCCTTGAGTTTTTAAAAATAATTTTAGTGGCAATTTCAATTATTTTTTATTTTTTTCTAGATCAATAATCTATCTAGTTCAGTAAAATTACATTGACACTCTAATTTATCGATATTCATAATGATAATAAAATTCAAAATAAAGATTTGTTAAACCTTAGTAAAAAATGACATGGAACAAAATTTTAAAAATTAATTGAATGAAAATAATTAAGCAAAATATCATTTAAGACTCTCAACAAATACACTACACACCACTTCTTTAGTATAATATATTAAATTATATACATTGTTTTTCATTTATTAAAAAATATTCATAAGAAACCATAAAGAATAAATCAATTAATGAATTATAAAAATCAGTATTCCAAAGAAACCAATCTTCTTCCTTTCATACCTCATGGATGTTGCTAACGTTGATGATGGAGATGGCAATCTTCATGATATATCATCCCACAAAGTTTAAATTTAGCGATTCTTTGATTTCGGCATATATTCATTAACTCTACATACTTCACCATCTTTTATTTCATACAAATGTTGCTTTAAAAAGGGGGAAAAAGATGAAAAAGAAATTGAAAAGCAAAGATTAAAGAAATCTTACTCAACTGAAAATGTCCATGAGGAAAATGGAAATAATTTTCCTTGATGTTCTCTCGGATTCCTTTAACAGATTTATTGATTATCTTTATTAAATTAAATCGGCCTACATTAAATTATTATAGAACTTTTGAAATTCTGCAAAAAAAAAATTTATTTTGCTGATACATCACATGAATAAATCAATCATTTAACACTTCATTAATGCATTATACATAGGACATGTACCGTTTATTATTTATATGTAAAAGTTATTTTCTTAATGATAATTTATCAATTAGTAATGACTTTTCAACTTCTTCATTGTTTATCTCTTAGAAATAACGTTCCATCTTCTTTTTCATCTAAACTTTCATGATTTTTATTAATGTAATACAAATGAATTGGATACATGAACTCTCTAGTTCCCACATTTAATTTCTTTTTCATTTTTTCTTAAGATGAAGAAATAGTCAATTAATTTTGTATGTGCATCTAATATTTAATTAATTTGATGTGTTATATATTTCAATTGGTGAAGGACATTTTTGTAATTCAACTTTAAACTCAAAATTTTCTCACTTATAATAATGGAAAAAGGGTCAAATATGCCCCTAAACTATTCAAAAAGGTCTAGATATACCCTCCGTTTAAAGTTTTGTTCACTGATGCCCTCATCGTCCAACTTTTGGTCCAAATATGCCCTTATGAGTGTTAGTTGTTATGTTGGACATATCCAACTCATTTTTCATTTCTTTAAATGCTACATGGAATTGTCATGTCATTTTGGCTTTATCACATAACATTTATATGAAAATGGAAAGATATTCGGACTCATAAACACCTAATCCGACCCATAAATCAACCCCCTTTTTAAATAAATTATCCGACCAATTTTCAACAATTTTGTTTAATTTTTATTTTTTTCGATAAATTCTGAAAATGAGTAATTGATTAATAATAAAATAGGAAAATATGAAAAAAGTATAAAATTAACGCCAAAAATTCATAAATAATTATAGTAACCTTAAATACAATTTAAACATTCTTTTAAAAAAAATCGATAAATCTCAAAATGAGTAATTGATTAACAAAAAGTATGAAAAAATATAAAATTAACGCCAAAAATTAAAAAATAAATATATTAACCTTAAATTCAACAATTTCAATATTTTTTTTAATTTTTAATTTTTCTAATAAATCCCAAAAATGAGTTTATTAAAAAATAAATATGAAAGTATAAAAATTACGCAAAAAAATCACAAATAAAAAAATAGGAAAATATGAAAAAAATAGAGGTTTTAACCGAACTAAGCCATTATAGAAAGCATTCACCAAAATAATATGTTTTTCTAAAATTTTACAAAACTAGTATAAACGTATTCCACAGTAACGTTTTATGATATATTTTATTTTTTAAAAGTTGATGGCGTCAGATTGATATACGTTACTCACAATAACGTTTTAGGAGTAAAACGTTACTGAAAATAACATTTTAGGAGTAAAACGTTACTGAAAATAACGTTTTAGGAGTAAAACGTTACTTACAGTAACGTATATCAACCTAATGCTGTTAGTTTTTAAAAAACAAAATATACCCTAAAACGTTACCGTGAAATACATTTATACTAGTTTTGTAAAATTTTAGAAAAATGTATTACTTTGGTAAATTGTTGAAATTATTGAATTTAAGTTTACAATATTTAGTTGTGAATTTTGACGTATATTTTTTATTTTGTTTTCATATTTTTTTCCTTTTTATTAAAAAATTACTCATTTTGGGGATTTGCCGAAAAATATAAAAGTTTTAAAAAAATTGTAGATTGAAATGTTACTATATATATTTGTGAATTTTTGGCGTTAATTTATATTTTTTTTCATACTTTTGATATTTTTTATTAATCAATTACTCATTTTCGAGACTTATCGAAAAATAAAAAATTTAAAAAAATTGAAATGTTAGATTTAAGGTTACTATATTTATTTGTGAATTTTTTGCGTTAATTTTATTATTTTTTTCATATTTTTCCTATTTTTTATTAATCAATTACTCATTTTCGGGATTTACCGCAATACTAAAAATTAAACAAAATTGTTAAAAATGGGTCGGATAGTGAATTTAAAAGGAGCTGATTTATGGATCGGATTAGGTGTTTATGAGTCCGAATATCTTTCCATTTTCATATAAACGTTATGTGATAAGGTCAAAATGACATGACAATTCCATGTGACATTTAAAGAAATGAAAAATGAGTTGGATATGTCCAACATGACAACTAACGCCCATAAGGGCATATTTGGACCAAAAGTTGGACGGCGAGGGCATGAGTGAACCAAACTTTAAACGGAGGGTATATTTAGACCTTTTCGAATAATCTAGGGGCATATTTGATCCTTTTCCCTATAATAATATATGATATATTTAAGAGCTGTCATTAAAATTTGATTTTACGCTACTAATTTTATTGAAAAGCGTTGGGAGTTTTAACATTAGCGTTGTGACTAAATTTTAAGAATAACATACTTGTCATTATTCGGCAAGTTCCAAAATTTTATCGAAACTACGCACATGATGCAATTGGAGTGCCAATGATTATGAATAGTAATGTATATGAAACAGTAATGTCTAAGACATAGTATAGTCAATGGAGGAAACAAGAAATCTTAATGATCATAAACTTGAGAGTATATTACTATCATAACACTAATTAATAATAACGAAATGCAATTGTATTGTATACATATTCTAATAAACACATGAATTCTACATGACAAAAATACACGTAGGACACCACGTACGACAAAAAATGATATGTAGGATGACATGCAGAACATGTGTGTCTAGTTGTTCAATTTTACACAAGTTTAAGTGTCTATTTGTGCACACTCAAAGTTTAAGGGCATAAATGTGACTCGAAACCAAGTTAAAGGACATATTATGTATTATGCCTATACTTTTTATTGTCATTTTTTCTAAAGAAACCAATCTTCTTGCTTTCATACCTCATGAATGTTGCTAACGTTGATGATGGAGATGATAATCTTCATGATATATCATCCCACAAAGTTTAAATTTAGCGATATTTTGATTTCGGCATATATTCATAACTCTACATACTTCACCATCTTTCATTTCATGCAAATATTGCTTTAAAAAAAAGGGAAAAAGATGAAAAAGAAATCGAAAAGCAAAGATTAAAGAAATCTTACTCAACTGAAAATGTCCATGAGGAAAATGGAAATAATTTTCTTTGATGTTCTTTCGGATTCCTTTAACAGATTTATTGATTATCTTTATTAAATTAAATCGGCCTACATTTAATTATCATAGAACTTCTGAAATTCTGCAAAAAAAAATAATTATATTTTGCTGATACAATCACATGAATAAATCAATCTTTTAACACTTCATTAATGCATTATACATAGGACATGTACCGTTTATTATTTATTGTAAAATTTATTTTCTTAATGATAATTTATCAATTAGTAATGAATTTCCAACTTCTTCATTGTTTATCTCTTAGAAATAACGTTCCATCTTCTTTTTCATCTAAACTTTCATGATTTTTAATAATGTAATACAAATGAAATAGTACATGAACTCTCTAGTTCCACATTTAATTTCTTTTTCATTTTTTCTTAAGATGAAGAAATAGTTAATTAATTTTGTATGTGCATTTAATATTTAATTAATTTGATGTGTTATACATTTCAATTGGTGAAGGACATCTTTGTAATTCAACTTTAAACTCAAAATTTTCTCACTTATAATAATGGGAAAAAGGTCAAATATGCTCCTAAACTATTCGAAAAGGTCCAGATATACCCACCGTTCAAAGTTTGGTTCACTGATGCCCTAGCCGTCCAACTTTTGGTCCAAATATGTCATTATGGACGTTAGTTGCCATGTTGGACATATCCAACTCATTTTTCATTTCTTTAAATGCTACATGGAATTGTCATTTCATTTTGGTCTTATCACATAACATTTAGGAAAAAGGGTCTGATATACCCCTCAACTTTGTCATTTGGAGCTAATATACCCCCCGTTATAAAAGTGGCTCATATATGCCCTTACCGTTATACAAACGGCTCACATATACCCCTCCCGTTACAAAATGGCTCATATATACCCTTCATTTAACGGGAGTTAAAAAATTAGTTTTAAATTTATATTTATTACTTGTAATTTTTTTTAAAAAAATAATATTTAGGGGTATATATGATTCTTCTATCAAAGTTCAAGGTATATTTTAATTTTTTCATATATCAATTATTTTTTGACTTTTTTTATTATAATTATTTGAGTTTCTTATTCTTATGTTTTTTCTTTCATTCCTTAGTTTAAAGAAAACAAATTTAAACTATTTTTTTTGTGTGTATTGTAATTTAATTTCGTATTCGAAAAAAAATTTGGTCATCTACAATAAGTTTTATAAGAATATTAGTGAAACATAAATAAATATGATTATCAAAATAATAATTATAAATTAGTCATAGAAACAAAAAAGGTCAAATAAAATATGTTTGACGAAGATTAAATTTACTCATATGGGGTTATATTTTTTAGAAAAAAATAATAAAAATTTAGATTAAAATTATAATTTTTTCCATTTCCGTTAGAGGAAAAGGGTATATGTGAGTCATTTGCTTAAAAATAGGGGTATATATGAGCCACTTTCATAACAAGGGGTATATCAGCTCTAAATGACAAAGTTGAGGGGTATATCAGACCATTTTCCCTAACATTTATATGAACATGGAAAGATATTCGGACTCATAAACACCTAATCCGATCCATAAATCAACCCCCTTTTAAATAAATTATCCGACCAATTTTCAACAATTTTGTTTAATTTTTATTTTTTTCGATAAATTCCGAAAATGAGTAATTGATTAATAACAAAATAGGAAAATATGAAAAAAGTATAAAATTAACGCCAAAAATTCATAAATAATAATAGTAACCTTAAATCCAATTTAAACATTCTCTTAAAAAAATTATTTTTTTTCAATAAATCCCAAAATGAGCAATTGATTAACAAAAAGTATGAAAAAAATATAAAATTACGCCAAAAATTAAAAAATAAATACAATAACCTTATATTCAACAATTTCAACATTTTTTTTAATTTTTATTTTTTTCGATAAATCCCAAAAATGAGTTTATCAAACAAAAAAAAATATGAAAGTATAAAAATTACGCAAAAAATTCACAAATAAAAAATAGGAAAATATGAAAAAAAATATAAAATAGAAAAAATTGTTGAAATTATTGAATTTAAGTTTACAATATTTATTTGTGAATTTTGACATATATTTTTATTTTGTTTTCATATTTTTTCCTTTTTTATTAAAAAATTACTCATTTTCGGGATTTGCCGAAAAATATAAAAAATTTAAAAAAATTGTAGATTGAAATGTTACTATATATATTTGTGAATTTTTGGCGTTAATTTATATATTTTTCATACTTTTCATATTTTATTAATCAATTACTCATTTTCGAGATTTTATCGAAAAATAAAAAAAAAATAAAATTGAAATGTTAGATTTAAGGTTATTATATTTATTTGTGAATTTTTGGCGTAAATTTTATATTTTTTTCATATTTTTCCTATTTTTTATTAATCAATTACTCATTTTCGGGATTTACCGCAATAATAAAAATTTAACAAAATTGTTAAAAATGGGTCGGATAGTGAATTTAAAAGGAGCTGATTTATGGATCGAATTAGGTGTTTATGAGTCCGAATATCTTTCCATTTCATATAAATGTTATGTGGTAAGGTCAAAATGACATGACAATTCCATGTGGCATTTAAAGAAATGAAAAATGAGTTGGATATGTCCAACATGACAACTAACGCCCATAAGGGCATATTTGGACCAAAAGTTGGACGGCGAGGGCATGAGTGAACCAAACTTTAAACGGAGGGTATATTTAGACCTTTTCGAATAGTTTAGGGGCATATTTGATCCTTTTCCCTATAATAATATATGATATATTTAAGAGTTCTCATTAAAATTTGATTTTACGCTACGAATTTTATTGAAAAGCGTTGGGAGTTTTAACATTAGTGTTGTGACTAAAATTTTAAGAATAACATAATTGTCATCATTCGGCAAGTTCCAAAATTTTATCGAAACTACGCACATGATGCAATCGGAGTGCTAATGATTATGAATAGTAATGTCTAAGACATAGTAGAGTCAATGGAGGAAACAAGAAATCTTAATGATCATAAACTTGAGAGTATACTACTATCATAATACTAATTAATAATAACGAAATGCAATTGTATTGTATACATCTTCGTCTAATTTTTCATATTATAGATATTTTATTTTATTTTTGGATTTTCTTTCTATTTTACAAGCCAATTCTTGATAATATAAAGATGAATTGTAACAACAAAATTCACAATGAAAAAATAGTCAAAACTGAAAAATATCACAACCAATTTAACAATGTTTAACCCTCGCTTTGCTAGATTCATTTATGGAAATACTAGACAAAATTCCAATCCATTTATTATTCTTCCAATCGCAGTTGAAAGTTTGAGTTACTATGCAAAATGTTATGAGCGAACTTTGAAGTGAAAATTCTCCGTTCATAAGGTCGAAACCTAACTACATAAAAAAAAATACATGAAAAAGTCAAATGGGTTCAATATCTATTATTTATACATAAATTTTTTTGGCATAATACATATATTGGACTCTAAATTTGGCTTTAAATTTTAACTTTGACCTCCAACTTTCATAATGCACAAACAGACACTTTAACTATCCAACTTTTAAATAAATAACACATGAGTCCTACATGATAAAATACACGTAGGACACCATGTACGACAAAAAATGATACGTAGGATGACATGTAGAACATGTGTCTATTTGTTCAATTTTACACAAGTTTAAGTGTCTATTTGTGCACACCCAAAGTTGAAGGGCATAAATGTGATTCGAAGCCAAGTTAAAGAACATATTATGTATTATGCCAATACTTTTTATTGTCATTTTTTCTAATTTTTTAATAAGCGTGAAACAAGCCAAATCGACGCACTTATTTTGAGATGTGAAACAAGCCAAATTGACACACTTATTTTGAGACTAAAAACGTATATTGGAAGTAGTTTTTTCAACATAGAAAATTGTGCCTTTGAGGAATTAGTCTAGCCTTCATGTTTTGGATGAAAATACAAATAAATGTGTCACATTTGTCTTTTTTTTTTTTTTTTTGACTATATTTATGATAAGATAAATATTGCTAATATTGTGGGATTACAATAATTTTTTGAACTAAATATACAATTTATTTATCATTTAAATCATATTTTCTTTAGTCAATTAAATGTAACGTATGTCAAGTGCCCCTATCCAAAAAATTAATAGGATAAAATGGAGAGAAATTGTATCCAATATATATATTAGCTTACTTCATATAGAAGAGTAGGTAGAAAGAAGAGTCTTATTAACTTCATGGAGATTTCTTACAACAGAATTATAGAAGCAATTTGTGTTGTGACTTTGTTGGTATATACATGGAGAGTGTTGAATTGGGCATGGTTTAGGCCAAAGAAACTTGAAAAATACTTAAGAAAGAGTGGTCTTAAGGGAAATCCATACAAATTATTCTATGGCGATTTGAACGAAATCACAAATAAAGTGAATGAAGCTAGATCTAAGCCCATCAATTTCTCTGATGATATAGCTCAAAGGATCATCCCTTTTTTCCTTGATTCCATCAACAAAAATGGTATGTTTCGTTGTCCTTAAATCGATCTTACTTGATCAAATTTGAGCGTCTATTTATATTATGCCTTTTTTTTTATATATATATATATTTCCTAATCGAAAACGGATTACTCTCAGGTAAAAGGTCTTTTGTGTGGCTAGGCCCAAATCCAGCAGTGTTGATCACAGATCCTGAACATGTAAAAGAGATTTTCACAAAGAATTATGCGTATCAAAAGATACCTCATCCCAATCCATTTGCAAACTCATTCGCTAAAGGTCTTGCGTTTCTTGAGGAAGACAAATGGACCAAACATCGAAAAATCATCAATCCTGCTTTCCATTTTGAGAAGTTTAAGGTTATTTTTATTTACTTTAATAGTCTTATTACGCGAACAGGAAGCTCTATTACTGATAACTAGTACTGGTTTTTGCGATTAATTTGTTTTGTACAGCATATGTTGCCAGCGTTTTATCAAAGTTGTAGTGAAATGATAAGCAAATGGAAGGAGATTATTCCAAAGGGAACATCAGTCGAGCTCGATGTATGGCCAGACATTCAATTAATGACAGGTGAAGTCATTTCTCGAACCTCATTTGGGAGTTGCTATGAAGAAGGGAGAAAAGTATTTGAACTTCAGAGAGAACAAGCTGAGTATGTAATGGACATGACTCATTCAGTTTATATACCAGGATCAAGGTATAACGATTTATTTTCTACATAATATGGAAAATCACATGTTCATTACTTTGTCCTAATTAAAAAAAACTTTTCTTGTTTGCTTCAACATTTGTTTTGTTAGGTTCTTGCCTACTAAAAGGAACAAAAGAATGCTGGAAATCGAAAAGGAAATTCAAACAACGATTAGGCATATCATCGACAAAAGATTGAGGGCAATGGAAGCAGGGGAGGCTAGTAAAAATGACTTATTAGGCATATTACTTGAATCCAATATGAAAGAAATTGAACAACACGGAAACAAGGATTTCGGAATGACAACAACTGAGTTGATTGAAGAGTGCAAGTTGTTCTATTTTGCTGGACAAGAGGGCAATTCAGTGTTGCTCGTCTGGACGATGATTTTGTTGTGCCTACACCCAGAGTGGCAAGTACGTGCCAGAGAGGAGGTTTTGCAGGTCTTGGGAAATGAAAAACCAAATTTGGAAGGACTAAATCGCCTCCATATTGTAAGTACTTTCCACAAGTTCGTTATGTAAGACAACTTAAAAATAGATCAAACTTCAACGATGAAGAACACTATAAAATTAGGATTAAATACGTAGCTGTTAAATCGTACTGTCCATGATTAATGCAAAATTATTCTATCTAATACCACTTCCAACTTATGCGATACATTTTTCTTTCCTTAGGTGACAATGATCTTGAACGAGACGTTAAGGGTATTCCCCCCAGTAGCAATGTTTCGTAGAAGGATTAAAGATGAAGTCAAATTAGGGGAGCTGAGTCTACCAGCTGGAGTGCTACTCTTTATACCCACAGTATTAATTCATTATGACAAGAAGTTATGGGGTGAAGACGCGAACGAATTCAAACCAGAAAGATTCAGTGAAGGAGTGTCAAAGGCAACAAAAGGACAGGCATCGTTTTTTCCATTTGGCCGGGGACCTCGAATTTGCATTGGACTAAACTTTGCAATGATGGAAGCAAAGATGGCATTAGCAATGATACTACAAAATTTCTCCTTCGAACTCTCTCCATCTTATGCACATGCTCCATTTGCAATAGTTTCTACTCAACCACAGTATGGTGCTCCTTTGCTTATGCGCAAACTTTGAAATGGATGTTGCTGATATTTAAGATTAATGGTGTTGTGTTCTCCGTATTTCAGATTGAAAACTAATAAACTAGTCGGTATATGGCTAATATCGCTCTTTGCCTATTTCAACTTTGTAGGTTTGTAATGTTATTGCTGTTGTTCACTTCTCTTTTGTGGGTGAATTAGTTTAAACTTGGTATATCAGTGGTTCCTATTGATCTATGACAAGCCTTAAACAATACAATGGGCAGTTTTAAAAGTTATCCTTTTCTTAAGAATTCTATGTATACTCGCAATTCCATATTGTTACATATCAACATCGGCAATATTGATGAAAATATTGATATTCAGGTGATTTGAATCAATCCATTGGAATGGACATCTGTATTGATAATCACCCCTTCCATGGAATGATCCACAAACCAATTGTTTGTATCCCATTCTCCGCTATAATGAATCAAAACGAGCAAAGAATTACACCGTTGCTTTAGAGTTCAAAACAAAATATAATAATTGTTTCCAATTACACCGTTGCACTAAAAAGGTACTTCTTCTGATCTCCCCTTGAGAACATTCAACCTCGAATGAGATTCTAGGCATATTTTAAACGAAAAGAGACTAACATGTGTGTGTATCAATGGGGATTAAACCCCTAATTTGTAAGGAAGTTGATTAGTGAGATCCCCCTAAGGGGTGCACCGGCTACTGACCTTGATCATCTTATAGAAGGGTTCTAGTGTGAGAATACGATCTCGGAGCACTGCCACATTATCAAAAATAGAATCATAACGTCAATATGATCGTTTTGACACCAAAATTGCATTTTTCGTGGATGGTCCCAAAATCGTGTCTAAAACGGGACTCTCAAAAAACATTTAATAAATGGAGAAATGTACAAGTATCCCCTCAGACTATGATCAAAATCCAGAGACACACCTTAACTAAACTAAGGACCTATTACCTCGCTGAACATATTTTATTTTGTAAATTTGTACACTTTTGTCTTACGTGGCACACTCCGTGACTCCACACAATTGAGACACATGGGTGATATTTGGATGTCACATAAGCTAAAAAGGTGCACTAAATTACCAAAAAAATAAGTTCAGGGGTAATAGGACCTTAGAATAGTTAAAATGTGTCTCTGAAATTTCGGTCATAGTCTAGGGAGGTATTTGTGCATTTTCCCTTTAATAAATAGAGATAACTTAGTTAACTATATCTAATATTTAATCCTCCTCACATTTTTGGCATAATACATATATTGAACCCTAAACTTGGCTCCAAATTTTAACACCTCCAACTTTCATAATGCACAAACACACACTTTAACTATCCAACTTTTAAATAAATAAACACACGAGTCCTACATGACACAATACAAGTAGGACACAACGTATGAAAAAAAATGACATGTAGGATATGTGTGTCTATTTGTTCAACTTTATATAAATTTAAGTGTCTATTTGTGCACATCCAAAGTTGAAGAGCATAAATGTGATTTTGAAGTCAAGTTAAAGGACACATTTTAAATAATTATTTTTGTCTTATAAAAATCAATCAAAAGCTAAATTTGAAGCATGACTTCCGCGATCACACAACAATTTAGTATCGATTATTTGAATGATGCATGTAGATCAGCGTACAATGCAAATGACGTAAATATCGTCTTAAAGTTGCGCATAAGCAGAGGAGCACCATACTGAGGATGAATAGACACTACTGCAACTGGAGCATGTGTATATGATGGAGAGAGTTCAAAGGAGAACTTTTGTAGTATCATTGCTATTGTCATCTTTGCTTCCAACATTACAAAGTTTTGTCCGATGCAAACTCGGGGTCCCCAACCAAATGGAATAAACGAGAGTTGTCCGTTTGTTGCCTTTGACACTCCTTCACTGAATCTTTCTGGTTTGAATTCCTTCGCGTCTTCACCCCATAATTCCTTGTTATAATGTACTAAGATTGCGGGTATAATGAGTAGTACTTCAGCTGGCAGACTCAGCTCACCCAATTTGACTTCATCTTTGTTCGTTCTACCATATAACAGTGCTGGGGGGAACAGCCTTAACGTCTCGTACAAGATCATTGTCACCTAAGGAAAACATACATGTATAACATAAGTTGGCATTAGAATTAGTGCACTAATGAGAGAAATTGTTAAACGCACTTACAATTTTGAGGCGACTTAGTCCTTCAAAATCTGGTTTTTCATTTCCGAAGACATTCAAAACCTCCTCTCTGGCACGTACTTGCCAATCTGGATGTTGGCACAGTAATATCATCGTCCATACAAGCAACACTGAAGTGGAATCTTGCCCAGCAAAGTAGAATAACTTGCACTCTTCAATTACTTCTGTTGTTGTCATTCCGAAATCTTTGTTTCCATGTTGTTCAATTTCTTTCGTATTGGATTCAAGTAATATGCCTAATAAATCTTCATTAACATTACTAGTCTCCCCTGCTTTCATCGTCATCAATCTTTTCTCAATGATACGCTTAATTGTCGTTTGTATTTCCTTTTCGATTTCCACCATTCTTTTCTTCTTCTTACTAGGCAAGAACCTTATAATACAAATCTAAGTAATTTCTCTATGCTATGAAGTATGAACAAGAAATTTGATCAAATAGTTTAATACTGTACGTACCTCGACCCTGGTATATAAATCGAAAAAATTTGTTCCATTACATACTCAGCTTGTTCTTTTTGAAGTTCAAATACTATTCTCCCTTCTTCATAGCTACTCCCAAATGCAGTTCGAGAAATGACATCACCGGTCATTAGTTGAAAATGTGGCCATACATCGAGCTCGACTGATGTTTCCTTTGTAACAGCCTCCTCCCATTTCCTTAGCATTTCGCTACAACTCTGATAAAATGCTGGAACCATATGCTGTTACGTAGACAAAGTTAATTTCATTCATGATCACTAAGTTCTATATACTAGCTATATGCAAAAACAAAAAGATATAGTAGTATGTATAAACCTTTAGTTTCTCAAAATGGAAGGCGGGATTGATGATTTTTCTATGCTTAGCCCATTTCTGTTCCTCAAGGGTAACGAGACCTTGAACCAATAACTTCGCGAATGGATTCGAATGCTTATTCTTGTGATATACATAATGATTTTCAAAAATTTTCTTTATAAGTGAAGGTTCTGTGATGAATACTATAGGCTTGGGGCCTAGCCAGGCAAAAGAATTTTTACCTGCAGAGTATTTATCAGTTTTGTGTTAGTAAAAAAAGCAAAGCTTATACTAAACGGATTGTAAGTGATCATATCGCCTACCGGTTTCAACAAAACTAATACTAGCTTTAGTTCAAACTCTGTATTTGTGTTTAAAAATCTATTAATACGTATAAATAGTTTATCAAGAACTGAATAATCTGCTTTTTCAAGAATACGGAATTCATAAACTCAGTTATACTAGGCATAATATATATTAGACTCTAAACTTGACTTCAAATTTTAACTTTGACCTCCAACTTTCATAATGCACAAAAACGCACTTTAACTATCCAACTTTTAAATAAATAAACACATGAGTCCTACATGACAAAATACACGTAAGACACCAACATGTGTGTCTATTGTTCAATTTTATACAAGTTTAAATGTCTACTTGTGCACACCAAATTTGAAGAGCATAAATGTGATCCGAAGTCAAGTTAGGACATATTTATGTATTATGTCATTATACTATATCACGGTACTTCAACTAGAGGAGCGACTAGTTGGTTCACCAAACCCCAACCTAGCATCACACATTCTAAATACGAACTGCGGAACTCCTCCCAAAATTACATTATTCGAGCTAGAAATGGCTGTTAGTGGACTATCTTCACACATTTAAACATGATATCAGATCAGGCAAAGATCATGAATTCAAGTCATATATAAAATAAAAGAAACTATATGATTGGTCCATGAACAAGAATATGATTAAACAAACTTGGTAGATTGTTGTACTTACCATATTTGTTGATGGAGTCACAGAAAAAAGGGATGAGCCTTTGAGGTACATCACCAGAGAAACTGATAGGCTTAGATTTGGCTTCATTGAGTTTATTTGTGAGTTCCTTCAAATCTCCATAGAGTAATTTGTATGGATTTCCCTTAAGACCACTTTTTCTTAAGTATTTCTCAAGTTTCTTTGGCCTAAACCATGCCCAATTCAACATTTTCCATGTGTATATTACTAACAAAATTGCAATACAAATTGTTGCTATCATCTCTACTCCCACAAGTGATAAGTACTCCATATGAAGTTAATGAAAAGGATTCTCTCAAGTACTTTTTTTTCTTCTTATAAATATGAAAAATCAATTAAGAGTACCTACTTTTATATTAGTCATAATCATAATAAATTGACACTCTAACTTTGAGGATGTATATCCAAACAACTTAATCCATCTTTATTGTGTCAGTTGAACACTTTAACTTACAAAAATGAACATCTAAACACTTGTAAAATTTATGTGTCACGTCAATGTTGGGTGTCCACGAGGCATAGTATAAATAGTAAATTTTAATTACTATAAGGGAGAGTTACATATTAAGCAATATCAAATTTATCAAATTCTTTCGGTTAACAATTTATTTATGTTGATGGTGAATTAATATTAAATTATTAGAAACAATTATTATCAAGAAGACAAAAGACTCTTAATGATAATGTTCAATGAATTAAATGTGAAGACTAAAGGTTACATAATTAAGTTGGAAACTGATAGGTCTCTTTTATTTTTTTTTCCTTTCATCTCCCCTTACCTAAGATTTTTCTATTTAAAGTCACCTAGAAATAAAAATTAACTTACAAATTTCATCTGATCTTCTTGCTAAAGTATGTTAATATGTCAATTCTCTCTTATAAATTAAGATCCATTTTCTCATTTTTGGTATATCATCTCTTTCTTCTTTTTTGATTTCCTTTTTGATCATAGTCATAGACTGCTAAAGAAATTGTCATCAATCTTTGTAGAGTTGTTGAGGGCAATATCATTATTATTGTATTTGGATCGAAGACATTATGATTGATTGATTAATTAATTGTAAATAACATTTTTTATCACGTTATATGAATTATAACAAAATAATGAATTGTTTGTACTATTTTATGTAAAGTGATTATAGCGATGACCATTTGTAAGTGATTTTCATATTAGTGTTAAACGTTCTTTTAAAATGTATACTCTTCTTGTTCCTTTTAAGTTAAGGGCCTGTTTGGCTCAGCTTTTAGCTGGTCAAACAGACTTAAAAGCTGTTTTTGACTTATTTGACTGTTTGGTAATATTCAAATAGCTTATTTTAAGTTAAAAAAAACTTATTTTAAGCCAAAAGTTAAAAGCTGGGGTAGGAGTGTTTTTTTTTTTAGCTTATAAGCTGTTTTAAGTTGACCGTACTTTAACCCTTAATATTTTTATATAATCCCCAAATTACCCATCCTTACCCTAACATTTTCTTCCATTTTTCCGTTTTTCCTTCTCACGCGGCTGATGTTTGTATTATTTTAGTTTTTCCATTTTTATGTTAGTGAAGTGTTCTCTTTCATTTTGATATTTGTATTTGAATCAAACAACTTATTTTTGAAATATGAATTAATATTCTTCTTATAAGTAATTTGTTGATAAAGAAGTATGTGGATGATAGACAATTACTATTCAAATTATATATTATTAAAATGTAAAATAAGTTGCACATATAACTTAAATAAAAATTTATATTCCTCTTATAAATAATTTGTGATAATAAAAAAATATGTGAATGATAGACAATTATTATTACCTATGGATGAAACTAAAATAAATCTTAAATCGTTCTTTGATCTATTCAAATTAAATATCTTTAAAATCTATAATAAGTTTATATTCCTCTTATAAATAATTTGTGATGAGAAAGAAATGTTAATGATAGCAAAATATAATTATTTATGGCTGTAAAGTATAAATCAATTAACTTTTATTATGTTAACAACTTTTAAGGGTATTTCAGATATTTTGATTTAAAAAGCTATTTATCAGCACTTATTTGCCAACACATCAACAACTTTTTTTTAACTTCAGCTCTTTTATCCAAACACATAACTGCTTACTTTAAAAATAAGTTTCAGCACTTTCAAAAGTACTTTTTTAAAGCTGCTTTATTAAGCCAATCCAAACGGGCCCTAAATATATTCTCTATTTATATAAAGATGTTCGTGTCTAGGTTATAATTAACTATATATTACTTATTTAGACTATATATAATTATTGGCTTAGAACATGTACAGTATTATATTTCTTATTTTCAGATGAAATTAAAAATTGTCTCAATGATATTAGATATTTTATTATATGTCAAATTATTTGACAGATATGTTAAATGACTATGCATGTATTTAATAATTAGTTCATTATTCATAAATTAGTATGTGTTTCATATACTTCTTATCCCCCCCCCCCCCCCCCCCCCCCTTCTTTTCTTACTTTATAAATACTCATTTGTTTGAGTCAAAAAAATATTTTGTGACTTCTAATCGTATTTATGTTGCGATTCAATATATACATCGATTTAAAAGATTTACTAATATTAGCTTATGAATTACACGTATGTTTACTTTTTATGTGTATTTTATTTTTTAAGTTATGACATATAGCAAATCCAACAATATATGTATCATTTTACAATTTATTAATTGTAGTACAAAATTTATATTAAGTAGTTTATAATAAGTGCAACGCACGTTCTAATATATATATATATATATATATATATATATATATATATATAATATATATATATATATATATATATAGATATATATATATATATATATATGCATTCAAATTGCATTCTCACTGCCAAAATCATGGAACAGTCTTCCAATCCATATTTTGTCAATCAATCATCCTATAAAGTCCACAAACTTGATTAATTGGGACAAACACCTTTATTAGTTGTAGAAAATCCATCAATATATACCCATCTTGTCGTTGATATATATATATATATATATATATATATATATATATATTGAGGTGTTTGTCCCAATTAATCAAATTTGTGGACTTTTATAGGATGATTGATTGACAAAATATGGATTGGAAGACTTCTCCATGATTTTGGCAGTGAGAATGCGATGCGATTTGAATTTCTTACATGGTATTTTTTTCCTCATAAACACGAAAATTTAATAAGTTGTGAAAACTATCTTACTTTCATCAATTCTTATATAATCTTATCAAATGAGCAAATCAAAGTTTATAAATAAGATATTGGGATATTCTAAGACGTAACATTAATAAATTACATATCTCCATATTCTTTAATAAATAAATGTTTGTGATTATAAATTGCCAATACACATAATTTTATAAAGGCATAATACATATACTGGACCCTAAACTTGGTTTTAAATTTTAACTTTGACCTCCAACTTTCATAATGCACAAACAGACACTTTAACTATCCTACTTTTAAATAAATAAACACACGAGTCCTACATGACACTATACACGTAGGACACCACGTCGAATAAAAAATGACAAGTAGGATGACATGTAGGACATGTGTGTCTGTTTGTTCAACTTTATACAAGTTTAAGTGTCTACTTGTGCACATTCAAAGTTGAAGAGCATAAGTGTGATTTGAAGCCAAGTTAAATGGCATATTTATGTATTATGTCTTTTATAAAGATTCACTAGTCAACAATAGTAGTACTTAGTTATTATTTAATACCCTTCACATGGTACAAACAATTTCTTCACGAATAGCATGACATTTTTTTTTGAATAATTTAAAATGGTTGGTCTTTTTTCTTTTACAATATATAATTTAATGGGTTTAGTTTTATATTTTTTTTAAAAAAAAATAAATTGAAAGCACTATTTGGAATGACATAATACATATATTTGACCCTGAATTTTGGCTTCAAATTTTAACTTTGACCTCCAACTTTCATAATGCACAAACAAATACTTTAACTATCCAACTTTTAAATAAATAAACACATGAGTCTTAAATAACACAATACACGTAAGACACCACATATGACAAAAATGACACGTTATGACATGTAGGACATGTGTGTCTATTTGTTCAGTTTTATACAAGTTTAAGTGTCTACTTGTGCAGACACAAAATTGAAGGGCATAAATGTAATTAAAAGCCATTTAAAGGGCATATTTATGTATTATATTATTTGGAATCCGAATCATTGTTTTTGAAGAATTTAGGTTTTGATTTCAAATCATGATCCTTCAAATACTGATTTGGAATCATGACTAAATATCTCATGATTTGCGCCCTGAAAGTAGGGGTGACAATTTCAGCCATATATATTAATAAAAGGCATAATACATAAATATGATATTTAACTTGGCTTCAAATCGCATTTATGCCCTTCAACTTTGGATGTGCACAACTAGACACTTAAACTTGTATAAAGTTGAACAAATAGACACACATGTCCTACATGTTATTTGTTGTTCTACGTGGTGTCCTACGTGTATTATGTCATGTAGTACTAATGTGTTATTTATTTAAAAGTTGGATAATTAAAGTGTCTGTTTGTGCATTATGAAAGTTGGAGTCAAAGTTAAAATTTGAAGCAAAGTTTAGGTCAAATATATGTATTATGCCTAATAAAATGAATCCATTTTAATAATATTTAATGGCTTGGAATACTCATATTTTAATTGGTTAAATATGGGTTTTAAACTATTTTAAGAGTCTCTATAAATATGGTCAAAATGGATTAAATATGAGTATTTTACCCATAATAGATTACTTATTTTCACTTTCACTCAATATTTTTAATTGTGCTAAAAATAAAAAATTTAATATTAGTTTTTCAGAAACAAATTTTTAAAAAATTTAATTTGAGAGTAGATTGATGGAAGGTGGGGGAGAGGTAGGGGGTAATTTTTTTTCTTTTTGCAAAAACAGTTTTCTTTTTTGTTTTGAAAAAAAAAAAAAAAATTAGGCGTAGGTTGGTGGAAGGTGGGGGATGGGGTCCAGGGAGTGGGGCGGGGCAGAGGTAGGGGGTAATTTTTTTTCTTTTTGCAAAAACAGTTTTCTTTTTTGTTTTGAAAAAAAAAAAAAAAAATTAGGGGTAGGTTGGTGGAAGGTGGGGGATGGGGTCCAGGGAGTGGGGCGGGGCAGAGGTAGGAGGTAAATTTTTTTTTTTTTTTTGAAAAAAAAAATTAGGGGCAGGTTGGTGGAAGGTTGGGGTGGGGGCGCCCCGGGGTGGGGGTTCCAGGGAGGGGGTAATTTCTTTTTTTTGAAAAACAAATCCTTTAAAATGGGTTGAAACCATTTCACCCAAACATACTTGACCAAATCCATATTTGTCCATATTTTATTTGGATGGATTGTAATCCAAACCATTTTTGCTCAATCCATTCAAATTCAATCCGATCCAACCATTTGTCACCCTACCTGAAAGAACTTATGTCCCAGTAAACATAAACTCGATTGCGGAGGAAAAAAATAAATAAAAATCAACCCATTTGAAGAAAAAAAAGTACAATTAAAGGAAGGCAGTATTGTCCTCCACCAAAATGTTAAACAAGAAAAATAGGAGATTTGAGATGGAGCAAAAACCATATCAAAAACTAAAAAACTTTGATAACATTAACCAAACTGCAGTTAATGTTTGAATTCGAACAATGACTTCCGCGATATCACAATAATTTAGTATATTGATCATTCAAATGATGTATCTCGATCAACGTACAACACCAATGTCGTAAAATATCATCTTAAAGTTTGCGCATAAGCAGAGGAGCGCCATACTGAGGATGAATAGTCACTACTGCAAATGGAGCATGTGTATATGATGGTGAGAGTTCGAAAGAGAACTTCTGTAGTATCATTGCTATCGCCATTTTCGCTTCCATCATTGCAAAGTTTTGTCCGATGCAAACACGCGGTCCCCAGCTAAATGGGATAAATGAGACTTGGCCTTTCGTTGCCTTTGACACTCCTTCGCTGAATCTCTCTGGTTTGAATTCCTTCGCGTCTTCACCCCATATCTCCTTATCATAATGTACTAGGATTGTGGGTATAATAAGTAGCACTCCAGCTGGTAGATTGAGCTCCCTCAATTTCACTTCCTCTTCAGTCCTTCTACCAAATATTGGCAATGGAGGGAATAGCCTTAACGTCTCGTACAAGATCATCGTTACCTAAGGAGAAGAGTATTGCATAAGTTGACAGTAGAATGAGAGTGTTTGGGTAAAGCTTTGACCAAATTGCTTTTAACCCATAATTAACCGAAAGTAGTTGATTAGCCTCAACTTAAATTTTTAAATTTCTGCTTATAACTTTTAAAACACTTCTGATCTGACCAAAGTTTCTTAAGTAATACTTTATCGCTACTGTATTTCGAAATCCAGTAAATATCTTCTCAAAACAACACGACTAACTCCCTCTCCATTCCTTTCCGTTGTCCGTCCTTCCCCTTGTAAATATACTTTCCCATTTATATCTTTTGTGAATAGCTTTCAGAACATTTAGTCATTTTAACACAAATTCTTATGCACACTTTTTTACCAAACATGTTAGTTGTGTATGCTTCGGTCCCATCACATAAATGTCTATTTGTAAAATCAATTTCAACACATAAAAATGGTTTTCAACACTTTATGTTTATCAACTACCCTCAATTAGCTAAGCCAATCGGGGTCTTAGTTCACTTCTTGTCAACTTCGACAGTACTGTAGAATCATTATATTGAGGACACAAAACGCAATCATTCAAAGATTGGAAGAAAAGAACTTGTGTGAAAAGTACTTACAATTTTCAAGCGATTTAGTCCTTCCAAATCTGGTTTATTATTTCCAAAGATCTGCAACACCTCCTCTCGGGCACGTACTTGCCACTCTGGATGTAAGCACAGCAAAATCATTGTCCATACGAGTAACACTGAAGTTGTCTCTTGTCCAGCAAAATAAAATAGTTTGCACTCGTCTACCACGTCTGATATAGTCATTCCAAAATCTTTTTTACCATGAAGTTCGATTTCTTTCAAATTGGATTCGAGTAATATGCCCAATAGGTCATCTTTACTGGTCTCCCCTGCTTCCATTGCCCTCAATCTTTTGTCAATGATACACCTAATTGTGGTTTGAATTTCCTTTTCGATTTCCAGCATTCTTTTGTTCCTTTAGTAGGCAAGAACCTGTATAAACAAATTTATTCAAACAAGAAAAGTCTATTAGTAGAATAATTGTCACGAAGATTTTTCATATTTAATTACAGAGAGATTTTGCAAGAACAAAAGAAAGTTTTGAACGTGCAAATGTGATGTACATAAATGGTTGTACCTTGATCCCGGTATATAAATTGATTGTCCTTTTCCGATTACATACTCAGCTTGTTCTTTCTGAAGTTCAAATACCGTTCTTCCTTCTTCATAGCTACTCCCAAATGCTGTACGAGATATGACTTCACTAGTCATTATTTGAAGGTCTGGCCATACATCGAGTTCGAATGATGTTCCCGTTGGAACAATTTCCTCCCATTTGCTTAGCATTTCACTACAACTCATATAAAATGCCGGCAGCATATGCTGTATCAAAAAACCAGAAAGTACTTGTTATCAATGGATAACTTCTTAATGTTAATTAACGCAGCTAAATAAGCAATACTAAGTCAAAGGCATATAAAATTTACTGTTTTATCTAAATTTGGTTCTCTCTTTGATTCAATTAGTTGTCTCACTTCCCTTCTAATTCTCTTTAAAAAAGAACGTCACTTTCTATATTTAGTAATTATTTTAACTCTAATATCCCACACGAAATATTTAGACCACAAGATTCAAAACATACTTTGCTACATTATACACATCTTTAGTTTAAGACAACAAGATTCTAAGGACTCCCTTATTTTCTTAAACATCGCTCGTGCCTGATCAAACTACAATAACAATAACATATCCAGTATAAGTCCACAAGTGAGATCTGAAAAGGGTGGTGTGTGCATAGACCTTACCCCTACCTAGTAAAGGTAGAAAGGTCAAGTATAACAATTCAAAACTGGTTTGAAAAAGCAATACAGTAATGACGAAATCACGTTGAAAATAATGGAGTAATAAAGTAGAACCTTTAACTTCTCGACGTGGAAGACGGGATTGATGATTTTTCTGTGTTTGGCCCATTTGTCTCCCTCAACATTTGCTAGACCCTGAGCCAATAACTTGGTCATTGGATTGGGATGAGTTTGCTTTAGATACACATAATTCTTAGTGAAAATCTCCTTTACATGTTCAGGATCTGTGATCAATATAACTGGATATGGGCCTAGCCACATAAAAGAACTTTTACCTGCAAGTATCTCTTAGTTATTGCTATGATTTATTGTTTTTTCCACAAAATCACTGATGAAATTCACAAGAAGGAAAAGGCATTTCACGCACCGAATGATTTAGCCTAGTGGTTGATTGTTAAAGCGTGTGATCATCTAATCTAAAAACATAATTATTCGATTATATTCTCAACATTAATGAAGTAAGTAATTGAAAGTCGTCATGAGATCTCAGGTTCAATCCTAACAGAACAACAACACTAGGTGATTCTTCTTATCTGACCTAACTTCAGTGGACAAACTAGTGGAGGAGTACGAAAGCTGATCTGAATACTACAATCATACAAAAATATAAGGAATAAACAATTCATAACTTCATCAAAAGTTCATTCAGGCATTTTACCAAACAGTTGGTACACATTGCACAAAATCTTTGTCACTAAGAAAACATACCATTTTTGTTGATGGAGTCAAGGAAAAAGGGAATGAGTCTTTGAGCTATATCATCAGAGAAATTGATAGGCTTAGATTTGGCTTGTATTATACTTTTTGTGAGTTCATTCAAATCTCCAGAGAGTAACTTGTATGGATTTCCTTTTAGACCATTTTGTATAAAGTATTTCTCCAATTTCTTTGGTCTAAACCATGCCCAATTCAACACTTTCCATGTATAAATTAATAAAATTGCAACACATATTGTTGCTATTATGTTGCTCAACATCTCCATTTGACAAAGTCACAAGCTTCTATCAGCTCTTCATCTTACTTAGTATAAACAAAAATTATCACAAGTCAAATGAATCTTTCTTCATAATTTTAAAATGTAAATATTTGATTCATAAGTTTATATTTTATGTAATTTTTAGAGATACCACTAATACTTTTATACTATGATTAAAATCTCAACACAGATTAACTAAATTAATGTCTTATTATCACTAAATTCATTGCACATTTTGTGATTATATGTAGCGCGTGTGAGATAGTTGGATGTCACGTAAATAAAGAAGTGCATAAAATTACAAAAAGAAAATTGAAATAGTAAGACCTTAGTTTAGTAATACGTGTCTTTGAAATTTTGATTATAATTTAACATATTTATGTCTTATCACTAATTTTTATTATTATTTTACATTTTGCAAAAAAAAAATAAAAAATCATGTTCATTAAAGATTGTTTGTTCTCTATAAAAAAAAATGTTGCTATTGTTGATAAGTGGATCTTGATAAAGATATCTGATTTAAAAATATGTACTTGCAGATATATTTAGTTATAAAACAAATACAGTGATACGTGATTTATCAATATGGTGTATTAGTATATTTCAATATCTTGTTTAGGAATCACAATTTTCTCATTAATAAGATTGCATAAGAGTTGATTTGTTTTTCTTATATATATTATAATTTGTGAGATTTTCCATTAATAAAAACATACAACTAATGAAATCAATTCTATATGATTCAAATCATGTCCAAATAAAATCTTAATTTAATCCATTCATTACCAAAAATTTAATGGATGAATAAGAATTTTATGTCCTTATTTGAGATCTCAAAGTTACATAAATTATTTTTTTAGAGGGCATTTCCTCTTGAATGAATCATAGAAGATCCAATATAAATATTAAATATTGATAAAAAAAATTAATAAAAAAATTACACAAGTATTTATTTTTTCATAATCTTGTCCTGTCTCTGGTCCTGTCCAACCAACAGGACAAATCCTACCTTACATCATCCCATTTATGTCTTTATTTTTTTATTTTTTTTGTCCTAGTTTCCATCCTATCTTTGTTATTATTATTGTTCAACCTTTTTCAATATAAAAACAAAAGTAGTTGTGTGATTGTGATTTGTGACCTCTCTTGATTCCATCAAAATATGTTAATATACTAGTTTAGAGATCCAAATTGAATAATAAGGTTATGGCCCCAAAAAATAAAAAGAACTTATGCATACACAAACAACTATCTTGATCTTAACTGACAACTAAATATTTTAATTTTAAAAGTGCACATCTAGACACCTCAACTTATTTTTCGTGCGTCTTGTGGACACTCAACGCTAACGTGACACATATTATGATGGTATCTAGATATGCATCCTCAAAATTACGAGTGTCAAATCTTAATTGACGCCAAGTTAAATATAAAGTATGTTTCATGGTATATAGAGGTTAAGACACAAATGAAGAGTAAGTATATACAGGCAAAACAAAACAATAAAGTACAGAACACTTTAGAAACTTAGCAGTAGTTGTTTTGGTTGATTCCTACATATGGACAAACCAAAATGAACATAGAGGTACAATAGAAAAAGTATATGTTACACAACTTTTTTAAGAAGAAACTTTTGCTCCACCAAGAGGCAATATGAAGTTCATCAGAGATGACCAATAAATTTTGATGATGATAACCAAGCTGCAATTTAACGTTTAACGTTTAAAATCAAAGCATGACTTCAGTCATCATGTGACAAATCAGTATTGATCATACAACACGAATGGTGTAAAATATCATCTTAGAGTTTGCGCATAAGCAGAGGAGCACCATACTGAGGATGAATAGTCACTACTGCAAATGGAGCATGTGTATATGATGGAGAGAGTTCGAAGGAGAACCTTTGTAGTATCATTGCTAATGCCGTTTTTGCTTCCATCATCGCAAAGTTTTGTCCAATGCAAATTCGAGGCCCTCCTCCAAATGGGATAAACGAGAATTGTCCTTTGGTTGCCTTTGACACTCCTTCACTAAATCTTTCTGGTTTGAATTCCTTTGCGTCTTCACCCCATATTTCCTTATCATAATGTACTAAGATTGCGGGTACTATGAGTATCACTCCAGCTGGTAGATTTAGTTCCCCCAATTTAACTTCTTGTTTATTCGTTCTACCAAATGTTGGTAACGGGGGGATAGCCTTAGCGTCTCATACAAGATCATGGTCACCTGTGAAGAAAGGATCGCGTAAGTTGGTAGAAGAATTAGGGGTGCTTTGCTAAAAGATTTAACAAACTTATAAGTATTTCTTGGCTAATAAGTATTATATTGAGGACACAAAACATACTATCGAAAAGAACTTGTGGACGGTACTTACTATTTTCAAGCGACCTAGTCCTTCCAAATCTGGTTTATCATTTCCAAATACCTGCAACACCTCCTCTCTGGCACGTACTTGCCACTCGGGATGTAGGCACAACAAAATCATTGTCCACACGAGCAACACTGAAGTGGTCTCTTGTCAGCAAAATAGAATAACTTGCACTCTTCAATCACTTCAACTGTTGTCATTCCGAAATCTTTGCTTCCCTGGTGTTCAATTTCTTTCATATTGGATTCAAGTAATATGCCTAGTAAGTCATCTTTACTAGTCTCCCCTCCTTCCATTGCCCTCAATCTTTTGTCGATGATACGCCTAATTGTTGTTTGAATTTCCTTTCAATTTCCAGCATTCTTTTGTTTCTTTTTGTAGGTAAGAACCTATATAACAGTCATTTAGCAGAAAGGCAGAGTACAACTTCTGTTGTATTGTACTTATGTAACGACAAAGAAAGGTAATTGTCGATATATGATAACTAAATTATCGTACCTAGATCCAGGTATGTAAATTGAACGTGCTATTTCCATTACATGCTCAGCTTGTTCCTTCTGAAGTTCAAATACTATTCTTCCTTCTTCATAGCTACTCCCAAATGCTGTGCGAGAAATGACTTCACTAGTCATTATTTGAAGGTCTGGCCATACATCGATCTCGGCTGATGTTCCCTTTGGAACAATCTCCTCCCATTTGCTTATCATTTCACTACAACACACGTAAAATGCTGGCAGCATATGCTGTACAAAACAAATGAGAAAACCAGCAGTGTTTGTTATTAACGGATAACTTCAACAAAAACAAAAAAAAGGAAGTACTAACCTTTAACTTCTCGACATGGAAGGTAGGATTGATGATTTTTCTGTGTTTGGCCCATTTGTCCTCCTCAAGGCTAACAAGACCTTTAGCCAATAACTTGGTGAATGGATTGGGATGAGTTTGCTTTAGATACACATAATTCTTTGCGAAAATCTCCTTTACATGTTCAGGTTTCGTGATCAACACGATTGGATAGGGGCCTAGCCAGATGAAAGAACTTTTACCTGCGAGTAATGCTAGCTTAATAGAGGATGAAACAAATGAAAGAAACAGAGAAGAACATTTTAACTAGACTATCTTCTTATATGACAAAGGATAATAGGGAAAAGGGACAAATATACCCATATATCCTCCGTCATACTTTTGGGACATTGGTGCTCATGTTGTCAAAAAATTAGAGCATACATACCTTTTATACTAACGGACATTCACGAGTCATAATCTTATTCACCGACCCGATATTTATTAAATATCGAATCGACGGATAATATTGCATCATGTGTCCCTATTTAGTCTTTCGTCAGAGTAAAAGACATATTATATGCTCTAGTTTTTGGATGGCAAGGCACCAATGTCTCCAAAATATGACAGAGGATATCTGCATAACATTTACAATAGTTCGAGAATATATTTGTCTTTTTCCCCAATAATAAAATCATGAGGAAGTAACTGTAAAACAAAGCAATAAACTCGATTAGGCATATTTTCGACAACAAAATCACTAATGAAAGTAAAACAGGAAATAAGCATTTCAAAACTTGATCAAACAGTTCGTTCAGACATTTTAACAAACAGGTAATAGGCCTTCCAAAACTAAATCAAACAGTTTATTCAGGCATTTTAACAAACAGGTAATAGGCATTTCACAAATTAATTCAAAATAATTTTTCTAATAATTTACTTTCCTTACAAATTTTTGACTAAAATGTCATGTGTCATCATTTAATTCATCACTTTGTCATATCACTACGAGTGTATTACATATATCATATATTTTTAGTCGATTCTCGAAAAAATATCAAACAAGTCTCAATTTTAAGCCGTATAAGTGTTCAATAGATATAAATTATTGGTTGAAATGTGTAAGTAATTTACTTAGACAACTTTAAGAGTCCTAATAAATTAAACTTAAAGTTAAAATTCTAACACATGGATAATGACACCTCATTGATAATTACAATATATGGTTACAGCTGTGTGTGACACAATCTCATCTCAGTATACCACATCTACACAAAGTAATGATTAATATCAATCTGGTATATATTTTTACATATTGTGAAGATAGATTTTTTGTCACTATACTTGAAAAAAAGAGAAAAATAATTGACCTAAAATCAGGACCATATAAAAGAGCAAAAGTAAACTAGAAAAAAAAAGGCATAAGTATTTTTTACGGTCTAATCGAAATTTATTGATACACATTAATTAAACTAATGTCTTATTACTCTGTTGAATTCATTTGTTTGTTAGTCTACACACTTTTTCCTTATGCGCTATGCTCTATAATTCAATGCAATTATGACGCGTTAGAGATGTTTAAATGTTAAATAAGCTAAAAAAGTGTATAAAATTATAAAAAAATAAAATATATATAGGATGTCTAAAAAAACCTTAATTTAGTAAAGTGTGAAACAAAAACACTACCCACCTAATCAATATAGCTCACTTTTTTCAGTGAGTTCCAAAAAAATTTATATTTATAGTCACATAGACATACAAATTTCTTTCTGAAACTAAGTGTTAAATCAAATAACATCAGATAAATTGAAACGGAGCAAGACGAAGAGAGAAATACCATTTTTGTTGATGGAGTTAAGGAAAAAAGGGATGAGTCTTTGAGCTATATCATCAGAGAAATTGATTGGCTTAGATTTAGCTTCAACTATACTTTTTGTGAGTTCATTCAAATCTCCATAGAGTAACTTATATGGATTTCCTTTTAGACCTCTTTGCCTTAAGCAATTTTCCAATTTTTTTGGTCCAAACCATGCCCAATTCAACACTTTCCATGTATAGAACAACAAAATTACAACACAAATTGTTGTTATAATTATGTTGTAAGAAATCTCCATTGATCTCATAAATGATAAAAACTCCATTGAAAGGGGTTCTCTCACTTGCTTTCTCTTTATTAACTACACTATATAATAATAAAAAATGATTAGAGTCAAAGGAGTAGTTCTTTGCTATTATAAATTTATAATAATGGGTGGGGCCTGGCGAAGCAAACCAAAGTCATTAGTCGGTTGACGTGTATCGATCGGTTCAATTTGATCGGTTCAATAATTTGACACAACACCAAATCAGACTAATTACAACAATAAAAAGACTAAAGTAATACTAAAATTTAAAAGGTAAATGCAGAGGCGAGATAGGATTTTTTTTAGAATAATAGTGCAATATAGTGATTATATATTAATATTTTTCGTTTGATATTCATGGATGACTAAAAATTAAAATAGTAAATTATTATATTTTTAATGGGTTATTGGTTAATTCAATATCAAAAGATCAATAACAAACGAATAATTCAATAATTTTTTTTATAAAACATTAAATAACCATTAACCTAATGATAATTAACTAATTACAATTAATGAATAACACTTTTTTCGATCTGATTTATTGGTCAATTCGATTTTTCACACCCTTAGTTATATCGCGATAAAAATGTTTTTGTATAAAATTTTGATGAGAAAATTTGTTTTTTCTTAAAAATTATATTTTTACACGAGGTAAATTGAGATTAGTCACCGCATCAATATGAATATTACATATTAGACCGGGAAAAGGAAGAAAATTTAGGAACAATTGACTAGTTATTTAAACTTTGATTTAGTTGCTACATTTTTTTCACCATCTCCTTTGCCATTATATAATATAAAAGAATATTAAACTTTTACTAAAAATTATGCATGTTTATTTAGTCATAACAAAATCATAATTTTATCCTACCTTGCCCCATGCCCCCATCCACACTCAAATTATCTTTGTAATTTATAATTTATAATTTTACATTTTTTTATAAGAGATTTTCATAATACTATTCCATCCGAGTATATCTCATGTGATCAATTGTCATGTAAGACGTGTATGTCTACTTGTTCAACTATATACAAATAGTAAAACGTTCAATTGAACCTATAAAATCCGTCTTCTTATAAAACAACGGTCCGAGTTCATTTGTCACCAAAAACTAGAGCTTCTGCAGAAGTAAAGGAGCACCAAACTTAGGCTGCAAAGCTACAATACAATGTGGAACATGTATATAAGATGGAGAGAGCTCAAACTCGAACCGTTGTAGAATCAAAGCTATAGCCATTTTTGCTTCTAACATCGCGAAGTTTTGTCCAATGCATATTCTTGGTCCTGCTCCAAATGGAAAAAACGTCATTTGGCCCTTTGTCGCGTTTAAAACACCTTCCTTGAATCTCTCTGGCTTGAACTCCTCTGCATCTTCGCCCCATATTTCCTTGTCGTGATGCAATAAGATCGTTGGTATGAATAGCAACGATCCATTTGGTAGATACAAATTTCCTAATTTAGTTTCTTCATTAGTCCTCCTGATACGAGTTGCTAGTGGTGGATATAATCTTAAGGACTCGTACAAAATCATCGTTACCTGAAAAATATATGTGAATTACTTATATCTGGCTTCACCATTGTCAATTTAGTTTCTAAGATATTATCCTCTACGACTACATCCAGGATCTAGAGTCAGTTAGTCCGAGCTCAGAGTGATCACACATAATATGTATGCATATCAATTTTTATTATGTGATCACACTCAGTTCGTAAATTGAGAGTGATCACATAATACGCTATGCATATCAAATTTTCTTCATATATGTAAAAGAGATGAGTTAGTTCATCAATTGAACTTACAGAACCCGTCCTAAATATGTCATGCACCAATGTATGAGTTGTGTTGAAAGAACTTACGATTTTCAACCGACTTATTTCATCAAAAGTTGGTTGATGACTTCCAAAGGCTTGCAAAACTTCCTCTCTAGCTTTTGCCTGCCAATTTTGATGTCTAGATAACAAAATCATAGTCCAAACAAGCCACACTGAAGTGGTTTCTTGTCCAGCAAAATAAAATAATTTGCATTCTCGAATAACTTCATCGATAGTCAATCCAAATTCTTTGCTTCCTTGTTCTTCGATTTCGTTGGAATTTGATTCTAGTAATGTACCTAATAAGTCATCACCAAATTCCTGCCCTGCTTCTTTTGCCTTCAGTCTGTTGTCAATTAGACGCCTTATCGATTCTTGAACTTCTTTTTCAGTTTCTTTCATTTTCTTGTTGCTTTTGGTGGGCAAAAATCTACATGTTAAAGGATTTAGAAGTTGAGAAAACGAAAAATAAAACATAATAGCAAGTCTAGAGGTGCAAAATCAAGCAGAGGTCGATTCAAAATTTAAACTTTATGAGTTTAACCTCACAACTTACATCCACCACAAAGAACAATCAATTATTTAGCAACTCGTCCAAGTGTAAACAAGTCGGACCATACAACAACAACAACAACATACCGATTGACACCCCACAAAGTGATGCTCAGGAGGGTAGAGCGCATGCAGACCTTACCTCAACCCGCTCATTTGTCACCTCTATTAGCAATAGTTGGATTGGTGCTCGATGTAGATAACTCTAAACGAGTATGAATAATGTAGAACCATAACTTTAGTCGTAATTACGTACCTTGATCCTGGGATATAAATGGAATTGAACTGTTTCATAATAATCTCAGCTTGTTCTTTTTGAAGTTCAAATATTCTTCTTCCTTCTTCATAGCTACTACCAAATGCCGTACGCGAAATCATATCACTTGTTAATTTTTGAAATTGAGGCCAAATATCCAACTCTTTTGATCCTTCATATGGGATAATTTGTTCCCATTCTTTTAGCATCTCAATACAGCTTAAGTAAAAAGCAGGCAACATAAGCTACTTGCAAAACAAAAGAAAAAAATACATCTCATTAGTTATATATAAGCGGATTCAAGATTTTAATTCTATCGATTCATTACAAGTTCAGATATAAAATTTGCTGAAATTTTACTATTTTTTTTACCTAGATATCTATATTTTGAGTGAAAAAATATTGAGTTCAGATGAATCTTTTATCCAAGTGTTGCATCCGCCCCTGGTTGCAAGTGGTGTTTGTGGTTTAAGAGCATTTAAGGGAGTTTTAAACACGCGGGTTTCATATCACGAATGTACACAAGACGCATGTCTGACATTCATTGATTTGATGTAAATACTCAATCACGTCAGTTATTACCAAAAGAAATGTGTGTACAAAAGACACGTGTCTGACAATCGTTGATTTGAAGTAAATACTCAGTTGGGTCAGTTATTACAAAAAAAAATGTGTGTAGACAAAATAATTAGGTAGAGTAGAACCTTCAACTTCTCCATGTGGAAAGCTGGCTTTAAGATCTTTCTATGTTTTGCCCATTTATCTTCTTCATAGTTTGCTATGCCTCTAGCCAACAAATTGGCCACTGGATTACTGTGGTGAGGCTTTTGATAAACATAATTCTTAGCAAATATCTCTCTAATTTGTTCACTTTCCATTATTAGTATCATTGGTTTTGGCCCAAACCATACAAAACAATTTTTCCCTGCATATAAACACAATATTATTGAGTCTATAAAAGCTTCTATTGACAACTTAAAACCAGGATTTTCATTAAAAAGTTAAAAATATGAAGAAGTAGAAGGGTCAAGGGAGTTCAACATTTACTATGTTTACATAAAAATAACAAAAAATGCATAAGTATCCCCCAACATATGTTCGAAATTTCAAAGACACATTTATACTATAATAAGATCCTATTGCCCCCTGACCTTATTTTATAAATAATTTCGACCCCTTATCGGCCAACGTGACACTAGCTTGAAAAAATGTGAACACGCGTTGGGCATAGGTTTGGAGGGGGGGGGGGTAATAGGACCTAAGTATAGTATATGTGTGTCTCTGAGATTTCGGGCATAGGTTGCGGGAGTACTTGTGCATTTTCCCTAAAAATAATTTTAACTATATATAAATAGTGTAATTTTCCAAACCCTTACTAGCTCCGTCCCTAGTTGATTGGACACTGAGTTTGAGAAAAATAAAGAAAGAATTTTAAAACTTGTGGTCTAAAATAAGTCATAGTACACATTTATGTGGCTACAAATCAATCTCATTAAGAATAAGGCAGAAAACTTGAAGTTAAAATTATTTCTAAAAAAAAGAAGTATGACATTCTTTTTTCAACGCAAATTAAAAAGGAAAAGTATATTTGACACATAAATTGGGAGAGTGTGGTATAAGCCATGGGTTCATCCCAACACTGTAATTTTGACTCAAACCCTATATACGTGTAAAGAAATCAACTAAATACATATACACATTAAATCTTGAACACAAAAAACCAAAATAGGCAAATAGATTCGGTATCATCTGAACTCATAAAGTTTAAATTCTGAACACGCTTCTAATTTTAGAACTTACCATATTTACTAATGGTTTGAATAAAATAAGGAATGATTCTTGACTCTATGTCATTTGAAAGATTATTAATAGGCTTTGATTGTGCTTCCTTGATGCTCTTAGAGAACTCTTTCAAATCTCCATGGAGTAGCCTATAAGAATTCCCACACAAGCCTTGTTGTCTAAGGAACTTCTCCAATTTCTTTGGCCTAAACCATGCCCAATTCAACACTTCCCATGTATGTACCAACAAAATTGTAACAAAAATTGTTGCTATAATTATGTTGTTGAAGGTCTCCATTTTTTTTTTAATTTTTTGTATCAGAAATGTTTATGACCTTATTAAACAAACATATACTTATAAATGATAAGACAACAAGGGAATCTATATGTTTGTTGAAATCTAGATACCTTGTATTTTAGCGTAGAGTTAAAATTTTAAGTTTATAGATTCTGAATTTTGGTCATTTTAAGTTATTGACGTCTAAATTAATAGTTTGTACATATTAAGATAAATTTGAAGGATGATATATTGTTTGAACTAAAGCTAGTGAATTCAGTGGAACTCGTAATCTGCCCTGCCGTTCCAAATTAAATACGAAAAGACAAAGCTAGAGGATATTTTATAGAGAGAATTGTGAATATTAGAGATAAAAATAGAGACGAGAAGGATAAGACAACCTCAAATATTGTTGTTTCCCATTGAAATTGTCTTAGCTTATAGCCGTTTGAATATGCTAACATTATTTGCAAATATATAACATCGAAATATATTATTTACAAATCAATATTTGTTTTTTTCCCACTATTTAATCTATTTCCATTTCCCGGCCAACTCATTATAGAAAATAAGTAATAATAATATTCCGTCTGTTCATTTTTACTTGTGATATAGTAATATTGCGTTTCATTTAGTGCTTGTTAAGAAGTGTGTCAAGTCAATACTGAACATGTAAAGATGGATTTCTACACGAACAATACTTTTTCGTCTCAACTCTCAATTTATGCAAAGCAGTTTGACTAGATACTTTAAAAATATATGAAAATAATTTGCAAGATTTCAAAAACTGTCATTAAAATAAAATAAAATTTTAATATATCTTTATAAGTGAGACCAACATAAGTAAAATATTGATAGTATAATTAAACATTCATCAAAATAAGAAAATATGTTATTCACTTTAAAAGTGAGACAACCACAAGTTCATTTGTCTTTTATTTTTTGTTATTTAGTTTATTTTGCCTTATAATATGGGTACGTTTGCGTAAGTTGAAAGAAATAAACGATTGTGTGATATATTTTAAAAGGGAAAATGCTTGATATAATACCCCTTAACTGTTATATAAATGACTGATATATACTTCTATCGTTATAAAAAGAAGCTCATATATATCTAACGGAAGTAAAACCTAGTTCTAAATTTATATTTTTGACTCTTGATTTCAAAATGAAAAATAAAATGACGTAGGGTGTTCAAGGTATATTTTTTTTTCCTAACATAAAATATTTTTTGACTTCTTTGATTATCATTATTTGAGTTTCTTATTCTTATTTTATTTTCTTTTTTCATTCTTTAGTGTAAATAAAAAAATTAAATTAATTTTTTTGTGGCTATATTATGATAAAAAATTGGCATTGAGACATCTATAATAATTTTTCAAGAAAATAGTGAAACATAAATAAATTTGACCACAAAAATAATAAGTTAGTCGTTGAAAAATTGTGGATCAAATACACCCTATATGGATTATACATATGATTAAAAAATTAAATTAAATTAAAATTTTCACTTTCATTAGAGGAAAAGGGTATATATAGGTCATTATATAGTACTGAGGTATACATGAGTCACTTACATAACGAGCGGCATATCGATTTCAACTGACAAAATTGAGGGAAATATCATACACTTTGCCCTTTTTAAAATACCTAGTGAAAAATAAAAAGAACTATATTTCTTACATACACATATATTTAATTTGTAAGATATAAAGTTTATCCACATGTCCATCTAAAAAAGTTTTTTTTTTTAGTTTTATTGTTAACTAAGGTTTGATTAATTAAACATAACACATGAAATTGTATTATAATTATGTTATAATAAACAAATGCATTTATGCAATTAGTTCTATTTTTCTGGTAATAATTAGGTTGTGTTATTGGTTACTTGCATCACTTGACTTCTTGTGTGGGTATTGTCAATAAATTGATCAATGATTGGACATTTGCTAAGTCATTTTAGTCCATAAAAAAATGAGCTACTATGTTACTCTAATTGGTTAATGAAAATTTTTGTCCATATTTTTTATTTGATATGTTATAAATTGTTATAATAAAGAAAAACAACAATTTATTAGATACTAAAGAAATTCTAAAAAAGAAATATTGCCTATATAGATATTGGAAAAAATACAAGCAATTTCCTTTCGGATACAACAAAATCCTTGTATATACCTACAAATTTTTCTCAGTCTACTTCGAGAGGGATTAATTAAATTTATATATCTGTAGATATGATTTTTATAATAGTCATATTCTTTAATGTATCTGTTCAATTTAAAACCTCTATATATTACAACATAACTTTAATCCGTAACATTTAATTAAAATCATCCGTTTGACACCTCTTATTGCGAGACATATTCATCATGTTTACAAAAATCCAATACTAAACTTTTGTTCAAATATTTATAAATATTTAACTGTGAACCGAATTATTATCGTATAACTTTATCTAAGTTAATCATGGATTTTGAAACCAACACGGAACAAAACTATATCATGTAAGAGTGGTCCATCTAAATCTTTTATATACACCACTCTATGAGAAAATTTGTTTGAATGTGAATTATGAGGTAGTGAATCTTCTAAAACCTATAATTCTTATCCAAATTGATATTTATATTTATTGTAACAAAAAGAGCACAACACATATTTGTATAATGTATATTTATTTCACTTATTATAGTAAGTTATATATATATACGCTCCAATAAATTCTCAGCTCAAGTAAATTGTATCAAATATCAACGTATGTAAAGTAAATATAATACTCTCTTTGTCAATACTGCTCGTCTGCTATCGACTTTACACACTTTTTAAGAAACTATTAATATATAGAAGAATAATTTTACTTTATTATATTACCCTTTGAATATAATCAATAAAATGTAATAGAAAAGATATTATAATTAATGATAAGGTTAATTAGAAACTAAGCGTAAAATTATTCATTGATTCATAAAGTGGATAGATATTATTAGACATCCCTAGATAATATAGTGAAAAATTATTGTTATACGGAAAAAAGATAACGAATTCATATTGAGAATAAATGTAAAAAAAATCGTAATAACAATAAATAATATGATAATTGACGCTAAAATTGGAATACAGATAGTAGGAATGTAATAAAAACATTTTGTTTAAAGTAAGGTCCACAATACAACACCCTTCTAGAAAGGTGTCTTTGTCACTGTAGATATCACTATTATTTGTGGTGGAAAAACAAGAGCTCTCTTTGTCATCTTCTAACTTATTAACTAAAGAATCAAATTTGACCACCCATTATGTATCGCGAAAATCAGAATTTAAAGTTTATGAGTTTACATTTTAAAATAATTATTTTTAATATATTAGTAATGAAATTTAAATTTAATATATATACATACATTTAATAGTATTTATAAAATAAACATGTAATTTAAAAAATTATTGAGGTCAGATGAACTTGTATCTAAAACTTCTACCTCCGCCCCTGAATATGAGGTCCCTTCTTAACTTCAACATTATAAATAAGTCATTCAACTCCTTTAGGGAAATATCAAATATATACATATAGTAATGGAGATTGTTGTTTACTACTTAGTTTCTTTTTTATTAACAATAACTTCAGTAATATATGCATGGAAGTTGTTAGATTGGGCATGGTTTAGGCCAAGAAAACTAGAAAATTGCCTAAGAAAACAAGGTCTCAAAGGGAACTCTTACAAATTAATTTTTGGAGATCTCAAAGAGTTAGCCAAAAGCTTTGAAGATGTTAAGTCCAAGCCATTGAATGTCTTTGATGATGACATAACTCCTAGAATTGTTCCTTATTTTGTTGATACAATCAAGAAACATGGTAAGCTTTGTTTTTGTTTCTCATCTAATGATGTTCTTTGTACCTGTTTTGAAGTTCGACTAATTCAGATTCTGACTGAGCATGAGACTTCATATTCCCAGGGGTCGAATTCAAGAACTCTAATTAAGAAGGGATGATTACATTAAAAGTTACCTAAGAAATTTGTTATTAATCTATCGCTAAATAACCTATAGCTAACATGACATATTGATATAAATCCATTATAAAATTTTACAGGTAAAAATTGTTTTATATGGATTGGGCCAAAGCCTATGGTATTAGTAAATGATGCTGAGGTAATAAGAGATGTGTTTAACAAATATGTTCTCTACCAAAAGCCTAAACCAACTCCTCTCACCAAGTTGCTAGCACAAGGACTTGCAAGCTATGAAGAGGATAAATGGGCAATGCATAGAAAAATCCTCAATCCTGCTTTCCATATGGAGAAGATTAAGGTATTTTTCAAGATATATTTTTATTAATATTTCCTTAGTTGCAACATACGTGATATATTTTTCTTTATAGTCTGTTCGAATAAGAATATCATCTTTCTATGGTTAGAAAGTATTTAACTTTGACATATTCCTTTTGCCATTAGTGACATGAGTTATAGTCGTGCAAGCTTAATGTTTGTTTTATACCATAAATTTCAAGTCTGTCTGTTTTTCTTTTTTAAACTTTCGACCAAGGGGGCTTCACACACTCAGAGGCGGATCTAGGATTTGAAGGTCCAAGGTGTCACATCGTTCAAGTAAGATTAGCGGGTCGGTTGCTTTAATTTTGAGTTACAATCGAGTTATTAACTTTTTTTTCAATCTTTATAAACAAATAGATCAAAACATGCATGTTAGTATTATTTTCTTTTAGATATTATCATATTAGAGCTAAGTAACTGTTCAATTTTTATTTCTTTTTAGGAATTAGTGACCTTATTCGCTGAAACTTTGAAGAAAAAAGAGTTTTTTCACACTAAAATTTGAGTTTGTATAAACAATCTAATATTGTTAATTCAACGTATTCATATTCCATTGGCTTTATGTGTTGTTGCAAAATATAACAAAAGAAAACACAAATTTTAGTTTCAGTCTAGTCGTCTTACTTAGCAAGAATGTTGGTGAAGATCGAAAGATCCTTCAAATTAAAAGAACTCTAGTAATAATATTCATCATTTTTAAAATTACTATTTTTAAAATTACTATTTAGATATATTCTTAATAATATTTATGTCACGTTAGTAATTTAATTGATAAAGTATAAACACGTGACACTCATATCAAGAGATTAATATTTAGTGAAAGAGAAAGTAAAAAAACTTAAAAACTAATTATGGTGAATAAGAGTCAATTTAAATTAACAAAGAATACTTGTAAATAAATAAGAATGAATAGATCAGACATCAATAATAATAAAAAAAAGAACAAAACAAAAGGAAAAAAGAAAGAAAAAGCTTCCAAAAATTGATGTTGCCAACAAGGTTCAAACCGGTGCTGCCAATGTGGCAAATTAAGTACTTTGCCAATTGAACTGTTAACCATTTTATTTAGTGAGTGAAAAAGAAAAAATAAATTCATTTTCTTAAACATGTATACATACATATAAACTTTTTTCCGAGATCAGCGGGCACCCATAGATCCGCCCTTGCACACACTTATACAATAAGTATGTTGTTTTGTATCCCCTTTGTGAAAATCCTGACTCTTCCACTGTCGTCTATATGTATGGCTTACATATGAATGTTGAAGATATGTTTCAGTTTTTGACCGTTTATGCTTTTAAATAAGATAGTCACACATAATTCAATAAATGAAGTTTGTTTCATGATCCACTTGTATTGATTATCACAAATTCATGATATGATATAATCAACTCTGCTTTCATTCGGTCATTGTTTTTCATTTTTTGTTCCTTTCTATGACTTGCATTAATGTGTGGTTTACAAATGTGTAGAATATGGTTCCAGCAATTCATTTAAGCTGCACTGAAATGGTGAGCCAATGGGAGGAGTCAATCTCAACGAAAGGAACATCTTGTGAAATCGATATATGGCCTTATCTTCAAAAATTGTCTAGTGATGTGATTTCTCGAACAGCCTTTGGAAGCAACTATGAAGAAGGTCGAATGATATTTGAGCTTCAAAAAGAACAAGCTCAGCATTTCATTGAAGCTACTCGTACCTTATATATTCTAGGATCGAGGTAATAAAATTAAACCTTGTTTTCCCCGAGTTTAAGTTATGTACACTAGCAACATATAATATCTATAAGGTCATAACACGTTAACTTTTTGAGGATTCCTTCACTAGTGATTGTAAATGACTGATTTTTGCAATCCTTTCGACCTTGGAAAATAGTGAGTATTGATGATGATATACGCGTTGTTGTGTGTTAAACTAATGTAGGTTTTTGCCAACTAAGAAAAATCGAAGGATGAAGGAGATCGATAAAAAAGTTCAAGCAATGATTAGAGGAATAATTGATAAAAGAGTGAAGGCATTGAAAGCAGGGGAGGCCAATACTGATGACTTATTAGGGATGTTGTTGGAATCCAACTTTAAACAAATTGAACAACATGGCAACAAGGATTTTGGTATGAGTACGCGAGAGATCATCGAGGAGTGTAAATTGTTCTATTTTGCTGGACAAGAAACCACCTCTGTATTGCTTGTATGGACTATGATTTTGTTGAGTAGGCATCTAGATTGGCAAACTCGCGCTAGAGAAGAGGTTTTGCAAGTCTTCGGTGATAGCAAACTAGAATTTGATGGATTAAACCGCTTAAAAATTGTAAGTCTATTACCTTCTTTGATAGTTAAATGTTCTATGTTGGATTAATATTGATCAACTCTTTTAATTATAGGTGACAATGATTTTGAACGAGTCCTTAAGGCTATATCCACCAGTTGATGCACTTAATCGAAAGACTACAACCAATACCAAGCTAGGGGAACTAAGTTTACCAGCTGGAGTGATGCTCGTATTGCCAATAATTTTATTGCATCATGACAAGGAAATATGGGGCGAAGATGCAACAGAGTTCAAGCCAGAGAGATTTAGTGAAGGCGTTTCAAAGGCAACAAAGGGTCAAATGACGTTTTTCCCATTTGGTGGGGGACCTAGGATATGCATTGGGCTAAACTTCACGATGATAGAAGCGAAGATGGCTTTGGCTATGATTCTACAAAACTTCTCCTTTGAACTATCTCCTTCTTATACACACGCTCCGCAGTCTGTAATAACTATTCAACCCCAATATGGTGCTCCTCTTATATTGCAGAAATTGTAAGATAGCATTATTAAGTTGAAGTATTTTGCATCTTTGGTCTTTACTTTTGTTCCATAGTAAGTCTACATCATCAATAAGTACATATGTAATTTGTGTAAGTTGAATGATCGATGTTAAAAAATATTCTTAACTAGATTTGTCTCATCGTCAATGTTGAAGAATTCACCATGTGAATGCACTAACTATGTCTCGATTTCAAGCAAGTTGAAGTTACTCAGACTTAACAACTTTACGTAATATTACTTGTGCTCCATACTGAGCTTGGAGTGTAACCACAAGATAAGGAGCATGGACATAAGACGGAGAAATTTCAAATGTAAAATGTTGTAAGAACATGGCAAGCGCGACTTTAGCTTCTAACATAGCAAAGTTTTGTCCAATGCATACTCGAGGACCAAATCCAAATGGGAAATAACCAAATTTTCCGTCTGTTGAACTTGCAACACCTTCACTAAATCTTTCTGGGTTGAATTCTTGGCGTTATTTCCCCATATTTCTTGGTCACGATGAACGAAAAGTGTAGGTATATTAAGTTGAACTCCACAAGGTAAAAGTTATATTTCCCAATTTTGTTGTTTCTCCAAGGACTCTTGCAAACATAACTCCTGGTTATATGATTATAGGCTTAATTTGACACCAAAATATAACATAAGAAAACTTGTAATTTTTAATCGCGATAAATCATCAAAGTGTTTTTTTGCCACCAAAAACTTGTAAAATCTCTTGTCTAGCACATTCTTGCCAGTCCATATGCTTAGGCAATAAAACTAATGCCCAGCAAAATAAAAAAACTCACATTCTTCAATGACTTCCTCCATACTCATCCCCAAATTCTTGTTTACACTTTCTTTAATTTGCCTCTAATTCGATTCTTACAATACTCCAAGTAAATCATCATAACTAATTCCAGCATTTTCTCGTTCCATCGCCTTTAACCTTTTAGTAATAATACCTTTCATTGAACTTCTCACTTCTTTAACAATCTCCTTCACCCTTCGATTTGTTTTCGTTGGCAAAAGACTATAGTAATTAAAGTTAAAAATAAACTTATCAATATACATATAGGAGGACGACTAATTTCATGTATAGTCACTGAACTTCTTTTACATTTTTATTGTTACAGTAGTATATATAAAGTTAAGTTACTTCATATTGTGATTATTTTTTTTTTATAATTTTTACTGTTACAGTAAATAATGTTCAACGACTATACGTGAATTTAACCTCGTAATTATATGTTATGTAGTGGTAAATTTACCTTGCTCCTGGAAGAGGAAATGATTTCATAACTAGCTCACTGAGTTCCATTTGAAGATCAAATATTTTTTTTACCTTCTTCATTATTTGATCCAAATGCAGCTTTTGAAAGTGCATTTGAAGTTAAAATTTCAAGATTTGGCCATAAATCCAACTCATATGATCCATTTTCTGAGACAATTTTCTCCCATTTGCTCACCATGTCACAACAACATGAGTAAAATATTGGTTACCATAATGTATGAACAAAATAAACAAGATTTATTTTCTGTAGCGATTTATATTTTTAGATGAAATAATCACACAAAATTGAATGAATAACATGTATGTATAGTCACTCCGATTATAAACAAATTATCTATGAAAGTCATTTATGTTTATTTTGTATCATAAAAATCACTCAGGTTAAACTAATTTTCTCATAAAATTATTATGGCTAAAAAAAAAACTAAAAGGATACTTTCTTTTGTTATTTATGATAAATTATGTTTATCTTTCTTATTTAATTTTTTTTAGAAAATCTCTTTTAACATAATATAAATATAAAAAATATAATTTAGCTATTATTCTATTATTATATATTTTTGAATTTATGATTTTTTGAAAATATCCTCTTCTTTGAGTCCCATTTGACTGAGTCATACAAACTTCAAGTTTAATATCACACGATTTAAAAGACTACACACGTCTTTAATTAAATATCATAAAATTAAAAAAAATATATCTTTTTTATTTTTAATTGCGGTAACCAGTCAAACAAAGAAACTTAAATTACAGCAGATTGATGGTGTATAAATTAACTAACCTTAAGCTTTTCAAGGTGAAAAGCAGGATTGATAATTTTGCTATGTCTTGACCATACATTCTTATTAGATGTTGCTAATCCTTTGATTAGTAGCTTAAGTATGTGATAATTATCCGGCTTTACAAAAATGTAAGGTTTTGAGAAAATATCCTTCACCATTTCAGCATCATTCATTAACACAACTGGTCTAGGTCCAAACCATGTAAAGAAATTTTACCTGAAATAATTAGTGTTAAACTGTTTAAAAATTACAATAATAATTCATAATAAACGAAACTAATAACATGAGATCTTAAAAAAAAATATTTGGCTTATTGGTCTCAAAAAATTAAAGTGTTAGAGGTTTTGACCAAACTAACTCATTATCTAAAGCAATTCATCAAAATAATACGTTTTTCTAAAATTTTACAAAACTAGTATAAATGTATTTCACAGTAACGTTTTAGGGTATATTTCATTTTTTAAACCTGACGGCGTTAGATTGATATACGTTACTCACAATAACATTTTAAACCTAAAACGTTACTCACAAAAATATAACTTGTTCCTTTATAGCTAACTAAAATGGTATTTAAGTAGATTATTTTTTAGAAACAGTCTCATTATCTCTACCAGATAGTTGTAAGCAGGGGTTCACCTACCGAGGGTCAAGTGGGTTGTTCATTAATTTTTGACCCCACTAATACAAATGTGATCCTTAACCGAGTGATAAAGAGGGTCCAATTTTCCTAGCTAACCAAGTTCGAATCCTCGTTGTTACATTTTAAAATCCTGAATCCGCTACTGATTGTAACATTTCTAGAGTCGAGAAATTCTAATAATATAACAGGCTGGCAAGGAAAAAGAAGAAAAACAAATTATAAAGGCCAGCAAAGAGAATTATACATGTATATATAATATTCGAAATTAAATTTATGATTGGACATGTATTTAATTTATATAAACATTAGTAAATATGAGATTGTAATACGAAAATTAGTAATAATGAATTATACAGATATTAGTTATACCCCTTTATCACTCAATTGGTTCAAACATGCCCTTAAATTACTGAAGGGCTATTTGGACCAACTATAGAACGATAAAATATTAAGACAAATACTAATAAAAAATTAAAGGTATTATGCATAACAAATCTTTTTGTTCTTCGAGATAATTGCATTTTAATTGTATAATAGCTGAAAATAGTCCAATGGTTCTTCGAGATTTATTTAGAAAAGTCTAGAATAGTCTAGTGTAGCATCTAGAAATGTGTAGATGTTCTAGATATATAATTAGATATTTATAGTCAAATATAGAATAATCTAGAATTTGTTAGATATTTAGAAAATAAGAGATTATCTAGATCTTTCTTGATGATGTATCTAGAATAATTCTAGAATCATCGATACACTAGTATAAATAGGGATGACTATTTTCATTTGTATTCAATCTAAATTGAAAGTTCTCTTCTGTTACAAAGTTCTCTTCTCAAAAATACACATTCGCCTTTCATAGCTTTCTCTTCTTAGTTGAACGTTCTGATCTTAGTTCATATCACAGGGAAGGATCATCTTGGACAAGGGATGATATCTATTGACGAACACCATTGGAGACTGCGGGTATCCAACCATATGGTGGAGTTACAAAGAGAAGTTTTACTTTTTGATTGATGGAAATGAGAGAGACGTGAATTGTTGTGTGTTTCTGAGCTCCTAAGGGAATCCGACTTTGATATTTTATAGACCCAACCAATGAGAAGACAATCGAGAGGATTGAACTCGTACATCGTTGGGTGATAGGGCAAATGAACGGTGGATAACAATGCTGACACATTTAACTATTTTGAAGGATTATGACGATTTTGTTGCAAAAAGAAAAAAGATCATATATGATTAATTTATTTCCAAAAAAAAAAAAAAATTATGATGAGTTTGTTGCCAACAAAAAAAAAAAGTTATCATAATCCCCTTCTTTTTGGCTATAAACTCCTCATAAATCCTTTTTTTCTTGGGCAACTAATTAATCATATTTCTTTTTTTTTTCTGGGTAACAAACTCATCATAATGCTTAAAGCGATTAAATGTGTTAGCATTGCTATCCATAATGTGTCCGCATTGCTATCCACTGTTCCTTCGCTCTTTCATCCAATGGAGTATAAGTTCAGTCCTCATGATTTTCTTCTCATTTATAACTCGAGTTATTAACATATCAAAGTGGGATTGCCATAGGAACTCACATCTACACAACAACTCATCTTCCTCTCGTTTTTATAGATCAAAAAGCAAAACTTTTTTTTTCGGAGTAGATGAAAAATAAAATGACAGGCAAAGGAAAATTCCTTGGTTTCGTTTCTACAAAAAAAAGTCTAATTTCCACAACAACAAAGCCGGTCTCGAATTCCCAGTTGGTTATATTGCCCAGTTCCTCAAAGTCGAAAAGTAAGTCAACCGTGTCGGTGCCAAAGCTCTGATCTTCCTTGCTGTTGTGCTTGAGTACCTTGCAACTGAGGTAAATTTCGTTACTATTTATTTTTTGATATTTCAAATATCTGAATTTTACATATTTGTGGTTGTGCGTAGGTGCTTGAATTGGCTGGAAATGCGGCTAGGGATAACAAGAAGACACGGATCATGTCAAGGCATATTCAGTTGGCTGAGTTCCTCACCATTCTTTACAGCCAACTGAATGTGTCTTGGAATGATCCTCGTCTTCTTGTTAGCCTCTTCCGCATTTCTAGCCAATTCAAACATCTATAAACAATCACAAAGATATAAAATTCAAAAACACGAGATATCAGAAAAATAAAAATAGTAGCGAAATTCACCCGATGCTCAAGGATTCAAGCACAACATCCAGGAAGACCAGAGCTCCGATACGACCGATTGGGATTGTAGATCGGCTTTGCTGCGGCGGGAACGAGACCTTTTTGCAGCAATGGAACGTAGGGTTTTTCCTTTACTAGTCATTTGTTATTTTTCCTAAACTGAAAGAAAAAAAGAGAAAAGAAGTTTTGCTTTTTGATCTATGAAAACGATAGAAATGTGAAGTCTTGTGTGTATGTTAGTTCCTAAGGCAATTCGACTTTGATATTTATAGCCCACGGGAGTTATAACCCAGCCAATGAGAGACAATCACGAGGATCAAACTTATACACCGTTAAATGAAAGAGAAAATCAACGGTGAAGATATTTGTAGACCACATGAGTTATAACCCAGCCAATGAGAGACAATCACAAGGATTGAACCTATACGCCGTTGGATGAAAAAGAAAATCAATGGTGGAGATATTTATATCCCACTTTAGTTATAACCCAACCAATGAGAGACAATCACGAGGATTTAACTTATACGCCGTTGGATCAAAGAGAAAATCAACTGTGGAGATATTTATAGCCCACTTGAGTTATAACCTAGCCAATGAGAGACAATCACGAGGATTAAACTTATGCGCCGCTGGATGAAAGAAAAAATCAACGGTGAATAATGATGCTGACACATTTAATTGCTTTCAAGGATTACAATGATTTTATTGGAAAAAAAAAAGGATTATGATTAATTTGTTGCCAAATAAAAGAACTATTCATTTGGATATTAAATCTCAGATTATTCTTCTTGACCATTTTGTGTTTTTCATAATTTCTTATTATATTAATACTATTTCAGTCACTATAAAAAAGTTAGTTTTGTTATGGGGTGTTATTTGGTACAGCTGAATGTATTGCCTCCTTTTTGAAAGTCTGGTTCCACCTCAGTGGGCTCTGTCGGAATGGTTATCGGAATAACAGGGTGGCTCAACGTAATGAGAGTCCTAAAACGAGATATCAATTGGAGGTCTAAAATCTAAAGAAATTTTATATGTATTTATTTGGAGAATATTTTTCTTGCACTATTCAAAACGCGGTTGATCAGACTAACTTTCTCCAGCAAATAAATTACAGGCAGCCGGTGTGTGCTTATCACACCTATCTCTTATGAACATTCCGAATATCATATATTGATGGAGCTTAAGTACATAGCTTATATTCCACTCTATTTGCAATATGGTACCAACAAAACAGATTTGGAGAATTGCAACTTGCTTAAGCAGTTCTGCTTGCAAAGCAGCTCAATTTCGATTTAGTAGTCCTAATAACACAATGGGTCACTGCGCATTGTTGAATGATGTGTTTTCGCTCACATACGATTATGGAGCACCCAATAAGGCCACTCTTTTCATCAAGGTGCAGAGCTCTTTCAACTTACAAGTCTCTCCATCACTTGTCTCTTCAGAGAAGAAATCAAAGTGTGTCCCAGCGATTGAAGGATCCACCATCGGAGCTTCATTTGGTTTGCTTCTCATGGTTTTAACTTGCTTTGCCTATATTTTCATAAGGAGAAAAGGGATCGAGGAAGATGAGGAGGAGTTCCTTGATCAAATACCCGGAATGCCTACTAGATTTTCCAATGAGGAACTCACTGTGATGACAGAAAATTTCAATGAGAAACTTGGGGAAGGGGGATTTGGTGCTGTATTTGAAGGAACAATGAGTGATGGCACCAAAAGAGCGGTGAAGCGTCTGCAAGGTTTTGGTAATGTGAAGAAATCATTCTTAGCTGAGGCAGCAACAATAGGTAGCTTTTGTGCTGAGAAATCACACATGCTTTTGGTTTATGAATACATGGTCAATGGCTCTTTAGATAGGTGGATTTTTCTCGGAACATGGGAAAAATCCCTCGGATGGAATGTCAGGAAAAAAATCATATCAAATGTCGCTAAGGGCCTAGCTTACCTACATGAAGATTGCAACAACAAAATTATTCATTTGGATATTAAACCTCAGAACATTCTTCTTGATCATAATCTCAATGCAAAAGTATCAGATTTTGGTTTATCAAAGCTTGTGGGGAAAGATGAAAGTAAGATAGTTACAGCAATGAGAGGAACACTAGGCTATTTAGCACCTGAATGGCTAAATGAGGTCATTACAGAGAAAGTGGATGTTTATAGCTTTGGGGTTGTGATCTTGGAAATCATCTGTGTTTGGAAGAATTTGGATCGTCATCAAGATGAGGATGATATGCATTTGCTTAGTTTTTTCATGAGAAAGGCAGTGGAGAGACAACTCTTGGAAATGGTGGACAAGAAGAGTGAAGACATGCAGCTACATAGAAAAGAGGCTGTGGAAATGAAGATTGCAGCCTGGTGTTTACAAAGTGATTATACTAAGAGGCCTTCCATGTCGTTGATAGTTAAGGTGTTGCAAGGTTTAGTCGCTGCTGAAACCGACTTGGATTACAGCTTCACATTTCCAACAATGACGAGAAGAGTTGCCGGAACTAATCAAGAAAGAGAATCTGTTGTTGGTATCAGTTTACCACTTCCATCACAGTTGTCAGGACCTAGGTAAATTTTTAGTAGTATTTATTATCAAGACTGAATAGCTAATAAGTTACAACCATATGTCCATACCTTTTAGTTATCACTTGTTTTTTGCTGCGAAAAGCCATTTTGTGTTTTTCATAATCCTTATTATATCAATACTATTTGAGAAACATAATCTAGAAAAGTAGAACACACTGTCTAGTAGAGAAATCTTAATTTTCATGTAGTCTAATTAACTTATTGAGTATCATGATCCGTTTCATTCTGAACAGCCTAATGGATTGCGCTTATGAGCCCTTTTTCTTTTCACCTAGCTCTCATTCAACTATTTTTCAGTCTGCTTAGTATTCTTCATTTTTCTTATCATTGTCTTATTGTCTCAGTGTGTTCTTCTTTGGTCCGACCACACATGGAGACATCTTTGAAGCTTTCGTGTTATGGAAACTAAGATGTTTTACTGCAGTTTTTCTGTTTATAACACAGAATAAGTAGACCCCTTACTCTTAAGTGTTATGCGGAATTCTATATAATACGAGAAAATATAAACGCGAAAAACAAGACAACAGATTTACGTGGTTCACCAATAAATTGGCTACGTCCACGGGAAGAGGGGAAGCAGTTTATTATGGAAAGGCAAGAACAGAATTACAGAATAGGGTTTGCCCTAGCGTCTATATATAGTGCTAGGTTACGCCCTAACAGGCTTGGGCCCAACATACAGAATTGACAGATAATTAAGGGCCCAATACAACAACATTGTATACCGTCGGGCCGGGGGCGTCTCCGCCCCCCCGGACCCAGGCCAGGGGGCGCGTCGCCCCCCTGGACCCCCCGACTCGCTGACCGGGCAGCGAGACCCCCGTCCTTTCTGTCGTAACGGGTCCTATTCAAGGCATTCAACATTAAGAAATATAAAATGTGCTACATATGAGGATGTATGACCACAAAGACGCAAATTATAAAAGAAAATGCTATCTATCTCTGCCACGAGAAATTAATTGGTTATCTATCAAAGCTACTTTAGTTTACCTTTTACATTATGACATAGTTTACCTGTTAGCCTAGCCAAATTTATGAACAAGAAAAAGATGGATCTGGTGATGAAGCATGGAAATACATTTTCACAAAAGAAAGACTTGAGAAAGGAAAAAAAAAAACTTACAACCTCTTAAGCTAGTTCTTCACCTTGGACCGGATAAAATTGAAGGCAATATTAAACTGATAGTGTCTTCCCTCTGTCGGTTGTCATCCTCAACCTCGGGTAGGCTAGTGAAATCGTAATCCAAGTTTGTTTCAACAGACACCAAACCTTCCAATGCCTTAACCACTAATGACATGGAAGGTCTCTTGGTGAAATCGCCCTGTAGACACCACGCAGCAATGCTCATCATTTCTGTCACTGCTTCTTTGTGGATCTGCATATCCTCATTGTTTTTGTCAACCATATCCATAAGCTGCTGTTGTTCCGATTTTCTTTCGAAAACACTTAGCAAATGGACATCCTCATCAGCTTGGGACCGATCCAAATTCTTTCTCCCACACAACAGCTCCAAGAGCACAATTCCAAATGCATACACGTCTACTTTCTCAGTGATAACTGACCTCAACCATTCAGGAGCCAAATACCCTGGTGTTCCTCTCATCCTAGTTACTACTTTGCTTTCGTCTTTATCGATCAGTTTCGACAGACCAAAGTCAGATATCTTAGCATTGAAGTTTTTATCTAGAAGGATATTTTGTGGTTGATGTCCAAATGAATTATCTTCTGGCTGCATTCGTCATGAAGATAAGCTAATCCTTTGGCAATATCTGTTATAATCCTTTGCCTTGTATGCCATCTAAGCCCATTTTCTTCATCTTTATGATAAATCCATCTATCTAGTGATCCATTTACCATATGTTCATAGATCAGAAGTCTTTGGGTCTTTTCGGCACAAAATCCAATGAGTTTTAACCAGATTGACGTGGTGAATCCCACCGACTATGTTAACTTCTGTTAAGAATGAATCCATCACATGACCTAGACCATCCAGACGCTTTACAGCTATTTTGGTGCCATTACTCAGTGTTCCTTCATATACTGAGCCAAATCCTCCTTCCCCGAGCTTTCTGCTGAAATCTTCAGTTATTATTCTTAGCTCATTGTAAGAGAATCGAGTTAGCATTCCCGTAAAGTTTGGTTCGAGATCCATAAAGTCCCCAGCCTTTGTGGAATCCTGTGTCCTCTTTTTGAAGATAACAAAGCAAGCAGTGATACTTATAATCATCCCAAAGAAAGCTGCAAGACTAGATCCTATTATCACAACGTAAGTTCTTGATTTTTTTCCTCCAGAAATGGTTTGAGACTGATTCTGTGTGTTTGAGGAATTCTGCACCTTAAGAAATACTCTCTTGTCCATTCCTCCCTCGGTGTCTACAAGAGAAAATACCTCATTCAGTAACAAACAGCTCCCATTTGTAGCCCCATCCGAATCATATCTGAAGACAACAGCTTTGCAGGAACAGTTTCTTAGACAGGCCCCTTTGCAATCTTCCAACTTTTTCCGCTCAAACCATAATGGACTCGAAATCAGTTCATGATTGAACTCAAATGCAAGATTTGTGGTATTCTTGAGCTCTACGAAACTCTGATACTGCGAAGAGTTGCAGTAAATGGTTGTCAACAGTAAACATCCAACATCTTTTTTCCTCTCATCTACTGACCTGAAGAAATTTTGCTCTGGCGGACAACTACATTGCCCGTTACTTGTACAAATCCCATATCTTCCACACGCCATTGGGTACCCACAGTTCCCTGTATTTATATTCATCAAAAGATCAGATATGATTTTCCAATCAAATGTGCTCTCTTCCCATTCGTATACCCGTAAATGTCCATCAGGCTCAAGCTTCATGTATTGAGCTGGTGATGTAGGAGGGTATTGCTGAACAGTAAGTGTTTGACCATCAAAACTGAAATAAACACTACTCTTCAGATCATTAGAACCATAGTAAAACTGAGGTGGATCAGATTCGATGTAAGTGGCCCAGCTTCCATTGATAATAGTTAAAGAAAGCAAACTTTGACTCCAATTGGTTCTGAAACGCTTGCTACCAGCTTCCTCCCAGCAACCAAGCTCTGCCCCGGGATCAAAGAATCTGTAGGATGATCGAACGACTGCCAAACTGTGCGATTGGCTTTGTCAAAGAGCACGAGATTCCCCGTTTCTGTCATGTTTAAGCCAGAAACAGATTTTCCACTAGTATTAGTGGACCAAACAAGAGTTCCATCAGAGTCTGCCAAGACCAAGTTGCCATCTTGTCCTAGTTTCAAGGTTGCATTGGCTTTCACTGGACCATCTCGATTAGCAGACCAAACCAACTTGGGCTCCATTAACATTCTCTCAGTAGAGGTGTTGTCTGGGAATGCAAAGAAGATCCCGAGATGGCATTCGTCACTTTGGTCATTGCAGTAGAAGCCACAAAAGTGGTACTTATTTCCATTATCTCCACTTAATAGGATAGGTGTGAAGAGAGATAATCCATATGTGGATTCTGCATCAAACGAAAACGGCCTGTTGGTCCATGAAGTGGAAAGTCCAGCAGTAGAATTCAAATAACTGCCATTTAGATACCATGAAATCTGAGATGAAGCAAACAAAAAGTGGAGACAAAGGATGAACAACACAGGAAAACACAATCTCTGCTCTGCAATCATTTCTTACTAACAAAATGTTTCAAATCTAATCCTTTTTTGGTGTTCTAATAATGCCTTTCTTTTGGGAACGCGTCTCTTTGGTCAATACAAGAGAGCGGACACACAAAAATACTTTCATTCCATGTTGTATTATTTTTTTACAAAAGTTCACAGATACAGATTCGATGATACCAAATTCAATAGCTTTTGCTCAAACAGTATATTTGTATAAAGAAATTCATAAATATTGTCATTACTCATATGATACTTTTCACAAACATAAAGTGATCATGTTGTGGATATTCCCTTTTACACGTGAAGGATGAATATGATATAATTATTTACTTTAAAATATTTTAAAGCAAAGTGGGAATACAGACTGATGTCTTCCTTTATCCTATTATTTTAATGGACACTATAAGGGTTCCCTTTTATTATTCTTACAAGTTCCAGGTTGCTTCTTTATTGCTATAAAATAATAAATTGAAAAAAATGAGACCCTCATGAGCAGAAACTACATTTTTTTTTAATAACACCCCCCATTCATTTCCACAACTAATTGTTTGGAGTATGGATTGGGAGCCCAAACAAAAATAAAAACAACTAATTGGAGTATGGATTGGGAGCCCAAACAAAAATAAACTGGATAGGGAGCCCAAACGAAAATGGACTTGACTCGGACACATGGGCTTAACTCAATTCGAAAAGTTTTTTCGTGAGGGAGGGGAAAAACCTATTGTCAGATTGCTCTTCCCGTTAAAACCTTGCCTTGGTTTCAGGGGCAGAGCTACAGCCTAGTAAGGGTGGTCAGATGAACACCTTTCGTCGGAAAATTATATTGGATATATAAGCAAAATATAGTTTAATATCTGGATATATAATAAATTAAACGTTTTCACACATCAAAGGCAGATAGTGTAGTGGTAAACACGCTTTTTTACCTCATAGATGTCTGGGGTTTGATCCCCACTACCTGTATTTTTTTAATACAAATCTCTTTTTGAACAAAAACACACAGAAATTTTAATTATTGTGCACCTACTCAGCGATAAAAAAAAGGTTTTGTGTACCCACTCCGCTAAAAAAAAATATTGACTCTTTAAAGGTTGAACACCCTAGGCGAAATTTCTCGCTCCGCCACTGTCTGATTTGCGGAAGTAGTGAAAAAAATAATTATAATTCAACTAAAAAGGTCCGATGTAGACGTGTATTTGATCCTTCTCACACGCAAAATTTTTATGACTTTTTTTAATTTAAAAAATGGAAAATCTAAAGAACCGACTAAAATAAAAACCCAAAAAATCGACTTTATGTTCGTTTGATGTGATTTTTAGATTTAATAAATCAACATCATTGGTTTTGTCATTCCCTCAATCCAACAAAAGTTGTCCACTATACTATTTTGGGATATTCCACAATACTTGTCCACTTTATGAAATCAATGGATAATTATACACTTAGTTACTAATTTACAGTTATCATTAATTATAATAGTCATTTCATATTATCTTTGAATATAATAAATACAATGTCTTATAAAATGTACTCATCTATTTATAATTTCTTATAGTCATTCTCTGTTACATTTTTCAAGACATCCTATTCAAGATTGTTAATTAAAAAAAAAGTTATTGTCACGACCAAAAAATGGACGTAATGGCACTTGTCTTATCCCACCAAGACAAGTCAGCCTAAAACTCAACTTATTACAATAAAATGCGGAAAATTTATTATCGACTTACATTATACCCCAAAACCTGGTTGTCACGTGTACAACCCTCTAAAGTATTACAATTGATTCAAAAGAAAAACTCAAGTCTCAAATGAACTTGTTTCTAGAATAGAACAAGATCATAATTATGGAGAAGAAGTCTGCTGAGATGGAAACAGCTACCTCACAAATCTCCAAGAAGCCTCAGAAAAGAAGAGAATGACAAGTACAACAAAAATCCAGGCTCATAACCTACAAAAATTTGTAGAAGCAAGGGGTGAGTAACAAACCACACGGTACTCAACAAGTAAACCTCTAAACACAAGTGAAGGGGATGAAATACGGGTACTCCTACCACCCCCAACCGAACCTCTACAACTACAACCTGTATTAAAATCAACCCAACCTAACAGCTCGTAGTTTACATAGCAAGTAACTCTACAACAACACTTAGACAAATTACATATCTATCCTCCACAACAACTCTTTACCAAATTACATGTCCTCAATAACAACACTTCAACAAATTACATATCCTCAACAACACTTCAATAAATTACATATCCTCAATAAGAACACTTCAACAAATTACATATCCTCAACAACAAGCTAAATATTGATCAATCACAAGTTCCACAGAAAGGTAATCAGAAGATCAGCAAAACACGATATCAAGTTCACTACTAATAAGTATGTACAATGCAATGGAATGCAATGTCAAGTATAATGATGCATGTTTGACCTAGTGATACACACCCACTGTGTCTCAGTCCGGGACCCATGGGGGACATATCTGTCCATGCATCTGTCGCGGCGCACGACACGACCCTCGATAATAGTAACCATAGTGGCACGCGATACGTCCCTCGAAATATAGTATCAATCGCGGCGTGCGATACGTCCCTCGAAATGGTACATCCTCTTAAGTACCCATTCTTTCTCAATGCACATAACACTTGTCACAACCAATGCCTCAGAATAATGCAGATGACAAGTTCACACAAATAATGAGGAGATGACCCTTTTCATAACATTGCACAGTTCACAACCACACAAACATGAAGTTACATCAACAATGATTCAGTAAGCCTTCAACCCTTTCTCAACACAACCCACATAAACAATTACTCACATTGCCTTTTGTTATCCCCATTTTTTTTCATAATTAGAATTAATCAATGTGGACAAGTCAACCCATCACCAATCCTGTTACTCCCAAACATATACCACAAGTAAATACATGTATTTCATACACTTAACAAGAGTTTAGAAATCCACTTGCCTCTAATAGTCGAACAATTACTCAAGATCTTGAGCCTTCCTCTTTCGGTTGACTCCCATATCAATACAATCTATTCAAATAAATAATCACAATAAGATTTTTAAACTAACAACACCCATATCACTACAAGTCTAGCCTAGACTCAAACACTCATTCAACTCTATAATCAAGTTCCTAACCATGATGTCAATTAATATATCAATTCTCATTTTTTTTTAATTTCATACCTAGGGTTAAGTTTCAGTCTCTCCAAATTACATAAATCTAAGGATATTTATATAATATGATATTCCTAGATTTGATTTACTTTGCCAAACTTAAAACGTAACTTAATAGTCAGAAGAGAAAAATTGAAACTACAGATAAACACAATTTACACAGACGCGAAAGCAAAAATAAATACAAAGGCAGAAACTTCTAACCAATTACATGGAAAATTATTACCTTATACATTTGTCATCAAAAACTACCCAATGATTAGTTAGTTGCAACACGTTAGTTGGTTAATTGGTAGCATGCGATTGTCCACTAATCCTTGTCCATATAATTTTAATAAAAATAAATTTGAGAGTTAAATTCCTTTTGCCTCTAGTTAGTATGTTTAGTGTACACCTATTTTAGAATCACTACATAGTTAGAGGATTTGGTGAGAAACTTACCTGAAGCAGTTGGCCGCTATTTTTTTCATTGACGCTGAACCGCAACTACTCTCGTCAAACACTTCTCCTTATTCTTTAATTAGTTATGTACTAGAAGTTCAAAAAATTTTACTAACCTATTTTAATATTTTAGACTTAGCCCACTATTATTAATGTTAAACAAATTACCCACAAATAAATTAACTATCATATAATATTATAAGTGGGAACTCCAAAGTGAAAAGTTGAATTACCATTTCACCCTTCAATTAAAAAAAATAAAAAATTTAATTAATAAGTTATTAAATAATAATGCTATCATATTAATAAATCATTATACTAATGCTAATAATTATATACAGTTAATTAGCCGTCCATCTTTCAAATTCCCGGAAGTTATGACCTTTCAATCTCCTATGCGACTACACATCTACTTAGAAATCAAAAGTCTGAGATAGATCTTCTTAGTAATTAGGATTCATATACTGGTTCAAACGCAAAATCTTCTACTTGTGGAAACAATTCACTTCAAGAACTGGTATATTTTTATCCCATTTTCTTTTCTATGGTTTCTAATTTTTTTTATCACGTTAACTTATTTTTATTTTTCTCTCATGTTACTATGACTGTCAAAAAAGTACTTTTAAATGGCATCAAGAGGTTTCCAAATATTTGTCGCAAGGATTTTAAAATGGCTGAGCAAACGAAGCGTGAATTGCTAACCAGATGAAGGATGCGTCCAAATAATTTGTTATTTGGAAACAAAGTTGTAAGGACAGGTACATAGTTCTCTGCTTTCTTTCTTCTTTTTTTTTTATTTCCTAAGCAAATATATTGAAAAAAAAATTGAGTCTTTTTTCCTCCCGTGTGACTACGATGCCTAGAGGATAATTGTACTTTCCTAATGAGGCTTTGTTGCATATGGTGCTACAGAAGTGATCTCATTAGTGATGACATAAGAAAATGATGGTTGCCATTGTATGTTTGAACTTGATGATTTCTTGTTGAGAATTCACTTTTTCAATCAACAACCTAACTTTTTTCCTGAGTTGTTAATATTAGCTTAAAATGAAATTCCTTTTAGATCCGTCTATTTAACTTTGCTTCATTGTTCTTTCTTCTACTAAACTCTGTTTTCAAGTAAACTTAGTATTTCCGTTAGTGTGATTGATAATCAAGAATTTCACTATAAATTGACAGATGAAAAAAATCATTCTGATAATCATTTTCATCTCAACACTTTCTTTCTTTAGCATCAAACACAATGTCTTAGACTTTTAGTGATGAAAGCAATAGAAACACAATAACAAGAGAAGAGTGATTTCTTATTCTTTCAATAAATATGTTCAAGTGTGCACAATAAGAGTTCCTATGCCTCCACATATAATATTGATAGAGGCATACAAAAGGTTGGTATACCATAATTGCATTAACATGGGAGATTGATTATGGGAAAAGTTAGAGTGTGAAAGTTATATTCATTATGATGTATGTAGTGAAGGATTAACTATATATACATCATAGAGAATATTCGGAGACATTCATATTAATATTTCATAATTAAAAATTAGTTGTTATTGCTTTTCTTTTATTATTACCTATTATTCAGATTTTTTTATGTCTAAACTATTGGGATATTAATTTTAAATTTACTAGTGAGGATTTTATATTGGCAATAAATTTTATATTGTAATAGGGAACAAACGTGCAACGCACGTTTCTAGGACTAGTAGTTAAATAACTATTCAAAATTATTGAAAATGACATTTTGGGTCATTACAGTTATTTTTTTCTTATTATATTGTTAAGGGACAATCATATTAGGGAGTAGGTATCTATCAAATAAAATACTATTGCAAATCCATATCAATGGAAGATTAAAATATATATTCAAGCGAAGTTGCTTAACAGTTTAACTTAAGTCAACTTAAGTCATCACTATGCATATATAAATGCAAGTTTTTGTAAATCTAATTACTAATTTTGTTTTGTTGTCTAGCAGGCAAATTAAAACAATTATTGTGAAAATGAATCAGGAAAGTTCATTGCTTCCATCCCCAGAAGTTATTCGATGGAGTTACGATGTTTTCTTAAGTTTCAGAGGTGAAGATGTACGCAAAACATTTGTTGACCATCTCTACCTTGCTCTGCAACAAAAATGCATTAATACCTTCAAAGATGATGAAAACCTAGAGAAAGGAAAGTTCATTTCACCGGAACTCGAGAGTTCAATTGAAGAGTCAAGGATAGCTTTGATCATATTCTCTAAAAACTATGCCAATTCAACATGGTGTTTAGATGAATTGACAAAGATCATGGAGTGCAAGAATGTGAAAGGACAAATTGTTGTTCCGGTGTTTTATGATGTAGATCCATCAACAGTGAGGAAACAAAAAAACATGTTTGGAGAAGCATTTAGCATACATGAAGCCCGGTTCCAGGAGGATAAGGTGCAAAAATGGAGGGCAGCACTGGTGGAAGCAGCTAATATTTCTGGCTGGGATTTGCCAAATACTTCCAATGGGTAAGTATAGATCATGAAACCAAACTCATCGTCGTATGTTACTCTAAAATACTTAGTTCATTTCTGTTTTGCATCACAGAACTAGATCATGGACTGTAATATAATTATGTACTGTTACTTTCTCTAACCAAAATGTTTAGACTTTGATGACCATGTGGTCAGGGTTAGGTCTAATTAGGTGAAACTTTGGAAGCATTTTTCGATCTACAGTTTTTCCCAAGATGTTCAGTTATGCTCATGAACTTTTCGAAATAGTCAAGATTCGATGAACAATTTTTTCCAGTCACCGCCTCTCATTCCTCTAAATCAATCACTTCCACTTCAATGGGAAATAATCTGTCAGGGCTCATGTTATTTCTGCGATGAACTACTATTCCAAATATATGTTATGACAGTTCTCCCTATCAATACAATTCCCCTCCATTACATTTAAGCTCTCAAAATAAGTAAAGATGAAAAAAGGAGTATACCAACTGATGTACTCCGTAGTTGTTTATATTCTAAATCAGCCTATACCTTTCTTTTTCTGTATTTGTTTGTTAACTTGTAGATCTAACGTTAGTTGATGCGTCATCGACAAAATTTGCTTCTCTATGACGATGTCTCACTTCTCCTTGCTAAATTCTCTTTACCCATACTTGCAAGTTCCATGATCATATCTGCAACTAACTTGCAGTCCGAAAGCTGCAGCTTCAGCCTCAGCTACATTGTTACTACAAAGCATTGCAAAATGCCAAATACTCATTGATCCCTGATATCTTTCTGTATGCCTCATTATATTCCAAAATAAATTCAGTGTCTCAACAGCTTGTGGGAATTCAGAAATTCATGGAAAAGACGGGCTTCAGGGAACTTGTTTTAAACCATCTCTGCTGTACATTTAGTTTGGCATGGTTATAATTACAAATCATTTAGATCTAATCGAGAAAGAGGAAACTCCTGCTTTATTGAAATTTAGGCAAATACACACACAGTTGTCTGAAGGGTTAAAAAAATAAACATTTTTCATCATCCTTTGTGGTATGCAGACATGAAGCTAGAGTCATAGAGAAAATTGCGGAAGATATAATGGCTAGATTGGGTAGTCAGAGACATGCAAGCAATGCTAGAAATCTTGTTGGAATGGAGTCACACATGCACCAAGTATATAAAATGCTTGGCATAGGGTCTGGTGGAGTTCGCTTTCTTGGAATATTGGGAATGAGCGGAGTGGGGAAGACAACTCTTGCAAGAGTTATTTATGATAACCTTCGGAGTCGATTTCAAGGTGCATGTTTTCTTCACGAAGTCAGAGACCGTTCAGCAAAGCAGGACTAGAGCACTTGCAAGAGATACTTCTTTCTGAGATCCTTGTTATAAAAAAACTAAGGATCAACGATTCGTTTGAAGGAGCTAATATGCAAAAACAAAGACTACAGTACAAAAAGGTTCTTCTTGTTCTGGATGATGTTGATCACATAGATCAATTAGACGCGCTAGCTGGGAAGCGTGAATGGTTTGGTGACGGAAGTAGAATCATCATAACAACCAAGGACAAACACCTGCTTGTTAAGTATGAGACTGAAAAGATATACAGAATGAAAACTTTAGACAAATATGAAAGCTTACGACTTTTTAAACAACATGCTTTCAAGAAAAACTGCCCTACCAAAGAATTTGAGGATCTATCAGCTCAAGTGATAGAGCATACTGGTGGACTCCCCCTAGCCATGAAAGTCCTTGGCAGTTTCTTGTATGGGAGAGGCTTGGATGAATGGATAAGTCAAGTGGAGCGTTTGAAACAAATCCCAGAAAATGAAATTTTGAAGAAACTCGAACTCAGTTTCACTGGTCTCCACACTACTGAGGAAAAGATATTCTTAGACATTGCATGTTTCTTTTCGGGGAAGAGGAAAGATTCAGTGACCAGAATACTTGAGAGTTTTCATTTTAGCCCTGTCATTGGGATTAAAGTACTCATGGAGAAATGTTTGATCACTATATTAGAAGGTCGCGTTATAATACACCAATTGATACAACAAATGGGCTGGCACATTGTTCGTCGGGAAGCTTCTTACAATCCAAGAATATGTAGTAGGTTGTGGAAGCGCAAAGATATTTGTCCTGTACTTGAAAGAAATTTGGTACGTAGTTGTGAACTTATTCCTTCTTACATTATTTTCCTTTTCGCATCCGCCTTTAATACTCTTGCTTATTAGGGCACTGACAAGATCGAAGGCATTTTGCTGCACCTGACAAATGAAGAAGAAGTTAATTTTGGTGGCAAGGCCTTCATGCAGATGACCAGTCTGAGGTTTCTCAAATTCCGAAATGCATATGTTTGCCAGGGACCTGAGTTTCTTCCTGATGAGTTGAGGTGGCTTGATTGGCATGGATATCCTTCGAAAAGTCTGCCAAATAGCTTTAAGGGAGATCAACTTGTTAGTTTGAAATTGAAAAAAAGCCGCATCATACAACTTTGGAGAACCTCAAAGGATCTAGGAAAACTGAAGTACATGAACCTTAGCCATTCACAGAAGCTAATAAGGATGCCAGATTTTTCAGTTACACCTAATCTTGAAAGGCTGGTTCTTGAAGAATGCACAAGTTTGGTAGAAATCAATTTCTCTATTGGAGATCTTGGAAAACTAGTCTTGCTGAATCTGAAGAACTGCAGAAATTTAAAGACCATACCAAAGAGAATTCGATTGGAAAAGCTTGAAATTCTCGTTCTTTCAGGCTGCTCAAAGTTAAGAACATTCCCGGAAATAGAAGAGAAAATGAATCGTTTAGCAGAATTGCATTTGGGCGCTACTGCTTTGAGTGAGCTACCAGCATCAGTTGAGAACTTTCCAGGAGTTGGTGTAATAAATCTAAGTTACTGCAAGCATCTTGAGAGTCTACCTAGCAGTATTTTTAGGTTGAAATGTTTGAAAACACTTGATGTGTCTGGATGCTCAAAACTTAAAAATTTACCAGATGATTTGGGACTTTTAGTTGGTTTAGAGGAGCTCCACTTCACTCACACAGCCATCCAAACAATTCCATCCTCAATGTCTCTTCTTAAAAACCTTAAACATTTATATCTCCGTGGATGTACTGCTTTGAGTTCACAAGTAAGTAGCTCAAGTCGTGGCCAGAAGTCTATGGGTGTAAATTTTCAGAATTTGTCGGGTCTTTGTTCATTGATCATGTTGGATCTTAGTGACTGCAACATTTCAGACGGAGGCATTTTAAGTAATCTTGGGTTCTTACCGTCTTTGGAGGGATTGATTCTTGACGGTAACAATTTTTCCAGTATTGCGGCTGCAACCATAAGTCGTCTCACTAATCTTAAATTCCTTGCATTGGCTGGTTGTAGGAGGCTTGAGAGTTTACCTGAACTTCCTCCAAGTATAACAGGGCTATTTGCCGATGAATGCACATCTTTGATGAGTATTGATCAACTAACCAAATATCCAATGTTGCGTGAAGTTTCATTCACAAAATGTCATCAACTTGTTAAAAATAAACAGCACGCCTCCATGGCTGATTCATTGTTGAAGCAGATGCACAAGGTAAGTACACTTCCAAGCCACAACATGGAAAACATAAAACGACTGGAGAGGCTTTAGTATTAATACTCCAATAACATTCATTTCACGGTGCATGCAGGTACTATTCATGAATGGATTTTTTGGTATGTACGTCCCTGGTGTGGAGATTCCGGAGTGGTTTACATACAAGAACTCAGGGACTGGATCAATCTCAGTAGCCCTGCCCAAAAATTGGTTCACACCCACATTCAGGGGGTTTGCTGTTTGTGCTGTTTTTGACATGATAAATCCTTTCATTTTAAGGAAATTTAAGTGGGACGGTCCCATGAATTTCCATACTGACAAATTCCTAAGAAATTCCCGAGGACCTGAGGTATGGTTTAAGTTCACAAGCCATGACGGTTTGAGGCGCGAATCTGGGTTTTCTTTCTGCTTAATAGGAAGTGAAAAACCTGTTGGTTTAGGTGATACTTTTCTAGCCCATGTACCTTTTCATCCGTATTTGACGTCGAAGGATGTTAATTATAATAACTACATTCAGCTTGAGGTTAGTTTCCATGATCGAGTTCATAAGGATGTAGTGGTCAAAGGTATGGGAGTGCGTCTTGTGTATGAAAATTGATGGCAACAGGGAAAGAAATGAAGCTGAAATGCATATGAATTTGTTCAACTTAGAAACATAATTATAATATAGAAAGATACTTAGAAATGGGAGAAGGAGTCGATAAGAACTCAGAGAATCATGTACTAATTTTGTACTTAGAAGGACTCAGATTTTTACTCTCTTTTTTGTGTGTTTTTTCTCTATCAGGTTTCTTAATTTAGTTTTCTATGAATGTTTTATTGTCAAAAGTCTATATTCTTATTTTCTAATTGTTGCATTTTATTGCCCATTACATATATATTTCCATGAAATTTTAGCTGTTCTAACTTATCAATAAAAATTCATATGAAACGCATGTGCAAAGCACGTAGTCTTACGAAAAGTGGGAACAAAAGAAATAAAATCATGCTAATTGATTGAACAGAAAAATATAAGAGCTTTAAAAAAAGGAAGTAAAAGTTACAAGATAGTACATGAACTCAATAAGCTAATGCAAAGTTACTGAATATTACATTTATGAAGTTACACTAGAATTATTATCATAGTTCTCAAACATATTATTTACCTTGGTCCAGATAAAACTGAAGGCAGTATTGAACTGATAGGGACTTCCATCTGCTGGTTGTCAGTTAGGTTTGTGAAATTGAAATCCAAGTTGGTTTCAACAGACACCAAACCTTCCAGTACCTTAAACACCAATGACATGGAAGGCCTTTTATTGAAATCGCCTTGTACACACCATGCTGCGAGGCTCATCATTTCCGTCACTGCTTCCCTGTGGAGCTGCATATCCTCGTTGTTCTTGTCAACCATATCGATGAGCTTATCTTGTTCTACTTTTCTCCTAAAAACACTAAGCAAATGGACATCGTCTTCATTAGCCTGTGACCAATCCAAATTCTTTCGCCCACAAAGAACTTCCAAGAGTACAATTCCAAAGGCATATACGTCTACTTTCTCAGTGATCACAGACCTCAACCATTCAGGAGCTAAATACCCTGGTGTTCCTCTCATTCGAGTTACAACTTTGCTTTTGTCTTTCTCAATTAGTTTCGACAACCCAAAATCAGATATCTTAGCATTGAAATTCTCATCCAAGAGGATGTTGTGTGGCTTGATGTCCAAATGAATTATCTTCTGATTGCATTCATCATGAAGATAAGCTAATCCTTTAGCGATATCTGATATTATCTTTTGCCTCGTAAGCCATGTAAGCCCATTTTCTTGATTTTCATGAGAAAGCCACCTATGCAGTGATCCATTTACCATGTACTCATAGATCAGAACCCGGTGATCTTTTTCAGCACAAAAGCCGATTAGTTTTACTAAATTGACATGGTGAATGCTACCAACTATCTTTACCTCTGTTAAGAATGAATCCTTTACTTGACCTACACCATTCAGACGCTTCACAGCTATTTCGTTGCCATTACTCAGTGTTCCTTCATATACTGAGCCAAATCCTCCTTCCCCGAGCTTTCTGCTGAAATCTTGTGTAATTATTTTCAACTCGTTGTAAGAGAATCGAGTTAGGATTCCCGGTAAGATTGGTGCTAAATCCAGAAGATCCCCAGCCTTGACAGACAGTGTCCTCTTTTTGAAAAGAACAAAGCATGCACTAATACTTAAAATTATTCCCACTAAAGCTGCAAGAGCAGATGCTACAATCACTTTCAGAGGTCTTGATTGCTTTCTTTGAGAAACGACTGGCGGCTGATACTGAGCCTTTGCGAAATTCTGCACCTTAAGAAAAACTTTTGTCTTGTCAGTACCATACCAGTTGTCCTGAAGTGAGAAGACTTCATTCAGTAATAAGCAGTTTTTTCTTAGAGTTTTAGACCAAACAGCAGCTTTGCAGGAACAGTTACTCAAACAGGCTGCTTTGCAATTTTCCATCTTTGTTCCCTCGAACCACATGTTTGAACTTGCGTAAAAGTTGATCTCAAATGCAAAATATGTTGTATCGGTGAGCTCTATAAGACTATGATACTGTGAAGAGTTGCAAGAAATGGATGTTAGCTGTGAACATCCAAGATCGGGGTTCCTATTTATTGGCCTGAAGAAGTTTCCTTCTACCGGACAATTACATTGCCCGTCATTTGTACAAATGCTATATCTTCCACACACCATTGGGTACCCACAGTTCCCTAGATCTGAATTCATGACCTCACCTAACTGTTTCCAATCATATGCGTCCGACTGGTATAACCTTAAATGTCCATCAGCCCCAAGCTTTATGAATTGGGATGTATAAGGGTCTTCTAGAGCAGTAAAGGTTCGACCGTCAAAATTGTAAAAAGGACTATTTTGAGCATCACCCTTACTTGAAGCGATATAATACTGAGGTGGGTTGGTATCTATGGAAGACACCAAGCTTCCATCAAGAACAGTAAAAGAAAAGGACTGATTGGATCCTGAACTGCTTGCTATAAGTCTCCTCCCCGAAACCAACTTCTGTCCTGGAAGCAAACAATCTGTTGGATTATCAAAAGACTGCCAAATTGCTTGCTTTCTCTTATCAAAGAGCACAAGATTTCCCATTTCTGTCATGTTTAAGCCAGAAACAGATTTTCCAGTAGTATTAGTGGACCAAACAAGAGTGCCATCAGAGTCTGTCAAGACCAAATTGCCGTTTTGGCCTAGTTGCAACGTTGCATTGACTTTCACTGGATGGTTCCTGTTAGCAGACCAAACTAACTGGGGAGTACTCGTAACCCCGTCGGATCTGTTGTAATATAAAAGGATACCAAGAAGGCATTCTGTGGTACTGTTAGTTATAAGGGGGCAATAGAAGGCAAAGAGAAACTGAGGGCTATTCTTTCTGCTCCGAATAATAGGCGTCATTTCAGAAGGCTCGGAGGTATTGTAAACTCTAACATATGGCATATTGATCCAAGACTTGGAAAGTCCAGTAGTAGAATTCAAAAATCTAACAGCGAGAAAGCAAACCGGGATGAAAAAAAGTGGAGACAAATGAAGAGAAGGATGGGAAGATACACTCTCTGCTCTGCAATCATATCTTTGTTACAAAATCTAAAGTTCTTAGAAAATTATATTCTGGGATATGACCTTTTTGTGAAAATTGAATGAGAAAAAGATACCAAGTCAAAATTTTAAATATTTGCCGTGTGATATCACTTTCTAAGCATTTGGTAACTTCTAACACTATTCCAGCAGCTGTAATTGACTATATCAAATGACTTTCACTTTATCTATTAAAATTTGAAAGTAAACCTTGTGATGCCTTTAAAGATAAAGCATGAATATGATTTATATATTTCAAGAATGTTGAGAAACCTTTCGAGTTCCAAATCTTCAAATTCGATTAGCTTAATGTCTCGAAAGGAAAAAGTAAAATTAAGGTCGGACCTGCCCTTAGGCCTACTTAACCCCAAAACTGGTCAAATCCTTGTCCAGTCCAAACGGGATCTAAGGGGCCTCACAGAAACTTTTTTCGATATGTTTTCAGTATCTTCTAAACTTTTGTTGACTTACACACTCTTCCAGCAGCTGACTTGTTCAGCAAAGAAATGAAGGAAAAAAAACTCATATATTACTTTCTTGTACCCCGCGTGCATGAATTTAGAAACGAGTGGTATCAATTTTGTTGAGAAATCGAAACTAATGCAGTTATGAGAATTTGTCAACTCTCTTGATAATAGAAAATGCAATGAGAAAATCATTGTTATAGTCAAAGTTGGCTGCTGAAAATAGTGTTGGAAGTCAACAGAATGGAAGAAATCAAATGTGATGCCTTCTAGTAATCAAAGATTGAAAAAGAGACCATAGGTAATTTAAACAGATTTATGCTAAGTCTAAAGACTATATCCCAAAAAAAGGCACAACAGAAAGATTACATATATTTGGAAAACAATGTTTGCAGAACAGAGAATGTGTTTTCCTATCCTTCTCTTCATTTATCTCCTCTTATCTTCGTCTCGATTTGTTATATCACAATATTTCCAGGACTACAACATCAGTCTTCCGAATTCTACTGCAGGGCATGCCGGACTTCCTCTTTATGGATCAACAGGCCGTCTCTTATTTTAAATTCCACCACCGATGGCTTCTCAACGCCCATACTTCAGCGTGGAAATGCTGGCCCACGATTCCTCTATGGCTTCTACTGCAGGTACAATGACACAGAATGCCTACTTGGTATCTTTTTGTACCACAACAAATACAACGAGCAGAACGGTATGATAGATAAACCCCAGTTAGTTTGGTCTGCTAACAGGAACGTCCAGTGAAATTCAATGCAACCTTGGAACTAGGCCAAGATGGCAACTTGGTCTTGACAGACTCTGATGGCACTCATGTTTGGTCCACTGATACAATTGGCAAATCTGTTTCTGGATTAAACTTAACAGAAATGGGAAATCTTGTGCTCTTTGATAAGAGAAAGCGCACAATTTGGCAGTCTTTTGATCATCCTACGGATTCTTTGCTTCCAGGGCAGAGTTTGGCTTCTGGCCGGAAGCTTGTAGCAAGCGTTTCCGCAACCAATCGGAGTCAAGGTTTGTTTGCTCTTACTGTTCTCAATGGAAGCTGGGCTGCTTACATAGATACTAATCCGCCTCAATATTACTACACTTCAGACTATGCTGATAGTTCTTATTACAGTTTTAATGGTCAAACCTTTACTGTTTTTACACTATCCTACTAATTCGACAGCTCAATTCATGAAGATTGGGCCTGATGGACATATAAAGGTATTCCAATGGTCTGTAGTTGATTGGAATGAAGTATCTGACATTTTGTCGCCAAATGTAGATAACTGTGCGTACCCAATGGTATGTGGAAGTTATAGCATTTGTACGAATAATGGGCAATGTACTTGTCCGTCACAGGAGAACTTCTTCAGGCCATTTTCTGAGAGGAAACCAGATCTTGGATGTTCACAGCTGACTTCCGTTAACTGCAACTCTTTGCAGTATCATAGTTTCATAGAACTCAAGAATACTACATATTTTGCATTTAACATTGATCAGGAACTAAATTCGACTAAATTGTGGCTTGGGCAGAAAAAGTTGGAAGATTGCAAAAGGGCCTGTCTGAGTAACTGTTCTTGCAAAGCTGCTGTTTTTGAATATAATTGGAATGAGGCTCGAAGAGGTAACTGTTTGTTACTGAATGAAGTTTTCTCTCTCAAAGACAGCGAAGAAGGAAGAGGCGAGACAGTATTTCTTAAGGTGCAGAATACCTCAAAGGCGCAGACTCAGTCTCTAATCATTCCTGGAGGAAAGAAATCAAGACCTTTCAAAGTGATAATAGGATCTACTCTTGCAGCTTTCTTTGGGATAATTTTAAGCATAGCTACTTGCTTTGTTATTTTCAGAAAGAGGACACATGAGTCCAGAAAGGCTGCGGATATTTTGGATCTAGCAACAATCTTACCCGGAATCCTAACTCGATTCTCTTACAATGAGCTGAAAATAATTACAGATGATTTCAGCAGTAAGCTTGGGGAAGGAGGATTTGGCTGTGTTTATGAAGGAACACTGAGAAATGGCACCAAAATAGCTGTGAAGCATCTGGATGGTGTAGGTCAAGTAAAGGAATCATTCTTAACAGAAGTAAAGGCAGTCGGTGGCATTCACCATATCAATCTGGTAAAACTCATCGGATTTTGGGCCGAAAAAACCCACAGGCTTCTAATCTATGAGTACAGGGTGAATGGATCGCTGGATAGGTGGATTACACATGAAAACCGAGAAAATGGGCTTACGTGGAGCACAAGACAGAGGATAATATCAGATATCGCCAAAGGTTAGCGTATCTACATGAGGATTGCAGCCAAAAGATAATCATTTGGACATCAAACCACAAAACATCCTTCTAGATCAGTACTTCAATGCTAAGATATCAGATTTTGGGTTGTCGAAGCTAATTGAGAAAGACAAAAGCAAAGTTGTGACTAGAATGAGAGGCACACCGGGTTATTTAGCCCCTGAATGGTTGAGCTCAGTAATCACTGAGAAAGTTGATGTTTATGCTTTTGGAATTGTCCTCCTGGAAATTCTGTGTGGGCGAAAGAATTTGGATTGGTCCCAACCTGATGAAGAAGATGTCCATTTGCTAAGTGTATTTAGGAGAAAAGCGGAACAAAAGCAGCTCATGGATATGGTTGACAAAAACAACGAAGATATGCAGCTCCACAGGGAAGCAGTGACTGAAATGATGAGCCTCGCTGCGTGGTGTCTGCAGGGCGATTTTTCCAAGAGGCCTTCCATGTCATTGGTGGTTAAGGCATTGGAAGGTTTGGTGACTGTTGAAACCAACTTGAATTATGATTTCAGACATGTACCTGAGGTTGGGGCAGGCAACCAACCTGGGAAGTCATTAGCAGTTCAAAATTTCCTCCATTTTATCAGGAC